>CM063503.1:33550588-33678088 GCA_032207245.1 Pardosa pseudoannulata
ACCCTAAAAAAGGAAGCTCATGGTTGTTGTTGGCGAAACTTTATCGCCTATCTAACTTGAGGTAACCTCTCAGTCTGCAATGGCAACCCTAATAGAGATATTCATGTTTGTTGTTGGCAAAGGTTTATCTCCTTTTATGGGATATACAGCCAAAAAGTTTTTGAAGGGTAACATTTCTGGAATTATTCTATCTGATAGTGGCTGTATTAAAAGGCGCCTTTATGACGAATATATTAAACCTTTATTTAAAAATAAACTGACAAGAATGCTGTTTTCGCAGAGTAAAATATTTTAATCTAGTTTAACATAATCTTCAAATAAAATTTTATTTTAATAAATCTCCCACATACATATAATATAATCACTTAAGTTCATTAATTCATTTTTTCTTTTAATCTTCATTTAAAAGGTACAATACTTTTTTTAAACTACTCTTTCTACTTTTTTTTACTACTCTTTACTAGTGTGAAATATGTGTAAAATGTATCTTTCAAACTTTGAGGTATTTATGACTTATGCAAACTAAATGTTTTACAAAATAAAATATCCACTTTTAAGTAATATTGAGTAATATTACTTAAATGAGTAATATTTTTTAACACTTTTTGTTAGTCTATTAAATTAGTAATTTATTTTTTTAATTACCTTTTGTCCCATGTCAGTTTTTTGCCTGAAAGTGATGTAGTGATCCATTAATAAACTTAAAGCAATGATTATCATAATTAATTTCTACTCATTTATGATTAATTTATAAAAAATTGACAAAGTATTTCACATGATTTGGTGAAGAAAAAAATGTTTTATAATGTTAGTACAACTTACATTGAGAGTTTACCTTTCCGAGCTTTTCTTATCTTTCATTTCATAATAAATACATGGTGTCATAAAAGATATAAAGTTTTGAATTACGTAAGTGATGAGGAAAAAATATAACTAAGAGAGAAAAAAAATCTAGTTTACTGCAGCATGGACATTTTAGTGTGTTTATATTAGCATGAAGTCCTATAGGAACAAACTGTATAAAGCAATTAGTTCAGAAACAAGGCACTATTTTAAAAACAAAAATTAAACACAAGAAACATTGTAGTCTACAAAAAGGCAATATAAATTTCAAATTTTAGAGAAAAGGGTAGTAAAACTATTTTATCCTAAATGCATAAATGTGCAACATGCAAAACATAGTTATAACCATTGATTATGCAAATGCCATGCACATTAAAGTGCAAAGAGTTAATTACAATTATACTGCATTACATAATACAATAGTCACAAATACAGGTCTATCACTTAAATTTAACAACTAAGTATTATTTAAAATATAACAAAAATATATTCAAGAAAGCAGAGTTTAATATCTATTGAAAACAATATAATTCACAAACACATACTTTAATGCAAAAGGAACAGTTACTATACATTATACGCAACAACAATTTTAAATTAGGTATACACCTTTAGTGAAAAATAAGCAATAGCTAGCAAGTCTTATCTTTGAAGAAGAAAATTTAAGTTTACTTCTACTTCAAAAGATAATTCCAACTGGCTTTTTTTTTTTTAATTATTTTTATTTTTTTTTTATTTTATTTTATTTTTTTTTTAATTTTTTTGTAGACATTTTTCTTTTTCTCTTACCTACATCTGAAAAAAATCAGCAAGAAAATCATTAATTATAGAATTCAAATAAACTAAAGACATGCATCAGGGAAGAATGACAATATCATATTTACTGTAAAAGCTATTACCCAAGGTAGCGGTCACACATTTATGTTTAAATTTATTGTTTGGAATATGCTACATAACTATCATACAAAGAAAGAATTTTGATATCTTATTTAAATTTAGACACTATCTGATAAAGTATTGTATATAAATTTTCTCTAAAACTATTAACATCTAGCTGGGCATTCAAGCTACCACAATTAATTATTTGGTATGCATAATAACATGTATAAACACCACAACTTATTGAATCAGTTTGAAGAGTATGTTCAGGAGATATCATTTTCCACAGAAATTTACCATTAAGGTAGATGTTAAATACATTACTCCACTTTAAAATAATATTATTGTAACAATTATTGATAGTATCGCTTAATGGATCTAATACATTAAATACTTTTTGAGTTACATCAGCAATCATTAATATCCAGTGGGAATTTAAACATATCGGCATAATAACATATTTAGTAAAGTTAAGAGGATGTTGTAAATGAAACATATTAGATCTACCATGATTAATATATTGTGTTATAACAGAATCTAAAAATAATATATCTCGACTACCATTTAAAACTTTACTAATAAAAGCATTTATAACATTATCATATAACCAGCCTTTTTTAAAATCTGATGCAAATGACTTTAAATAATTTTCCTCAACATTAGAAATATGTGGGTCTAGAGATTTTAGTTCTAAAATGCTTCAATTATACTCATTAACTTTTAAAACTGGTGATAATATGTTTTCATTCAGGTTAAGTACTGGTGAACAATATTTTGACTCTTAGTATTTTGTTTACATTTTTCTTTGCTCTATGTTTTGTAATTCACTATCTATTCATATTATTATCTATGTTTTTGTACAGTTTATGTTTCAGAAATGGCAACGTTGTGCACTTTTGTGTTTTAAGAGTGTTCTATTGTTTAGAGATTTTGGTGTAGTTTCGTTTTGTGTATATGCAAATAAAAACGGCAATTATGGTCGGTAAATTAGAGTTTTTGTTTATTTAGAGTAGAGTAAAAAGAGTTACTTTAGAATAATAAACGACTAACGAGAGCTAAATAGCTATTCAGAGCAATAAATAGCTTTAGAGGTAATAAATTCACATAGAATTTACAACATCTGGCGTCCGCGACAGGACTGTTATCTGTAAGTAGAATTCTTTCTTTTATTTATAATGGACGTTTTGAAGTGCAAACGATCTCAGTTTAGGAGATTGTTTACAAGAGCTTTAAATGATTTTGAGAAGAATGAAAATGATTTATCGTTAGAAGAAAAAATTTCGAAACTTAAATTAGTTGAGGAGAAAGCAAAACCAATGTTAGAGACAGAAGAGACTTATAGAGGAGAATTGATTAAAATTGCGGAAGATGAAACTGTGATAGATAATGAGTATGATGAGTCTGAATGCTATATTGATAAGTGGAGAGTGGTAGAACGTAAATTAGTTTCGCTTTTAGCTGAAAAGGAAAACAGTTCTGTTGTTAATGAAAGCGTAACTCAAAATGCTACTATTCGTTATCCTAAGCTTAAACTCCCGACTTTTGATGGGAATATCAAAAACTGGTTAGGATTCTGGGGCCAGTTTAAAAAGATCGATACCGATCCTAATTTAGATGATCATGATAAATTTGCATATTTATTACAGTCAATGGAAAAAGGGTCATCTGCTGAAGAGTTAATCAAAAGCTTTCCGCCTGGTGGTGAAAGTTATAGTAAAGCTTTACAGCAACTACAATCGCGTTTTGGGAAAGAAGACCTTCTTATAGAAGTTTATGTTAGAGATCTCCTTTCGTTAGTATTATTGAAAAACTCCCATCAGAAATTTTCATTACGAAAACTCTATGATAACTTAGAATCAAAACTTAGAGCATTAGAAGTTCTGGGTGTTGCTAGAGATAAATATGCGGCGATGCTATATCCTTTAGTCGAATCGTCATTACCGGATGATACATTAAGAGCATGGCAAAGGTTCCGAGTTATTAATCGCAGTCAGAGAGAATCTGAAAGTAGTGAGAAAATAGAGAAGAAAGAGAAAAACGAGTCAACACATCGCATGGATTTAGATGGTTTACTTTCATTTTTGCTCGATGAAATTGAAGGTGAAGAGAGAGTATCTATAGCTACTCAGTGCTTTACTAAACATCAGACTCCTAAGCCTGGGAATGCTAAACACTTTGGTTTCAGAAACCGTGGAGAATTTTCCAAAACACCTTCTGCTTCTACTCTAATAGCAACATCTGAGCAAAATTCAACTGCATGTATTTTTTGTACTGGAAATCATGCATCTGGTGATTGCTTTAAAGCTAGAAAGATGTCATCTGAGGAAAGGCAAAAAGCAGTCCTAAATAGTCGCAGTTGTTTTTTATGTTTAGACAGAAAACATGTAATAGCTAAATGCAAAAAACGAACATCGTGTGTGATTTGTGGGAAGAAACACCACATACTTTTATGTAGAAATATCAAAGCTGAATCAAAATCTCCAGTTCCTGTTGGCATGAGTAGGGATGAAAATACCGATGCAGTACCTCCGCGAGATGAAACCCTCGCCAATTTGGCGAGAACACCAAATGTGTTTTTGCAAACTTTAATGGTTACGTTGAAAGGGAGAGATAAAAAGCGCCAAGCCCGTGCTATTATCGATTCAGCTTCACAAAGATCTTATATTCTAAAAAGCACAGCAGATGAAATGAAATTTGAGAGTTCATATAAAGAAAGATTGAGCCATTCATTATTTGGTGGGTCATGTACTGATGTCATAAACCACGATGTTTTTACGGTGTTCTTATCTAAAACGGATGGAACTTATCATTGTAACTTCAAAGCTCTTAGCCAAGATATTATTTGTGGAAGTATACCACCAGTTGGAAAAGGCGAGTGGATTCGAGAGCTTAAAGAGAGCAATATTTCTGTATGCGACGATAGTAATGGACCAATAGAAATACTTATCGGCGCTGACATTGCAGGTAAGTTGATGACCGGAGGATTTAAATTGCTTACTTCAGGCCCTGCTGCTATAGAAACTAAACTTGGCTGGACTCTTTTTGGGAAAAATGGTATGCGTGAGATCTCGGACAATTCAGCACTGCTGGTCACATCCATGTTGAATAAGGAGACATTGATATCCGATCTATGGTCTCTAGATTCACTTGGAATTCTAGATCCCTCAGAGAAGAAAAATAAACTGGAACTGCAAAAAGAGGCAAGAGATCATTTCTTGTCTACTGTAAAAGCAAACGAAGAGGGACGTTTTCAAGTCAGTTTACCATGGCTTGATAACCATCTACCGTTAAAAGATAACTATGACTTAGCTGTAAAAAGATTAGATTCTACAGTAAAACGACTAAAAGCTGAGAAACTTTATGATGCTTATGGAGAAGTGTTTAGTGAATGGGAACGTGAAGGCGTCATAGAAGAAGTACCAAAAAGCGAAATTGATGTAACATGCCATTATCTACCACATCGACATGTAGTAAAAGAAAACAGCACTACACGAATCAGGCCAGTGTTTGATGCCTCGGCCAAACAGAAAGGATCACCTAGTTTGAACGATTGTCTAGAAAAAGGTCTAAACCTTATCGAACTGATTCCTTCAATTCTTCATAGATTCCGAATGAACAGAATAGGAGTTTCTGCAGATATACGAAAAGCATTTTTGCAAATAAGTCTCAACTCTAAAGATAAAGACTATCTAAGATTCTTATGGTATAGAGCTGATGGAAAACTGAAGTGTTACAGGCACTGTAGAGTAGTATTTGGTGTTACAAGCAGTCCTTTCTTGCTAGTTTCTGTAATTCACTACCTTCTAGAATCGACTTTGAAACAACTAAATGGAAACCCAAAGTATAAAGTAGATATTATTGAGCAATTAAAGAAGAGCTTTTATGTCGATAATTGTTTAGCGAGTGTAAAGAATGATTTAGAATTGCATCAGTTCATGCAAGTTGCTTCAGATACTTTAGCTACAAGAAAACTAGAATTACGTGGTTGGGAATACAGTGGCTCAACAAATAATTCCTCTAGTACAACAAATGTAGTAGGAATGGTTTGGGAACGATGTGGAGATTACCTTTACCTCAATATTACTAACATCACCTACAATCTACCAGAAATTTTGTCTAAAAGAGAGATTTTAGCTACTACACATAAAATATTCGACCCCTTAGGAATAGCTTGCCCTGTAACTCTTGTGCCGAAACTTTTACTTCAGCACCTATGGGAAGTTAAGTTATCTTGGGACGAAGAAGTTGACTCGAATTCAAAATCACAATTTTGTAAATGGTTGAATGATTTGAAGTGTTTGGAGAGAATGAGAATACCAAGATGGTTAAACTGTGATCTTGAGTTGGAAAATGTCTCACTTCATTTCTTCAGTGATGCGAGTAAGCTTGCATATTCAGCTGTGGCCTTTGTTCGAGTACAAACAAAAGATTCTGTATTGGCAACCCTAAGAGGAAGCTCATGGTTGTTGTTGGCGAAAGAAACTTTATCGCCTATCTAACTTGAGGTAACCTCTCAGTCTGCAATGGCAACCCTAATAGAGATATTCATGTTTGTTGTTGGCAAAGGTTTATCTCCTTTTATGGGATATACAGCCAAAAAGTTTTTGAAGGGTAACATTTCTGGAATTATTCTATCTGATAGTGGCTGTATTAAAAGGCGCCTTTATGACGAATATATTAAACCTTTATTTAAAAATAAACTGACAAGAATGCTGTTTTCGCAGAGTAAAATATTTTAATCTAGTTTAACATAATCTTCAAATAAAATTTTATTTTAATAAATCTCCCACATACATATAATATAATCACTTAAGTTCATTAATTCATTTTTTCTTTTAATCTTCATTTAAAAGGTACAATACTTTTTTTAAACTACTCTTTCTACTTTTTTTTACTACTCTTTACTAGTGTGAAATATGTGTAAAATGTATTTTTCAAACTTTGAGGTATTTATGACTTATACAAACTAAATGTTTTACAAAATAAAATATCCACTTTTAAGTAATATTACTTAAATGAGTAATATTTTTTAACACTTTTTGTTAGTCTATTAAATTAGTAATTTATTTTTTTTAATTATCTTTTGTCCCATGTCAGTTTTTTGCCTGAAAGTGATGTAGTGATCCATTAATAAACTTAAAGCAATGATTATCATAATTAATTTCTACTCATTTATGATTAATTTATAAAAAATTGACAAAGTATTTCACATGATTTGGTGAAGAAAAAAAAATGTTTTATAATGTTAGTACAACTTACATTGAGAGTTTACCTTTCCGAGCTTTTCTTATCTTTCATTTCATAATAAATACATGGTGTCATAAAAGATATAAAGTTTTGAATTACGTAAGTGATGAGGAAAAAATATAATTAAGAGAGAAAAAAAATCTAGTTTACTGCAGCATGGACATTTTAGTGTGTTTATATTAGCATGAAGTCCTATAGGAACAAACTGTATAAAGCAATTAGTTCAGAAACAAGGCACTATTTTAAAAACAAAAATTAAACACAAGAAACATTGTAGTCTACAAAAAGGCAATATAAATTTCAAATTTTAGAGAAAAGGGTAGTAAAACTATTTTATCCTAAATGCATAAATGTGCAACATGCAAAACATAGTTATAACCATTGATTATGCAAATGCCATGCACATTAAAGTGCAAAGAGTTAATTACAATTATACTGCATTACATAATACAATAGTCACAAATACAGGTCTATCACTTAAATCTAACAACTATAGTATTATTTAAAATATAACAAAAATATATTCAAGAAAGCAGAGTTGAATATCTATTGAAAACAATATAATTCCCAAACACGTACTTTAATGCAAAAGGAACAGTTACTATACATTATACGCAACAACAATTTTAAATTAGGTATACACCTTTAGTGAAAAATAAGCAATAGCTAGCAAGTCTTATCTTTGAAGAAGAAAATTTAAGTTTACTTCTACTTCAAAAGATAATTCCAACTGGCTTTTTTTTTTTAATTATTTTTATTTTTTTTTATTTTATTTTATTTTTTTTAATTTTTTTGTAGACATTTTTCTTTTTCTCTTACCTACATCTGAAAAAAATCAGCAAGAAAATCATTAATTATAGAATTCAAATAAACTAAAGACATGCATCAGGGAAGAATGACAATATCATATTTACTGTAAAAGCTATTACCCAAGGTAGCGGTCACACACTTATGTTTAAATTTATTGTTTGGAATATGCTACATAACTATCATACAAAGAAAGAATTTTGATATCTTATTTAAATTTAGACACTATCTGATAAAGTATTGTATATAAATTTTCTAAAACTATTAACATCTAGCTGGGCATTCAAGCTACCACAATTAATTAGTTGGTATGCATAATAACATGTATAAACACCACAACTTATTGAATCAGTTTGAAGAGTATGTTCAGGAGATATCATTTTCCACAGAAATTTACCATTAAGGTAGATGTTAAATACATTACTCCACTTTAAAATAATATTATTGTAACAATTATTGATAGTATCGCTTAATGGATCTAATACATTAAATACTTTTTGAGTTACATCAGCAATCATTAATATCCAGTGGGAATTTAAACATATCGGCATAATAACATATTTAGTAAAGTTAAGAGGATGTTGTAAATGAAACATATTAGATCTACCATGATTAATATATTGTGTTATAACAGAATCTAAAAATAATATATCTCGACTACCATTTAAAACTTTACTAATAAAAGCATTTATAACATTATCATATAACCAGCCTTTTTTAAAATCTGATGCAAATGACTTTAAATAATTTTCCTCAACATTAGAAATATGTGGGTCTAGAGATTTTAGTTCTAAGATGCTTCAATTATACTCATTAACTTTTAAAACTGGTGATAATATGTTTTCATTCAGGTTAAGTGCTGGTGTAATATCACATTTTTCAGAGCTTTTAGAAACTATCTTTTGTGATACAGATTTAAATCGTTTTGGAGGAGAGTCACAAGTATCATTATCTGTTGGCAAAATTGATTTTAAATTATCCTTAGGAGAAGTGCAACGTGATTTACGTTTCTTATTTTTTTTTTTTTAAAGCTTTTCATCGGAGCAATCTTTAAACTCTGGGATTTTACTGTTAATTTAGAGTTTGGCTCTACATCAACTTTGTTACTTATAGCAGCTCAAAATTATTTACACTTTCTAAAACTAATAGTTTTTGAGTTATGTGACATATATACATATGCATGCACTAACAGATATAAAGAAAAAGATAGTCAAAACTAGTTCAGGAAGGGTCAAAACTGATAGTTCAAGTTTCCTTGTACATACATACAAACATCATGCTTGATATGTTAAAAATTCAGTCAGATGCAGTTAAAATAAATATTTTCATTGAAATTTAGCATGATTACAATACTTCCTTTTACTTAGTACAATGAAGTGAAAACCTGTTTGTAACAAAATGTAATCAAATTAAATAAAAATTCACATATAATTAAAATTACTATATTTAATGTTATGTGCCACACAAAATATTACTGATAAATAAACGATGACTCAAAATGAAACAGTAGAAAATATTTAATAACACAATTCCACATTAATCATTCAGATGAAAAGTCTTTACAGCTTGTGGCATGTAAAAAGCAGCCAAAGAAATTGGCTAGCTCAGAGTTCAGATTTAAATGTTATTTATCAATAAATTAAATATTAAATTTACTGAAGAAATTGACATTTAGAACATGCCACAAGCATCTGCATAACAACACAAAGGCAAAAAGAAGTAGAATTAGCTGGCAGCGTAGATTTTTTATAACTTTATCGCATGAATCAAAATTTCTTATTTACAAATCTACACGAGCAATGTCAAGAAATAAAGACAGTAACATGTAAATTACGGCTGACCTGTAGTTCTAGGGGGGTGGCGGTTATCTTGGCGCTTTTTGGTGGTGTATTGGGTGATGTGTATTGAAATAAGGTAACCATGCTGGCAACCTTATTCATCTCGTTTACGATTGGTCCAGATATCTGTAACGTCACTTTCTCAGTGAGGAGTATATTTTCGCCGATATTTCGCCAAAACAATTTTCATCAGGTGATAGATTTTTTTTTTTTTTTTTCTGGTACGGCAACTTCTGTTTGGCGGTGTAACCGGAATTCATCTTCTGTTTGGCGTTTCAATTAGTATTTATGGTTAAGGTATTAAATGGGTATGAGGAACTATTGATGGAATTAATTCAGTATTTATTTATATTTTAATATTTCAGTATTTTAATATATTTTAATATAAATAGTCGACTAAAAGTTGTTCCAACTAATTTCCCTATAACTAATTTCCCTATTCCTTGTAGAAATCAAAGGATATTTTAAATTTTCTAAATTATTATTATTATGCAAATGGATACCGTGACGAGGAATGAATAGATTATTTTTTACTTTAAAAAAATGGAAACGGTCATTCTAATCACCTTACTAATCATCTTAAATAACATATCATCTACAGGACTCAGCAATTATATTTTTTAATAATTTTAATTTTTTTTTTTTTACTTCAGTTGAGCAATGATCTTTGGTTTCTGTTTTTATATGAGTGTTTAAGACACAAGGCTCATTAAACATATTTTAATAGTTTATTGTTTACGTTATATGATGTTTAGTTTGGTTTGGAGCGTTAATGTATACTCTTTACAACACGAGAGCTAATGAAACCAGGACCTACTGCTTAAAATAGCAATGGGATTCCAACTTTACCGAAAATCAGCGCCCTAACCATTTGGATATTGTTCGGCCCATTACATGAGTAAGAGTCGTGAATTTCCGGTAAATTCCTATATATTTCTGGCCTATATATATATATATATATATATAT
The DNA here is from genome assembly GCA_032207245.1 of Pardosa pseudoannulata. Lineage (NCBI taxonomy): Eukaryota > Metazoa > Arthropoda > Arachnida > Araneae > Lycosidae > Pardosa > Pardosa pseudoannulata. Next base: position 33,561,170 of record CM063503.1, read on the forward strand.
ATATATATATATATATATATATATATATATATATATATATATATATATATATATATATATTAACGATTATCTAGGAAATAAAATTATGGTTACATCAATCAAAATGAAAAACTACTTCGGATGAATTCTACTCTTAGATGTTGACTGAAATATCCTTCTTGGGATCCAATTTTTAAATATTGGCTATCAAATACATGATAGATATAGACGTGATTCGAATTCGAAAATTTCCAAATTTATTAGCGTATACTTTTTCCGAAAATTTTGTAGGATATTCAGAAAAAAGCACTAGAGTACTAGATTAAACTAATTAAAAGCACTAGTTTATTTTGTTATTAAAATCCGTTATAAAGGTATCCATTAATAGATATTGTATATCAATAGTGTCTACATTACTTTGAAGGTTTTCTACAACCCTTTTAAGCATAATTTTTTCAAGTGGCATTCGATTTTCGTCCTCTAATTGTCTTTTCTTATTTTTTAAAAGTTTTCTGTCTTCTCAGACATGAAATAACATGAAAAAGAAAGAAAAAAAGAAATTAACACATTTGTTAGAAGTCAGGAAGCGGAAACCCTTGTCTTATGTCATCTAATACAAGTTTCACCTAATACAACTGTGTTTAAGCTTGTGTCATCTAATACAAAACTTTTTTTAAGTTAGCTTTAATATTTTTCTGTAAATTTTCTAAATTTCTCTTATTTTCATTGGATTTTCATACTGTCTAAAAATTCTATCTATATTTTTATCGTATTTCATTTTTATCGGAGTTCACAGCCGGAAGAGCGAAGCTATCGCATCTGTTCCGGGCATATCACCCATAGGGGTGTCACACTATAATGAAAATGAGATCCGAAATGATGATTTGATCCGAGTAGAAATAAGAAAAAGTTGAATTTTTTTTTATTGCTATAAAATTTAAAGTGTTTAAAAATTATTTTTTTATGAATTTTTTTATTTTCAAAAATGCTTTTAGACTAAACTTGTGAATGTTTAGAAATACTCTTAAAATGCCTTAATATGAATCTGGGAATTACTTTTAAATTTTGAGTTTATTAAAGTTATTAAAACTGAATTTTAATTTAGAAGTTCGTCAATATTTTAGGAAAATTTAAAGTACAAATAAAAAATTTTCCATTCATATAAACTATTCCTTTTATTAGCAAAATAATACCCGCAGAGTGTTTAAAAATATTTTAAGTATTAATAAGAAAAAAAATAGAAGAAAAAAATTTTAATTTAATATACTAGGAACATTGTAAGAATTAACAAAATATTTTGGGAGTTCATTCTGAATATATGACATAGAAATAAAAAATAAAAAACATGTTTATATATTTTCTCACTATATTTGGCGATAGAGGGAAAAACCAATTTTTTGCCATGGGTGCCAAAGGACATAGTTACGGCACTGCTCATTTTTCTTCTTATTAAAGTCAAACCTCCGAAACTGGAGTAAGAAAGACTTACAGGATTAGTCGTACATAGGCATCCAAATAGACGTTGAAATTGTTATAGAAACATTTATGCAACAGACCAGAAGAATTAATTTGCATACTATGACTTTTTCCCTTAAAATATTTTATGATTCACATTTATTAAATTCACTGCACAGACGATGGTAGGTTCTTTAGTGCTGGAATCCGAGATTTTGAATCCCGCTCATGGCATGGGTCTCCGTAGGGTCATTCCATGTCAAATCAACCAAAAAAATGGCATTTTGACACCCACCGACACGGATTTTGATGAAACTTGGTGAGTTTAGTCCTTTAATGTAGAAAAGTATCCACATCAATTTTTTCTTCTCAATCTAGTTTAGTTTTCCTTTTACAGCCAATCGAAATTCTGAATTTTTGGTATTTTTCAAATTTTGACGATTCTGCTCTTTGACTGAAAATAATTTGTATTTTATTTATTTTTCAGTCATTTTTTATTAAAATTTACAGCAATATTAATGAAAGCATGAGGATTCCAGAAAAAATATGAAAAAATTCCTAGCAATATTTTAAAAATAGAAAAAGAAATAATTTTTATGAATTGTTTTCTAAAAATGTGTAATACGTTAAAGTCAATATCAACCAAAGGGAATATAATAACAAAAAAATTTTTTTCCTAATGATCTTAGAAGTATGTCCTGCCATTTAAAAAAAATAAAATTAATGGCTTTTTCATTTCTTTATATATATATGTGTTTAAAACTAAATATTTTTGAAAAATTTTCATTACCCGATTTTTTTACATAACTGTATATTAATTGCTGGAATAGAGAGCTGTAAACACAATTTTTAATGTATTATTTTATTAAACATTGAGCACCTATCAAATCAGCCTGTTATTTCTATTATTTACAAGATATTTTTTATTTACTGTTTGCTCTGAAATATTGATTCAACTCAAATGCTTTTCCAACTTCTTTTATCTAGTATGATGATTAATATTTTATTAACCTTTATAGATTCTAGTTTATGTGGATTTGACAAATAGAAAATGCTTATATTATACTGTACATAATATTTAAGAAAAATTTAGCTAAAAAGACACCATAGCAGAAATGTTTGGCTACTAATTTACATTAAATATTTTCCTATATAGTGCTATTTAAGTTCTTTTATCTGACTCATTCTTTCTTGGATCATCTTCATACAGTCTGTAGGAAATTGATAGACTCTTCTAGATAGATTTTGTATGCATGCACGAAGGCTGTTGAGACCGGGGCCTGCTACTTTTGGCGGGTACCCTGCCTACAGCGGGATTCTAACCCACAGACTCCGGTACCGAAGGCCGGCGCCCTAATCACTCGGCCATTGTTCAATCAATCTATTATATGAGGAAGAATCATGAATTTCCGAGTAATTTATAAATATTCTGATAGATATGCTTATCTAAATTCAATAGTTTTTCCTCGCTGAAAACACATAGTTTTTACCGGGACGACTGAACGTCATTTGTGGTTACCATTAAATCAAAGTAAGAAAAATTATTAAAAAAGAAGATTATCTCTTAAATAATATGTGCAAGTGAAAGGGTTTTCTAAAATGGTTACATCAGTTAAAATGAAAATCATAGTGAACTTCTTTACATTTTGTGAATCTTGAACATTAAATACATTTTATTCATGATAAATCTGCTTTTTGTACAATAAGCACTAGATTAAAAAACTATTACAAAAATGGGAAGAAAAGACAAAGCTTATATATAATATGTAATCCAAATTTTGCTTTTATTATCTTTGCATTTTTATGCTTTTAATTTCAAAGGATAACTTCATTTTCTTACTTTTTTTTACCATTCTTAAGAAGGAATCTTGTTTGAATATTCAAGACTTATATTTTAAGATGATCTGTTTTCTGATATAATGTTTAATACTTTATATATGTCTTATATTAATATATTATATACTTCAGTTTATTACCCTCTTTCTGTTCCATTACCTTTGACTGGATTTGAGTCCCACTTTTATCTTGCATGAGCAACAAAAAACTCTAAACAAAAATTCACCAAGTTTCAATAATGCTTAAAAAACAATTGTTTCCCCTCTTCCAAACAGGGTATAGAGCATTATATAATTTAGATATCAATTATATTATGAATACCAACACGTCACTTTTAATCATAAAATTTTTAATCTGGTTGCTTTTTATAAATGGTATTTTATAGAGTTTCATGGAGGGTGTAGATGACTGTTTTATATCCTGGTAGATTTTCCTGATAGAAAATTTTAACTTGATCGAACGATAGGAAATGGGAAAATCTTTTTCTTTACTTTTGTATATAGCAAGATAAATAAAAGCATGTACTTTTCTATTTATTTTTTATACATCTTCAAGCTATTTTCTCTTTTATATGTAATATAAATTTAGAGAACTAAACTTAATATTTTCAAGTGAACTGTTTAAATCCTAAGAAATTAATCTACAAACTGACGAAAAATAAATTGTACAAGAAGACTTTTTTTTTCTTAAATAAGTACATCAATTTAACATTTATTCTAAAATTAAAGTCTAAATTATTCTCATTTTCTTACAGAAGGAATAAATGAACAAATTTATTTTGTAAAACTAAAAAGGATAAATATGGTTAGTATTGATTGAAGTGCAACTTAAGCCTTTAGAAACCCATCCCCCCCCCCAAAAAAAAAGAGGATTTTATTTACAAGATTTTATTAAGATTAATTTTGAGATTTTATAAGATTTATTTTTAGAGAAGTTGCAAACTTGTGGTTTTGCCCATTCAATTTTAGAGGTTTTTTCGTATATTATATTTTAGATTAGAAATTGTAATGAATTTTGAAGATATTCTGTTTTTATTACTCTGCTTATTCTAGTATATCTTTTCCTGCTACTACTGTAGTCTAAATAACCACATGCACGGATACCGGGATGTTTCTTGTTTCAAGGGTGTGGGTAATGGATAAAGGACAGTCCCCCTCCCCGGCATTCTAAAAATGTTTTCGTGGGAAATTGGCCACGTGTGGCGGTATCCTAGAATGAGACCCATACTGCAGTGCTGCAGGCTCTCTCTAACCCCTGTTGTCATTCTTTTCAAGATGGGTGCAATAAGAGTACGCACCGTCTATATGTCCTTTTTCAACATGTTACTTCCTGTTCTAAATTGTGTAGCCAGTGAAATAGTGCTGGTCATGCTTGCGCTCTGGGCTATTTGAGAGCAGGTTCAGATAAGAAAGAAAAATAATAGACGATTGCTCTTCTCTTTGTATATAATGTGTATAAATATATATGCACAAATTCAAAGAAAAAAATTTTAACTGTAAAGTCAGCAATGTGTTTTAAAATTTTTATTCGAGCCATCTGTTTAAATATTTTGATCACTTTGTTCATTGTTTTTTATTGGTACTGAACTTAGACATCTCTAATGACCATAATTCTTTTTTTTCTACATTCGAACAAAGTATTCTAAAAAAAATAAGTAAATGAAAATAAATTTTATTGAAAAATTTAATCACATCACTGAGTTATTTTAAATATACTTTATTTTATAACATTTAAAAAGTAATTATTTTTAATTTTATGATGAACTCAAGTTATTTTATAACTCTATAGCTTGTTGTAACTGTATAGTTTGTTAGATTTCAATATACATTTATTTAAGTATATTTACTTTGTGAAACTTTAAAAGCTATGAGAATATAAAGTGACAGATATAGAATGAATCAGACTGCTCATAAGTTTCTTGTAGGAACAAGAATAATGTAAAGTTTTTATGCAACTCTCATTTTAATTTTATCGTAGTGTATTCCCAGCCAAATATGTAGGGCGCTGCTCTTCGGAACTATCCCATTAATGGTTTATTTACATTTCTTATTTACAAGCTGTAGCTCTAAACCACTCTGAGATTTAGAGAAAATCTGGTAAGATTTTGGATAGTCCTTTTTAATTATGACTTCATAGTTCAGAGGTTTAAGCTAAAAAGCAATTAATATAATGAGGATTGTAACAAATTATGACAGTGATTACGAGTATGAAATATAGGATTTAAGGCACCTTTCGAAGCTATTTTTATGAATGAATTAGTACTCCCCTAAAAAGTTACTCTCAAGAGTTTTAAAAGTAAAATTAAGATATAAGTATTTTATTTATATTTTTACTTATTTATTACATTATTTTACGTGGTGATTTTGTTTTGTTTGGAGGGCTACTATATACTTTTTCGTTACACGAGGGTTAGTCGGACAGGTACTACTGCCTTCCAATCGGATTTGTACATCCATGCTTGAAGTGGGATTCCAGCCTACGAATTGCGGGACATAAGAACAGTGCCCTACCTATTCGGTTATCGTTCTGAAGTGGAGATTTAAAGGTGCATAGTTTTGGAAATAATTATTCAAATATCATAATTATGTAACAATATTAAAAATTATATGTATATAAAATATTTACAGGTTTGTTAAGATCTTGCCGTTGTAACTAAATAAACAATAATAAGAGTAATAGTAGAAAAAAGGTAAAAATATGATCCCTTTTCTGATTATCAAATATCTGCTTTTGCCCCCCCCTCCCCCCGTCCTCTTCCCAAAGCTATAAATTCACAATTTTTGGCTTACTCGCAGTCCGCAAGTTTTAATTCTCTAGTGGCAAAGATGATAATAACTGAATGTATAAGCATATAAAATATAAGTGTATATTATTATAATTCTGTTATTGCTGTTGTAAAAAAAGATATAATATCAGGGATATAAACGCACTTGATCTGCCACATGAAATAGTGTCAATCAAGTAACAATTGAATTTTTAGAACTAATTTCTTTTCTAGCTTTTGCTGAAAATATTGTTGTAGCTTAAATATCTGTGCTTTCTTGGCACGGACGTAACAAGATTTTTTCTTTTTTTGGGGGGGGGGAGTACAATGTCTTTATCCTATTTCTTTTACAAAATTATATACCTTGTATAAGAAAATTCGAAAACAACGTGTCCTAATCAGTAATTTATAAACAACCGTTTTATAGTAGTAAATTAATTATATCATATAATGCACGATTTTACATTTTTATCCGAGGGGAAAACAGCTAGAGCCGGCTCTGGCATGGGCTCTTTTCTGGTAATATTACCACAAACACATCTCAAAGTACTTTATTTTAATAGATGAAAATTTTAAATTTTTTTCAGTATTACGCCTACATTTCATAATCGTCTAGGCATAATTTTAGATTAAGATGAAATTACACGATTTTAAGATTACATATAATATTGATAAAAGTTGCCACACAATATAGCCTTTTGGAAATAGAATCATTTATCTTATTCTTATCCAGAATTTTTCATCCATTGGCATTTTAGTATATAATATTAAGATATTTTATACTCATATAATATATTGTTAAGATTAATATATTATGTGTATAAATAATATACTCATGTAATATATCAACATATAATGAAGAAACCATTTGCTTTAAAATTACAAATCGGGATGATTTATCCAATTATCTTGCAACGGCAATGTATTATTTAATATTGTACTTATCCAACAATAAGTTTGCAAAAGGAAAGTTTAAAATTTAACTTACCCCTTTCTTAAATCTAAAAAAAACTCAATAAAAAGGGATATCTGAATATAAAAGGGATAAGATATGAATGAGTTTTATGCAAGAGCTTATGTTCTTTTTATCTCAAATTTCCATAAATTTTTAAGATACACAATATGAGGCTAAATTAATTTTCGTAATTTATAGAAATAAGAATATAATCATGTATATATTTCATTCTTTAAGAGTATAAAATAGGTACATAATTACATTTTAAAGGATTATATATAGGTTTTATAACTTATAAATATCTTAATATACCTAAATGTAACCTATAATATATAGGTTATATTTTAAAAGATTTATAATTTGGAAAATCATAATTTAAAATTCATTGTTAATGTTTACACTGTTGCAGACAGTGTTGTCAATAAACAAAGCTGTATGCGACACATGGATTTCTGAGAAACATTATCGCACTGTGTCATGGGGAGAGAGAAAAGAAGGTTGCCGGGAAAAATTCATTTATGTTTTAACACCGTTTTATGATGGTTGGCATGCATTCTGGCGATATTCTTTGGTGACAACTTGGTCTATCACTTTGATGTAAAGACAGCATTTTTAAATGGAAAACTGAATGAGACAATATAGATGAAACAGCCTCCAGGCTATACTTTAAAGGAAGCATCACAAGTATGCTTATTAAAGAAAAGTATTTATGGACTGAAACAAGCAGCCAGAGTGTGAAACGAAGTAGTGCATAAAGTTATTGTCAATTCAGATTTTAAACAAAGTACAGTAGATTCATGCCTTTATTCAAGAAAATCATGTGATAGTTGGTGCTATATTTTGATTTATGTAGATGATGTCATAATTGCAAGTAAGTCAAAAGAGAAGATACATGAAATTGAAAATGTTCTATCTAACGAATTTGAAATCAAGAATCTTGGTCCCCTTCAGCATTACCTTGGAACTGAAGTTACAAAACATTCAGATGAAAATTTTCAACTTTGTCAGTCAAACTGCATCAAGAAAATTGCACTTGATTATGGACTGTCGGATGCAAAACCAGTAATCACACCAATGGATAATGAAAAATCAGAATCTACAAATCTGCTGAAAGATAATTCCAAATACAGACAGCTAATTGGAAGTTTACTTTATGTATCAGTCACCACAAGACCAGATATTTCAGCAAGTGTAAACATCCTTGCACAAAAGCTTTCCACTCCAAACCAGGAAGACTGAATGCAATTGAAACGTATTGTAAAATATCTTAAGTCTGCTTCCAATATGAAAGTCAAGCTTAGCAACATCGGGACTCAGGAAAGTCCTGCATTCTTTGGATATGCGGATGCAAATTGGGCTGAAGATCGTAAAACAAGGAAGTCAAACAGTGGTTACATATTCTTCTTAAATGGAGGTGTCATCAGCTGGTTTTGCAAGAAACAAACCTGTGTTACATTATCTTCTACTGAAGCTGAATATGTTGCTCTATCTGAAGCCTGCCAAGAAGCTCTTTGGTTACGGCATTTATTAAAAGACATGCATCAAGATGTAAATTGTGCCACAACAATTTATGAGGACAATCAGAGTTGTTTAAGTCTGATTCAGAATGGAAAGTATCCTAACCGAACTCAACATATAAATACTAAATATCACTTTATAAAAGATTGTGTAGATAAACAACTAATTAACTGTGAGTACTGTCCAACGGATCTGATGGTAACTGATTTGTTGACTAAGCCATTGTCATCCAATAGACATTGTATATTAAGAGAAAAATGTAAAGTTGTAGAAACGAAGGAGAAGTGTTAAAACTAATTGGCATCATTAATTTAAATTATCGTTTGCATAACTTTTTATTTTTCGGACGGCAACTAAGTTTATCATATTACTACTGTTCTTTCTGTTTCATTGTAATGTAGTTGACGTAAATTTGATCTTGTATCCTTTAACTTTTAAAATAAATGTCCTATAATGTGCACCAGGTTTCATATTAAGTTAATGATTTACAAAAACGCTTTGTAATTCATTCACTGACTATAAGATGTCACCACTTGCAGATTTAATAACGAATGAACATTATAGAGTGACTCTCTTTTTTTTTATTATTAAGATTGCATTTTTTTAAAGAAAATTAAAAGATTTTAAAATGATGGCGTAATTTTTAATGTCTGAAATTATAAAATACCATCTCTGAAAAAAAATTCTATAACTTTTAAAATACTTTCCTAATTTTATTGTCTCAAATGAAAAATCCCGAACAGAAATTTTAAAATAAAAGGAAATTTTCATTTTACCCTTTCTCACCAAAAATTACTGCACATACTTTAATATAAACAATAAAGTACATTTTTAATCCATTGTATAAAAGTCATACATAGTCATAAAGTTTTGAATTTTTTTAAATGATTCACTGCGTTTGTTTAATTGCCTTCCCTGTAAGTCCTTTCTTTGATTCAAGTCCTTTAATCAATTAATTATATTTGAAAAGACGACATATAAAACTTCGTTTCAAAAGAAATAATTTAATAATTTCTTTTGGAGTAATTGCAATAAGAGAAAAATAAATAAATTTATCTTTTCATTATATATATATATATATATATATATATATATATATATATATATATATATATATATATATATATATATATATATATATATATATATATATATATATGTGTGTGTGTGTGTGTGTGAATATTTTGAAGTGTACGCACAGTTATTAAATTTCTTATTGTACTCTCTAAGGTTCAAATGAGTCCTCAATTTTTTTGAATGAATTTGTTTCTCTTTATCTTCTTAACGTAATTGTCTGAGCAAATAATTTCTAGCTGATGAGAAAAATATGCGGTTCATATTTTGATGTGGTGTATGAATACAAATTAAATTCTAGCAATTTAAAAACAATTTAATAGCCAAGATGTGAACAGAAAAGGTGGCGTCATCTGTCGGCTTGTCATAGTTTTAGAAATATTTTTCACTGAAATTTATCCTCTGGAAAAAAAGGTGGCGTCATCTATTGGCTAGCAATAACATAATTTTTTTTTAAAACTTAAGATTTACTAAAGTTGTAGTATGAATGATGTAAACATACGCATTGGTACTTATTTACTTGAGAAACTGCCCTACTGAGGAACTGTACTTAATTGTGTTCAAATTATGTAAAGCTTTGTCAATTTTGAAATTAATTATTACCGTAAAGTTTATAACCTATTTGCAAATTACCATGTTTGATAAGTTTTGTCTTGTGTGCATGCTACAAACGTTCATTTTTTTTAATGAAAAACAATTTGATTTTATATATTTCATAGCAATAAAGTGTTTTGAAGTATATATTTTATCGCCATATAATGGATGTATGTTACTATTAGAGTAATCAACTCTGAAATTATTTTATATCTTTGGTGTTTCTATTTCTATGAAATTAAATAAAACTAAAATTATTACAATTAGAAAAATAATTTATTTTTATAATGGTAATAATCGCGGACAATTTATTAAAATTTGTAAAGGACCTTTAAGCGATTCACACGAATGGAAGTTTTATTATTATTATTATTGTTGCTTTCCATTGTTAAGTTCCCAATGCTACACAGAGTTATTTGATTACTTGTCGTGAGAAATATTCCAAATGAAACTTTTATGCATATTAATAAGCAATATGTAATTTTTTAAGTAATGTTTGAAGCTAACACAAATGTCATTTTTTGCATGTTTTATGTGATTTTTTATGAATTTACAATTTGTAGACATTAGTCTAAAATGTATAGTTAATTTTAAATCTATTAATTTTAAATACATGGTTATAAAGGATTAAATTATATATACAATTTATATTTCCGTATTTTTACTTATTTAAAATGTAATTTTTTAAATGTGAAACTGTCATACAATTTATGGTTGTTGAATATATATTCCTTTGACAGGAATTTCATTTTGAAGCAAAGTAATATAAAGGTATTATATGGATTGAGTGTCCGTAAACAAAGATAAAATTACTTTAGAAATTTGATAGTATCTTTTAATATTTTTTTTTATTTATAACTTTTTTATATTTTCAGTATGTATGGCTGTCAAATAATATCATCTGTATGATTAATAATAAGTAATATTTTATTATTTAAAGATGCAAAATGTATTAATGAGAAGATATTTCAGTATTATATGTTTTCAGATTCTTCAAATTTCATTGCCTAACTTTCATAGATCTACTCATTTCAATTATATTCTAAAAGATATATTTGTGTGATAAGTTTTGTCTTGTGTGCATGTTACAAACGTTCATTTTTTTAATGAAAAACAATTTGATTTTATATATTTCATAGCAATAAAGTGTTTTGAAGTATATATTTTATCGCCATATAATGGATGTATGTTACTATTAGAGTAATCAACTCTGAAATTATTTTATATCTTTGGTGTTTCTATTTCTATGAAATTAAATAAAACTAAAATTATTACAATTAGAAATGAGGAATAAAAATGAAATTATTAATGAGAAGATATTTCAGTATTATATGTTTTCAGATTCTTCAAATTTCATTGCCTAACTTTCATAGATCTACTCATTTCAATTATATTCTAAAAGATATATTTGTGTGTACTTATATATCAAGTTTAATTCCAGGAAAAGTTTTGTACATTTTCTTGAGTGTCAAATGAATGATAAAAATGTTTATTGTATAATAATTTTTTTTTTATTCTTTTAGGAAAGTGATACTAAGTTTTAAACTAAGAAGATTGGTCACTCTAAATTTATTGTTCATTTTCTACAAACTTTCATACCAGCCAATAGGGTAATAGGATTGAATAATTTGAAGTGAGTAACCTATTTACAAAATCTATTATAATGTGTAAAGACTGTTATAAAAGTTAAGCAATGCAATTATTAATTCTTTATTAATTTTAATTTTAGATGCTATAAGATTTGTTATTTAATTAATAGCTAAAACATTTAACTGAAAATAGTACTAGTTTTATTAATAATTTTTCTTAAATTTCATTTGTTTTTCACTTATGATTTATGTGTGTCTACTAAAGTTTCATATAAATAATTTCATCCTGGTGAAAAGATCATAAAATTTCTTTATTAACAAACTTTCAGCATAACAGAAACTTGGAGAATGAACACTATTAACTATTTTATATTAAAATCTTTTAAAGCCAAATTAAAATTTTGAGAATTTTGTTTATATATTTATTTATAGTAAAAAATTATATATTAAACAAGTGGTTGCCACACTTACAAAAGCTCTGAGCTACTGTGCCCTTTTTTAGATCTTATTGTAAATTGCCAAAAGAAATCAGGACAGAAATAAAAGCTGTTTTTCAAATCTTACATTTGTTTATGGCCAATACTATATATTTCTAGCAAACAGGAAGTTAATTTTGATAAAGCTCTAGATATAAAAAAGAAATGGAAACTTAACTGTATGAACTGTGTTCTTCCCAACTGATACACTTCCATAGCTCTGTAAACTCATGTATTTGTCCGTGGTAAATGAGTATCTTATATCGACTTCTCATTCTGAATGAAAGTTATAAATTTTTTTTTCTTTTTTTCTTGAATTCACCAACCTGGCTGAAGACAGCTTAGTTTAGTATCAAATAATAAATCAAACTATCTAAATTTGCAAATATTTGATATACGCATAAAACCATAACAGATGTTAATTCAAGATTGCACAATCAGCTATACAACAGAGAGTGTAAGTTATACAGGAATGTTTAAGCAAGTGTTTTTAGGATTTATATGTGTGAGTTCAATGAAGCAAATTCACATTTCTTAGTAACTAAATACCTAATATAATAACTAAATGTGTTGATTAGTACTTATGTCTGTTAGCTATCTTTTGGCCTCATAACTAGTGTTATAAGCATTAAGATAGGCTTTGGTTATGCTTTCTCTACTTACCTTCGTAGGCTTTTATCATCCTTTATCACTGTAATGAATTTTAAAAAAGTAATTGTGTTTAAAAAATAGCCAATGTGAGTGGAATGGTGGAATCTACTAAAACTTTTCCTGATAACTATTGGTAATTCATGATCAATGGTTTGGCAGTTAAGTATTAGACTAACTAGAATTATTTTTCTAAGTTCTTAAAAATATTTGTAATACTATACTACGAGAGTTGTTCTTTTTAAGGTGAATTAAAATTTTGAAAGACTATACTGATGACTGTAAATAATTATAAATTATTACTTCAAAGATTTTTTTTTAAAGTTTACTTCATTACAGGTTTCAAAAACATAATAGATTACAATAATAATCTATTATGCTTTTGAATTTAATAATAATCTATTATTCAATTTCAAAAACATACAGTTATTTCCAGGCTTTAAAAGCTTTTTCTCCACAAAAGAAAGAATAAATTAGGAAATTTATCATTTTAGGGAAATCTTTTTTCTTTGAATAGGATAGGGAGCAGGTTATTACACAACACCTCTTTTCTTTCAGTTCAGTTATTTTGCATTGGTTCAGTTTCTGTATATTTCTAATAGTTTTATTTAGTTTTGGAGTTTTCTTATCACCAACATCAAAAATGTCACCAAGATATATATATATATATATATATATATATATATATACACACCTGTTCTATGGATCCACACAGTGGCATACACAGAATTTTTTGAAGGGGGAGGGATTCATAATTCTAAAAAATAATAATTTCTTCTAAATTTTTATTTTTGCCATTTTGTCTGAGCTCAAGGGAGGGGGGGTTAAACCCCTACCCCCCTGGATCCACATATAAGCGGATCCTCCCACTTACAGTTTATAAAAAGCCCCAAAAATTCTTGGTTTATACACAGAAGTATAGAGTAAATAATATTGATTACTATACTAGTACTCTCCCTAGATTTACCTATATTTTTTTTTCTATTATATACACTTGCAATTTTATAGTAGTGAGTTTCATACATTGTGAATGTAGCTTTAAAACAGCTGTTATTTTTCATAACCTTTTTATTTATGATTTTAAACTCTAATCTCTTGTATAAACTATATATGTATTATTGTTTTTTATTTAGTTTGTAATAGATATAGTTATTGTACAATATTTATCAGATTATAGCATGATAAATGCTTCTCAGATTCTGTTGTGATTAGCATATGCTGTCACCTATAAGGTATGGATTTGATTCCTGGGTAAGGCTTAGTTGTATTTGTGTGCTGTTCCTTCATATGGAGCTATGTTGCCTTTCCTATATGGTGCTCCCATTATAAAAAGGTAAAAAAAATCAGCATATTGCACGGCAAAATGCTACTAAATACAAGTGTCCTGCATTTGTAAAAATGATCAGACACCGCAGCGCTCCTTTTTTTCCTCTTTTTCCCTTTTTTTAGAAATCTCTCCTTTTTTCCTTATTTTACTGCATTCCTCCTTTTTTTCGCATATTCCCTCCTTTTATTCCTTTTTTCTTTGGGCCATTCACTCCTTTTATTTGTTTTTTCTTTCTCAACGTTTACGGAGTTATGTAACAGCGGAACGGATTGCACACATTTGTTTTGGTAACATCTTTGTTTTTCTATTTTTTTTCTTTCCGTGAGATCCCCCCCCCCAAAAAAAAAAAAAAAAAAAAAAAAGTTGTAGGCTATTTATTGGCGTTACAGATGTTTGGAAGTTAGCGAATAACGATCAAAGTGTCAAAACTAAAAGGGGGACCCGAATTTTTGGATTGTAGTGTCAAGAAATCTGTTTACCCCGTTTCTGAACCCAAGAGGGGGAAAAGAAACGTTACTCCGAGCCTGTGCGCTAAAAAATGGACTGCCGCATCGAATATTGAATTCAAGGATTCAAGGATAATTCTGATCCGATTTTTTTTTTTTTTTTTAAACTTATATATATTTAAATTTTGACGATAATCAGAAAGATTTCTTCCCTTTTCTCATTTGTTTTTTCTCTTTGCCACGTCCACAATTTTTTTTTTTTTTTTTTGACAAAGAGCAGGAGAGAAGCGTTATCAGTTGATTCTCGCAACACGTGCTTCAAGATCAAAAAGCCGTGTGACGCGCGTTACAAATGAAACATGTAGAACGTGTGTGATTCTAGATGTAATAGTACAGCTAAGCCGTAACTGTATGTTTTTGGTGAAAAACAACCGTTTTCTGGATTTCGGTTCCGGAAAATGCGCATTTTTTTAATGGGCCATTATAGTTGATACTGCTATCATAATATGGGGGTTCTGAAACGGTAGAATTATGTTTTAACATCCTGCGTATAGATTATCCCCCGAACACACGTACGTGTAGACCGATCGTAATACTGTTTGATATATATATTTTTAATTTTATTATATTTTTTTAATATCGCGGTAACAGTATTAAGATTTCAATCCCTCTTATAGTTATTTCTAACGATACTTCATCTTATTGACTGAATTTTTGTGCTATGATCAGTATCTGTGAGAAAATAACACTGTTGCAAATAACTTACGGAAGTTAATTGTTGTTGAAAAATCCGCACCTTTTTTTTTTTGTTAAGTTTGCATCTGTATTGAAGTTGATGAAAAAATTTATTAATGAAAAATCGTAACTTTTAATGGCAATCCCGATAAAAATCAGCCCGCCAGCTGAATCCGCAGGACGCTGCCACGGGTTCGAATCCCGCCGCTTTGTTCGCAGCCGTTCAGAATCGTAGTAATTAAGTAGTAAACTCCGATGATTTTAGCTGTCGGGTAACATAAAAGTAAACTCTAGCGCTCTCAGCCCAAACTAAATGGTTACAAATCTGTTAGTCTAAAGTAGAATTCGAACCCACTGTCTCAGATACCGGAAGAAAGCTCGTCGAGTTCGATCATAGTCCTGAAATCTTACTGTTAAAAAAATTTTTTTTTAATTGTTCACTTAAAAAATAGCCTTATGCAGAGTATATGTTATTTAAATGAGTTTTTAGACATTGGTTAAAATTAAATCAAATGCTAATTATTGTATCTTTACAAACTATTAAGGTATAGATTTTACTGCTATTTAAGAAATTCTAGTGTCACAAAATTAAAAATTTGTTTGTAGGAATGCCTTCTAAAAATTTAGTATCTAAAATGCGCATTTATGTTATTAGATTTTTTTTAAAATTAGGATATTTGAAAAACTTCTGATTTGAATCTGTTTTGAACATTTTTTGATTGGGAGACTCTAGTAATTGTTTATATTAGTAAAAATTATTTAGCATGTGGTATATTTCATACTTAGGTACTTGTTTTTGCATTATGTATACTTAAATAAATATTTTTAAATTGTTCTTTATTTTCCATTTTTCCTCCTTTTTTCCCCTCTAATATTTAACTTCTGGATCTGCTACTTTTATTAAAAAATTTTTGAAATTGTCCATTTAAAAAAATTAGACTATACTGTATTTTTTAAACATTTATTATAAATCAATGTAAGAAAAATTAATAGAATTTTACAAACTAGTTAATAACAAATTTTGCGGTTACAAAGTTTTCAAGTTCTGTTTGGAAGTGCATTTTAAAGCTTTGCTATTTGAAACGGCTTTTAAATTATTGATGTACTGTTGAAATCCCTATTTTAACAAACCAGCTTATAACAAATGAAAATTTTGATCTCATGATTTTCCTTTTGTTTACAATGCTAATTTACCCATAAGAGGCAATTCTCCATTTTATACATTTATAGTGAATCTTAGGAATGAGGTAGAAGAATCTTTTCTTTCATTCATTTACTAAGTATTTTTTCTTCATTTTGTATAAAACTTTTTTACAGTTCTAAAAACAGATTTAAATATGTTTCTAGATTTAAAAACAAAGTGCATGAAATTAATAACATCTTGTCCAGACACTCAAGGAAAGAAAATGTTTTTTATTGTATTGGACAAAGAAATTCCTTAAACTAGCTTGATATAGAAGATTATAAATTAACTCAGTATTAAAATAGTAAGCAATAACTAGAAGACAAAACTAGTTTTGCATTTGTCTACATTTTTGGTCATTCTGATATTCAATCTTTCAGTTGTTTGGTTAAGGTCAATTAAAATCATTAAAGATAATATTTTTATAAATCTTATAGAAGATAATATGTAACCTTATGTAAATCTTATACAAGTTATAATTTTCTGAGATCTAGCATATTTCTTAAAGGTTCAACTACAACAAACAATATGGTTCCTCAAAATTTAATATAATAAAGTTCAACCGTATTGGTGAATTTATTTATTTTTTTAATGAGGCACATTGAAGAAGCATCTGATTTGAATCTATTTCAAATATTTTTTTACTAGGAAACTTGAGTACTTATATTGATAAAAAGTTATTTAGATACTTCCATATTTCATATTTAGGCACTTGTTTTTGCATTAAATAAATCAGAACATTAATTTTTAATAGTTATTTAACTTCCTCTTTTTTTCCTCTTTTTTGAATTTTTCTCCTTTTTTTCCTTCTTTTTTCCCAAAATTTTGACTTCTGTGTCTGAATGATAATAATAATATGATAAATAAACTTATATATTTTATGTGCAATTTTTGTCTTATAATAGTATTTAAATGCATATGCTATAATGAAGGCTATTAATCTAACATTTTAGAATATACAAAAATAAATTAATATTTTTCATAAACTTCAGTATGTTTAATTCATTATCTATTACTCATAAGTTTAATGTTTTGTTTTATATACCTTTAATATGCATTGAGAATAACATTTGAGTTTCCCCATTTCATTTAGAATGCTATAACTGATTTGTATAACATGAGTGCTAATTAGATCAGGACATACTATTTATAGTCAATTCTAAGTGGTCATGAACACCTGCTGTTAGTATTGTAATTCAAACCAATTGACTCTGATAACAGATGCAGTTTTGGACCTAATATGCCAGCATCCAGTATTTTTGCTTTTGAAATTTTTATTAAATTTATAATTATTCTTCACACTTATCACTTCAGAACCAGTTTAGTTTTCATTTGTTAATATCTTCTGAAATGCAGTTTTGGGTAAGTCTTCTAAGTTCTTTTTTCTTACATTTCTCTGATATCTCCTGCATTTCAGAGGCCTAAAGAGAGCTTTTATTTCAATCTGTGGTGTTTAAAAGGTATTTATTTTTACATGATCTTTCTTTGATTAGATGAACTAGTAGGATTCATGTCAAAATTTTCTCATTTTTATTTTTAAATGTGTTTGCAGCCTTCTCACAATTCTCAATTACAAAGTGTTATATTTGATGAATTTTGACAAAAAGGATTAAATTTTATTTGACTTCAATAGGGGGGAAAATATATTTTTATTAGTAATATGTTACTGATGAAAGATTTTACCATGACTCCATCTTTGAAAAATATTTTTTAAATATATACTAGTAAGATAATCTTGTAGTTAAAAAAATTATAGAATTTTAAATCTTGTATATTGTTACCTTTCATTTGATTTCTGTTATACTTAGCTCTATATCAAAGTATATATTGCTGAACTTTTCTTTAATGCCATGTCATATATATATATATATATATATATATATATATATATATATATATATATATATATATATATATATATATATATATATATGTATATATATATTAGATATCCTGTAACTTTCTCAGTTTAAAAATCCATCATATAGGTTTTAAAGCAGACATTGTGAAGAATTAAAAGATTTAACAAGTGTTTATAACAAATAAAAGTCATTATTTTCATTTAATTATTTTTATTTTTCTGTTATATTTTTCTTATAAGGGCATTAATATGAGATTTTATCTGTAGTGTACAAGGCTGATTATCTAGAAAATAGAGAAATCCTATAACTGCAGGATTTATTGTTTTAAATGAAACAAATTATATTGAATAGTTTACAGTTTAGTGAAATGGGGGTATTTTAATTGAGTTAAATATTATTGTTTTGATTATTTTTTGCCTAATGCGACAAATTTTAAAGGATTCATTGCATCAAAAATTTAGAGATGAAAAAAATATGTAAGTTTGATTTAACTGATTATACAGTGATATGATTTTGTAAACTTAACTTTTTTAAAATTTGTATCTTATGTTTAAAAGAAAGCATTGACTAAACATTTCTATACTTTATACAGTATTAGAAAAAAAAAATTCATTGAGTAAAAATTAGACCTTGCGAAGACATGTAACTAGAACATGCTAAGAAAGTTATATGAATTTGGGCAAGATTGCTTATGGAAATATAAATTTTGTTTTGGAAATAATAGAACTAATATCATAAAATGGCTGGAAATAATTTTTGAGTTTTTTGTTTGGATGTTTCTGCATATTAAATATATTTAACTTCTGTTAAATGTTGAACTTAATTAAGCAATGTTGCCACTTAATTATCTTGAAATATGAAAGTTTGGAAAGATATGTATTATTTGTTCTCAGTTGTTTAATAATAATTTGAATATGTCCTTGTAACTTTTTATGATATATCTCTACTTTTGTTTCTAGTGTTATTTTTTTTTTTAATGGATTCGTATGAGTTGAAATTTGTTTTCTTTATTTTCAGATTTTCTGGCTCTGACGTTTTTAAACATAAGTTTCTTTATCTCTGACAAAAATGTCATCTTTATGATAAGTGACAAATGAAGATAATAATTTAATATTATGGAAGTTATCTCTGCAGCTTATTCCAGTAACAGATTTCTGCCAAATTCATTCGATCTTATAATTAAGGTAATACCAATTAAACATTCTATGAAGGCAAAACTAGGCATGTATTTGGGAGTACTAAGTAAAAAAGTTTTAACTGTATTTCTTCTTCTTTCTTACTTTCTATGTACCTTTAAATGTAGTTTTTTAAAGTATAAGAATATTGCTAATAGATAAAACTATTAGCAAAGCATAGTATAAATAAAATAAATAGTACAATCCATTACTAAGCATGTATACCTGTTGTGTTGTTGTGTAGCAAATTTTTCATATTAAAATGACTGGGAGTTTTAACTGTATAGTATGACTTAATTAGTTTATATGTAATTTATTTTTAAATATTGTATAAACTGTGGATATGCGTTTTAAATCTTCAAAAGAGATATAAAAATCATGAAAACTCAGTGAGTTCACAAAACCTATTAAGTATAAAACCTTCTAAAAATATTTTTATAGTCAAAATGACCATTTCTAGCTATTCCATCATTTAATAACTTGACAATAGTCCCTCTAATCCAGAAATAAATAAATATATCTCTTAAAACATAATCACATCTTTATTTAAATAAAGAACAACATTCTTCTTTAATAATATAATGCTTGTTCTGAATCAAGAATTGCATCATTATCTATCATATAAGAATATCTAAATATGTGTTCTTTATTTTTTTTTCATAAATTAGAATCAGTTCTAAGTGTCCAAATTGCTATTTTTTAAAGTCTTTTGCACTAAAGTCATGTTTATAAAATAGTAAATGTTTATAATAATAATAATAATAATGACTTAAAGATACCTAAACATATGTAAAGAAGGTCCTTAAACTTTTTTCAGAATAATAGCAATGCATGTGACCTTTTAAAAAACAAACTTATACATTTTCGATGTTAGTACATAATTAAACTAAACCATAATTTGAACCTGTTGTTGCTTTCAATATCTGTAAAAACAATAAAAGTTTATATTGAAAAAAGTACTATAATAAAGCAAAAATGATTTCAATATATTTTAAAGTCTTATTTATATACATTAAAACATTTTGTTGGCCAATGTGCTCTCATAAACTTAATAGACTAAAAATTAAAATAAGTAAAATATCTGAAATTTCTATAAGCTATTAATATATCAGGCAGATTAGAAGAAAAGTGAAAATAATGATGCAAGCTTTAAATATTTAAGGGTTTTAAAAAGCTGTCAAATTATGTATTTCATAGTTTTAAAATGTTACAAAATTGTTAATTTCATTATTGAAAAATATATTTAAACCTATATGTTAAAAACGTAAATTTATTCTGTCTGATCTAAGTATTTAGTTGATTGGAGATTTTTGGTACTCCGGAAATATTGTTCCAAACTTAGGGTAACTGCATGTCCAGAAAAAAAAATTTAAAGTTTAAATTTCAGCAAAACTGTATAGTATATAAAACAAAGAAATATTAAAAAAAAGTTGTGTAAAATGTGAAAATTAGAAGTAATGAAAGGTAAAAACTATTGCAGCAAAAACAATAAAAATAAAATTTGAAAAATTCTTTAAAAGAATATTTCATAATCTATAATGTACAAAGATGAAGATAAAACAACATTGTAAAAATAAATCAAGTAAAGGATTAAACAACCAGAAAAAAGTTATAAAACTCAACAAGTATTAGTATGACAGGATAAAACCTACTATGTTTAAAAAATTTCAGAAATATTCTGATGAGGTATAAAAAACAGACTTGCCGACCAAAATTGCAAGTCTGTTTTACATACAATGGGAATAAAGTTAATGAACAGGAACTAAGAATTTAGAAATTGGTTAATAATATGACAAATTAAAACTATATGTAATAATTGTAATTATAAAATTTAAAATATTTTCAATGTGTAGTATTTTTAAAAATCTGGTTGAGAAAGCCTTTTAATATATGCATGATTAATAATGATAAAGTAGTTAATTTCTGTTGAAAATATCCTTGTTATTCTTCTTAATATAATTAAAATATAAATCTATTATTGCATACATTAAAGAAATCCAATTTTTGGATCTGATACTTAGAATGTTAAAAATGTATACTTGTTTAAAAAAATCTTTTGTTTGGGGTACTAAAACATCTCAGTAAGAATTGTAACTATTTTTGTAATCTTTACCTCTTTTATGGATGAAATGTCAAAACAATTAAGCATTTAATATATCATTCTTTACAAAGTCCAGTAAAACTATTTTATTTTTATGTATAACACATTAGAAGACATTCCATTTATATTAACAATATATCTCCTGAAGAAGTAGTGCCATAAAACTCCTTGCGCATTGCTTAAACTATATAAACTTTTATGATGCAAAAGCACTTTACAGATATGAAATAACTATACAATGTTGATAAACTTTTTCTCTACAAAAAAAAAAAAAAAAAAAAAAAAAAAAAACTATGATGCTTTTTTAATTTTTGAAAATATTATTTCTCATTGATAAATAAGTATTTTATTTTAAAAACATTGTACAGTTGATTATTTCAGTACTATTGAACATATACTTCATATTTTAAATTTATTAATATCTTTTAGAAAGATATTTACTCAAATAAAAAAATATCTCTTCTTTTCATAGATTGATATACAAAAGAGTATCTTTTTATTTCTATTTTTTGAAGTATAAAAATTTTTAAAAATTATTTTAATGAAAAATACTTAATTCAGTACAGAGTGCTTTTAACAATACAAAAAACTAATTTTTGAAAAACTATAAAACTATATATATAGATACAAAGCCATTTTGTAAAGCATATCTAAAATAAATCTGTGAATGGAAGTAACACATCTAACAATTAAAGATAGCTTGTTTTTATAACATTCTTGATGTTCACTGTAAAAGTGTGTAATTTAATTCTTCAATCATCAAAATAATAAAACAGAGAAAAAAATTCTTGACTAAATAATATCTATATAGACTCTGAAGAACTGAGATAAAAAATATTTTTTAATCATTATCACATAAAAATTAGGTACACTTCGTCAACAAATCTCTGTTATTCTTAGAAGAGAAGTGAAATTGTGTTTAATATTCTGGGAAACTAGGTTGTGATAGATTGCCATAATTTTAAATAGTAATAATTTTATAAGTACTATTATAGGTATTTTTAAATATAGATTATAGTTTTGCATTTCTGATATATATGAACACACATTTGTTCACATATGAACAAAAGAATATATTTTGCTTTTGTTAGAGTAAGATTATCAATTGTTTTAAAGTAAACATGCAGTTAAATCCCAAATTAAATCATCAAAATATATTGAAAGACTATGCTATTATGTTATATGACATGCTACATTTTCTAACAATTATCAGATTGCAGTTATGCCAGGTAGGTTTATACTCAAACAACTTTGTTTAACTGTAATTAATTAACTGTGTAACTATAGTAGGTATAATGTTTCTTTGAATTTATTTTTTCTTTTTACTGCTTTGATTGAGTTATATATTTTAGAAAAAGAGAAAAAAAGTTTTAAACTTTTATAATCTTCACATACAAAATGGGTAGAAAGTGTGTAAATTATAATGACAATTTAAACAAAATATTTACATTTAAAATTGAACTTGTTCTGAGACATCTGCTTTAGTATATATTTTCTCTGTGCTAAAATTAAAGTTAAGAAATGTTTATTCCAGAATTACAGTATTATTTTAAATTTATTTATGAAACAAAGAAAATATTTTGTTTTCAGATACTGTAACCATTAAAATTAGTATTCATGGTTATGAACTTGGCTTGAACACCTTTTATTTTTTTTACATATACTATATTGCTGTGTAATGGTATTGCATCACTTATAAAATCTTTATTGTATGTAAACAGTGCACTATTCACTAACACTCTTTGTTATATTTTCTTAATATATCATAATTTTATGAAATTATCTTTGTGATTTGTCATAAAAATATTGCTTGTAATTTCAGATTCCTGCATTATTTATTCAATAAATCTGAAATTTCAGATCAGTGCCTTCTCTGTTTTGAATAACAGCTCTCTTTATTTTTTAACTAACTTCTGGTATTGAATTCTATTACATTTGTAAGGAGGTTTATCAAGGAGTTCTAAATTGCTAGTTATATTGCTGTGATAACTAAGCAAGTATTTGAAGTAAAAAAAAAATTAAATGAGAAATCAGTTATGTTTTGTATTAAAAGATCATAAGATATACTGCATTTGAATTTTGCGTCCAATTTTTTTATGTAAGCAGGTATAAAGAAAAAATCACTTATTTTGATCATTTGAATAAAGTGTGTCAATCAGTTGATTTAATTTTAGCTGTTAATATTTTTCTCAGGGAAATGTACAAATTTATTTCATCCTATAGGGTCTATAAAACTATTTTTGGATTATGTATTGATTCAATTTTAAATAACCTGACATCACTTACTCATTTTTTAAGTTAAAAGTTAAAAAAATATATACTTTTATTACATTCCTATGTTGATTTGTATATTTTTTAAGACTAAAAAGTAATTTTTGTTTGTATAAAAAGTATATTTAATTGAAACTGATTTAGAAACTAAAAGTGACAAATAGAGGCAATAATAAATGAAGCTCAATAAAGTTTAAAAAAACAATATATTACTTGTTATTACATTCAATGTTGATTTGTATATTTTTTAAGACTAAAAAGTAATTTTTGTTTGTATAAAAAGTATATTTAATTGAAACTGATTTAGAAACTAAAAGTGACAAATAGAGGCAATAATAAATGAAGCTCAATAAAACTCAAATTATTTTTCATACTAAAATTGATTATGATTATTTATGGTATTTTAATTATAAAGATATTTTGTTTTCATACTATAAAATATTTATTGAACTTCTGTATATTTGTAAATAAAAATTGATAAAGATATTAGGTATTTTTAATTATGATTTTTTTAAATATTCTATATTTATAGAGATCTACACTTTAGTGAGTGGTATTACAATGAGACTCTATAAGTATATTAAAAAAATCAGAAAGAAAAAGATTATTGAAGTTAAAATGAGTTTATGTAATACCTTTTTAAGACACAGTGTCACCTGCCAGTAAATTGAAAGTTGAATGCTATGAATATAAGATATATATAATATACTGCTGAAAGGAACTTTATGGTTAATTTTTTATTTTATAGTTTAAATCTGTTAGAGTTTGTGTTCACAGGTAAGTATTTTGATTAAGCTATTTCTAACATTGTTTTCTCTTTTCATTACTTTATGATATGAGATATATCTAATTTACTGTTAAAAGAAATTTATAGTTTTTATTTATATCAGTAAAATGTTTTTGTAGAAATAAGGTTCTTACACTTTTTTTTTTTACCTAGCTCTTCCTAACTATTTCTCTTTTCATTACTTTAAACTCTGTTGTTTTATATAATACTTTAAACATATTTTTTGTTAGCTTAATTTATTTTATATTCTTTTGTGGTTTTCTGCTTCTGTTAAAGCCATTAATGTCTGATCAGAAACTGAATACAAATACAGTTAAATCTGTCTAGCTTGAATTTCCTGGAGATAGAAAGTAGTTAGATAGATTTTTGAGACAGGGGTTATAAAATAGGATGTGATTTTCTAATTTAGAACAATAAATTTTTAAAGTTATAACTAAATATTTAGAAAATAAAATAATGTAATACAATAATCCTAATGCAATTACATAATCCAATGAAAAATGTCTGTTAATACCAGTGAAATATACGAGAGGGTTTTTTTTTTTTTGGGGGGGGGGGTCAAACCCCTTCCGTGAACCACTAGATTAAAAAATTTCACAAATTTTAAATTTTAACAAAAAGATTTCGTCGTGGCTTACGCACTAGTGTAATTTGACACTTGTATTATAATATAATTTGATAATATGTCTAGCTCATTGTATACAAAAACTCATGTGTCTGTGGCACTTTTGTGTAAACACTCCACCCATAAGGAAAGTGTGTATGCCACTGGTTAATACAGTTTGATGCTGAGCATTTTTCGTTTGATCTGTAGCTTTTCTCATTTTGGCATTGGTGGAGAAACCATCCTAATAAACGTCGGTCTGCGATTCCTGAAAGTTTTTTAAATAATCATTATCTTTGTTGTGAATTTTGAAGCATCTGCATTGTGCTCTGTTTCATCTGGGACTGGACGATGTCCGGAATTTGATATCGTGATATAGCCCCAAATTGATAGTGATATCATTGATATATTGCGATAATGTTTTAAAGAAGGGTATATTACTATTTCAGCTATTACTACTTGGCTTCTTTCATTCCAAAACTTTTTTTCCTTGGTAATTAAAATATTTATAATTACAATTTGATCCTATTAGGATTTTTGGAAGGTAAATAAAAGTTTTTAGGAGTAATTCATTTTAACACTTAGAAGAAAAAAATATATATATTGTTCAGAAGTAGTTTGTTCAGATACTAAACAGAATTGTTTATTAAAATTGGAAACTATTATTACTAATTTACATTGCTTATTTATTCCAAATTATATTTCTCCCAAACCGAAATTAAACTCCTTTCATTGGTAAACTAATCTTCGGTATCGAATTCCACGGGTTCGAATTTCGCTCCCGGCATAGATGTTTGTAGTCATTAGGAATCAGCTTTAAGTAATAGGTGCCGGTCAATAGCGTTCGTATTCAATTAAAATTTTTTGTCCAAATTTTCTAGTTTGTGTATGTATCAAGTAAGCGGATAAATATGCGAAGCGGACATGAAACGAATGCAATAACTTGAAAAGATATTACTTTATGTGGAATATTTAGGATATCTTATGACGATCTACATTATCGCGCCCGAGGGAAAGCAGTATCGTCGACGAGGATATATCGGCAGAGCAGAATTTTTATATTGTTATCGCGATACTTAAAGTATATCAATATTTGACGATATATTGATAAACGATCCAGCCCTAGTATCATCATTTTCATTATTAGAATACAATGCGCACTTCTTTAATTATTTTTTCATCTGCTGAAACTGCAGAAATATCAAGAGAAATGTTTTTTATAGACTCCTTGAAAGAATGTTCAAGCATTTTCCTTAATGCCATCCAATCTTTATCTTGTAGTTCAATGTTAATGTCATTTTCTTGCCTCTCTTGCGTCTGCTATCCACATCCAGCTTTGTTGGGAAATTAAAAAAAATGTATATATTTCTTTCGTACATTATGACCTCATTATGAGTTAATGATATTCATCCGATGCGTTTAACTTTAAGATTTTTAACCGTGACTGAAAACCATGTGTAAATTACCTACCGCATGTGTATATTTAAGCCTGTTCAGCGTTGTTGGCTGGGGGCACTTCTAACTAATGCTGCTGTTCAATAGCTTGCCTAATTTACATGCATTATTTTATTAATAAAATTGTAACTAAAAGCATTCGAAGTGGAAGTGTTATACTTCATCAATCCACTGACGCCTCTGCCAATTTAGAAGTTTGGAAAATTACACATGACATTTGACTTACTTTCCATCAAGCCTGAAAAAAATCATTCCGGGTTTTCAAATGTCAATAATGACCCAACTTCAAATTTGTGATTGACGGTGATTCGAATTTTGATATATGGATGTTTATCAGGGAAAATACTCGAAATAAACAGGAAACAAGCAAGAGAAATTACTAGAGAGTGTATGGAAAGGAAGAAATTTGAGGTATGTCGAAATTATAGATACGTTTAACTGTTTACCCTTTATTATTAAAATGTTTGCTTTGATGTGCTATTTCGATTTTTTTTAATCAATTGCCAAAAGTTTATTAGTAAATGGAAATTATCTACTAAATGTATAAATGTTTTTGATATTATTTATACATCTAGCATGTAGTTTTCATTGTAAATTATTATTTTTATGAATTTTTGTATTCTAGTGTAAATCTGCCGCGGGTTTTATGTTTGAAAGTTTCATTTGGGAGACCATCAGCAGTGTAAATGCCATTTTTACACTCTGTTGGCATTCTTGCTAGCAAAATTTATCCAACTGTAATTTTTTCTAGTGCATAGTTTTCCGAAGTTTCTGTCTAATAGCGCCGAACGATGGCGGAATGGTTAGGGTGCTGACCTTTCGGAACCGGAGTTCGTGGGTTCGAATCCCACAGTGGCATGGATGTTCGTAGCGTTTGGAATCGGCTTTAAGCAGTAGGTCCCGGTCTCATTAGCCCTCGTGTGAAAAACAGTAGACCGTAGCGTTCCAAACCAAACCAATCTGTCTAATAGCATTGCTGAATTTACAATGATTAATATGTAGGGGAATAAAAACGTGGATCTTCATTAATGTTTTCTGACACGATTATACAATTTAATTTTCACAGCATACATTATTGTTAACACGATACATAAAAAGAAAAAACACGTAGAAAATAGCATGAGGGATGTAAATTTTTATTGCATACTTTCTCTTGATTTATATGTAATTGGAATGAGTCCAGTTTTCTGTGTCATTCTTCTTTTATTGCACTAGATGCTGAAAGAAAAAAGCAACTATCTACTCATCAAATACGATTGTTTTATGTGAATGAGGAAGTTAATTTTGCTCTTTTTGGAGATTAAAATGGTAAGACTAAAAGTAGAAAGTCAGCAATAATTCTGCATCAAGTGTCATATTAGATATGCATTACAAACTGCACAGACTACTGAGATAAATTATGAATATTTTGTTTTATTTAGCATACTGTTGCGTGCTGAGGGTTTCAATTTGGAATAATCACACTTCATAATCAGACATTCTTTTTAACTCTTAATTTGACAAGATGTTTTTTCAAATATTTTTTAATTTCTGTATTTTTCCATGTCTGTATAGACATTAGGATCTCTGTAAAATAACCAAAAAAATATATCATTTTCCATTTTTGAGATAATTAATGTCCGCTGTGGCGAACACTGACATTTATGTTATATAGTAGTTATAAATATACATGTCCAGTGTAGCGGCCAAATTAAGGGTTAACAGCGAACAACAATTTGGAAAATTCTGGAATACTCAGATACCAAATAACAAGTAACTACAAAAGAGCCGCAAATACCTTTGTAAAGAGCTATATGCGGCTCTTGATCCATGCCGACTCCTGCTTTAGAATAACCAATTGACAATACTAAGTCTACCTGTAAAGGTATTCCTTTACAGGATTTTGCATTCTGAATTTTTTACATGTTTGTCTAGTCGTCAGAATAAAAGAATAAAACCTTTTCACCGATTATTCTTGAAGTTTGATTTTCTTAGGTGCAGATAAATAAAATAATAAAAACAACAACCATGGCATTTCTTTAGTTTTTTTTTCTTTCAAAATACCCGTCTTTTCGCGGATATAATTGGTGCATTTTTTACTTTCAGTTTTTCGAGATGGAAGTAGACGCTTTAATAAAAAAAAAAAAAAAAAAAAAAAGAAAATATGCAATGATTAGTATATGTAGTTCTCTGAATTCTCTGGAGTTTTAGCATATGAAGACAGATGTTTAAGAAAAAGATGCGCAATTTCTTCACATTATTTTTCTGCTTCTAGTTTTCTTAAGTACTCTGAACAAGTTTTTCTTTTCTTTATTTCTTTTAAGTGACAGTCAAAAGACTTTTTTTAGCTAAGCGTGCGTTTAACAATGTGCTTTCAAATGTAAAAGATTGAAAAAAAACAGTCTTTTCTGAACCTTAATTATGTGTTTGTGTATTTGCACGTATATATACGTATGTGTGTACATATAAATATAAGTGTACATATAAATATAAGCTTAAATGAAGCCTGCATGCGGAGGTTGTAATAACGTTTCAATTTCAAACTAGTATTGTATAAGATTAAATTGTCACTTCCCGTTAGATAAATCATTAATAATATAGATTGCTCTTACCCACATAGCTTGATTAAAATTATAAAATACTTTTAAGAAAATCCAATGACAGTTTTAAATTGGATTTCTGAAAAACTGGGATTTTTGCAACAGCGCACCACATTAGCAGTCTTAATATTGTTATGATAATTTTTAGAATTTAATGACGATTTAATTTTAACTGTATGTTTTAATGCTGTTATGTATACACTGAACCAAAATGCTGTAAATATATTTATTTAAAGATGAGTTAATGGTGTTTTTATGTTAGAAACTGTATCTTTTTCTTGAATTTTTTGCTCTAAGTTATTCGATTGGCTAAAACTCATTTCTACTTCAGAAAATCACCATTCTAATTGCCACTTCAATGCATACCTAATGGATATACGGATAAGTTTATACAATAAAAATTTATATGTTTTAGATATTTTTTAGTTAGGAGTGTTGGCGTAAAATCAGATAATCTCGTTTTTCTATTTGGGACAAATTTTAACCAAACAATATATGCATTTCTAAAAAAAAGTTCACATTTTCAATGTTTTATAGCCTAATAATACAATAACTTTAAGAAGAATTACAAAAAAAAAAAAAAAAAAAAAAAAAAAAAAAAAAATTGAATAATATAGTTTAATTAAATAGAGTAATGATTTAATTTCATAAAAATTTTGACTCGTAACGTTGTCGGTTACCTTAAAACAACTTGACTATAAAATCCAATTATTACTTCGTTTACAGAGTTATAACTTTTATACTATTAAATTATATCATAGTCACCAAATGCAGATATTTTCTTGGGATGTCTATGTTAATACTCTTCTTTTTTGATGACAGAAATTATGATATCTATACTCTTAAATCAACACTACATTAACAAATCTACTAAACTATTTCTGACTTCTAACGATAAAACGCATTGCCCTTATTATCAACACTTCATTTATTCTTTCTCGATAAGTACTTTAAAATCGTATTCCTGACAAACTATGGTCGAAAGAGTAGGGCCTTTTAGTTCGAATCCCATTGCTGGAATGTGGGTTCGTAGACAGAATGACAGAAATTATACAGACAGAATAGTTAATGACAGAAATTATGATATCTATATTCTTAATCAACACTACATTAACAAACCTACTAAACTATTTCTCACTTCTAACGATTAGGTGCATTTCCCTTATTAGCAACACTTCATTTATTCCTTTTCGATAAATACTTTAAAATCTCATTCCTGGCAAACTACCCAGATTGCAAATTTAGTTTGCACCAAACTTGTAGCAGTCTTGCTTTGCAAACCATGCTGAATTTGCAGTAAGTTCGGCATGCAAGTTCAGCATGACAAGTCTGCAAATTTGATACAGGACTGCAGCAAGTCTAAGAATTTTCGCTTGCTTTAAGATTGTCATGACAAGGTTGCCACAGTTTTGCAGCAAAATAGCTGTGCAAAGGAGTGGTCGCTTTATGTTCTGTCTAACTTGCAGGAGTTTTGCTGCAAGTTTGCCTCGTCAAATTTGTTATGACAAGATATTAACTACAAAAAATCAAATTTGCTGCAAGTATGCATACTATCTGGGTATGGTCGAAAGAGTAGGGCCTTTAAGTTCGAATCCCACTGCTGGCATGTATGTTAGATGTTCGGGATTGGTTTTAATCAGTATTTTCCAGTTTAATTAATGTTTAAAAAAACGTAGTGCTCCAGGAATCAGAATAAAACGGTTAGGACGTGGTTCTTCGGTACCGGAGTTCGTGGGTTCGAATTCCACTGCAGTATAGATGCACATAGCCTTTCGGAATCGGCTTTAAGCAGTAGGTCTCGTCTTATTGTCCTCCGTGGTGCAAAAAAGTAGACCGTAGTTCTCGAAACCAAACCAAACAATATCAGAAAAATCTTGTTCCCTCTTGCCAAAATTTTTATTTCAACAAACTTGTGAAGCCATTCTTCTGGAACTTCTAAATTCTATCATTCATCGTGATTATCTTTAGCATTCTCAAGCTCTTACTATGAAACATTAATTTTATAACCTTCATATGACCTAATATTGCAATAACTTAAAATTTCCATAAAACCTTATTTAAAAATTTTGGCTATGATCTTGGGCAATTCCTTTAAAGCCGATTGGACTTCTTTTCCATTGTCACTCATGTATGGGTATTCGAAGTGGTTACCGTGACATTAAGCTGTGCGAAAATACTATACAGACATTCCATGTCAACAGTTACTCAATGACCAAATTCTTTAATTTTTGCAAAATTCTTCCTGGGGTGATGTATTTGCTTCATTAAGAATATATATTGGAAATATTAAATACTTTATAGAAAAGGGATAATAGTCGTATGATGTGTTATACCCGTAACTATGCAATAACCGAAATGACATGTTAAAAAAAAAAAAGAAAAGAAAAGATTTTTAAGTAAAAGAAACGTCATGTGAAAGCATGGAAAAATAAATAGTTAGAGTAAAGCAATCAATTCTCATAAACAACAGAGGCCAATCTCATTTTTATTGATAAAAGGTAGAACAAATAAATTATTTTAACTATTGCAAACATGTCTGACTTAGCTTATTCATTTACTGTTGAAAACAGCACTTTTAACGTAAGATTTAAAAAAAAAAAATTCTGAACTCCGTCACACCCGTAACATGTTTTTCGAAAAAAAAATCTGGTAATTATATTTGTCGTTGAAAATTTACAAGTTATACATAATATTAAACATCTAATCTTCTTTATCATAAAAAAATAATTTTAATGACTTTTAGATATTACATATTCGCAGAAAAATCGGTAATTCTGAACCTATGTGTAATACCTGGTAAAATAACTGTCACATCCGTAACAGCATATTTATAATTATTTAAACATGTAAAAAAGAAACGGAAAATCTTTAATATCTGCTAAATGCTTCCTTGAGTGGTGTATTTGCTTCATGAAAAAGTGATAACAGTCATACGATGTGTCACGCCCGTAACAATGGAATGGCCGTATACGAATTATATTGTATGAACTTTTTATTTATTTATTTATTTATTGCACTACATCGAAATAGTCAGACTATTTACAGAGTATACAATAAAATACATAACTGACTTTTGTCTCCACAAAGGCTGGTACCAGCCATATAACTCCCATTGCAGAAGTGTTTCAAATAAGGTAAGCATTCATTTTATGGTATTTTTAAAATTTAAGAATTGAATTTTACAGAAACTGCCAATTCGAAATTTTTGTATGTTCTTCAACTCTCTATCATTATATTTAGTAAGAACTGAAACTCGTCTTACGAATCGTAACAAAAAATGTTTCACTCTCTGAGAAAAAACTTGACTGAGATATTTAAATTCAAAATTTTAAGACTTTTTCCTCCATTATTCAGAGATCGATTAAAAAATTAATTACAGTAATTCGAGATTGAAATTGAATTACACGCCGAAATAGGGGGGGGGGGGAAATCTGATTATAAATGGGGATTGTATCCATAGTGAAGTGGATATATACTGTATTTCCCAGTAAAATAACTTTTTAATCCCCCCCTCCCTTATGCCTTAAAAAGGACATTGCAACCTGATTTCCTCCTTATCGATCAATAGACGACGATAATAATTCGATATACCTTTAAACTCGTTATAGTTTCTATTTCTTATCGGAACCGAAGGAGGCGCTATAATGGGGGTTTGACCGTATTTAAAAACATTTAGAAAAAAAATACTGAAAAAAATTGCTTACGTTTAAGTGTTTGTTCTGCACAATATCTACTCTATTTTACTGAAATATGTATTTATATCTCTTTCAGAGTGTATAATTACTGATCTATTCTATTTACTTATTTATTCATTACATAATTTGTCACAAATTCGCCTTTTGTAGAGAACATAAACCATAAAAATTTTTCAAGATTCAGTGTTTTTACCATTGAATAAATATTTAATATTTTTAATGTTTTCCAATACGGCTTTTAAAACCCGTAATGAATTTAAATTAGCCTTGGCTCCAGTCGAAAACTTTTAAGAAATAGTTATTGTTAACTCTTTTCCTTAGAAATATGTTCAACGAAAGCTTGACTAATTAAACTTCCTGTTTCTGCTAGATTCTGAAGTATTTCAAAGTTTTCAACCAGTTTCATCTTTACTTGGTAGGAAAAGAGTAACCGACGAATTGCGTTGCATATCGATTATCTCCGTTTGAAGTGAATTTATGAGGACTTTGGCATACATGTTTATACCTCTATTGAAATATATATTGATTTTAGGTGCTTTGAAAATACATTTCTTGCAGCTTGTTTTTCCATCAGAAAATAAGCTACTGTTTGAAAGATAAGACTTGTTTAAAGTAACTCATCAATAAAAAAGGGAAATTGTTTAGAGCAGTTTCCAAAATTATAATAACTGAGAAATCACATTTTTTAAACTGAATAGTCTAAAATATGACGTCAATTTTTACTTCTTTGGTCTGAACATCTCTTTTGATTGTACTCTTCACTCTATATAATGAAAAATTTCTAATACAATTTTACATATTACACAAACATAGTTACTTTATTACATTAATTCTGTATTTTTTAAATGCAATAATATTTATATTTACATTTTTACAATAACAGCCTTTTTAAGTGGATGGAAATATATTTTTTCTCTTTTTTTTAGAGCTCAAAATTTAGAGCACTATAAATATATTTAAAATCTGAATTGTATAAAAGAGTAATTTTGGTTTAAAATACTGTGAATATATGTTTATTATTCCTGTATGTTCATTTAAAGTATGTTAAATGAGTGTCATCATCATATTTCTTTATAAAAGCTGATACTAGATTACATGAATTTTGTAAATAATGTAGTGTATTTCCCAATTTTCCACATTTGGATTTATTGCATCTAATTTTCAAATTTTATTTAAGTATACTAAGAAACTTTCATGTTCTGTAATAAAATAATTTTGGTTTAAAATACTGTAAATATATGTTTATTATTCCGGTCTACTTATTTAAAGTATGTTAATTGAGCTTCATCATCACATTTCTTTATAAAAGCTGTTAGTAGATTACATGAATTTTGTAAATAATGTAGCGCATTTCCTAATTTTCCACATTTGGATTTATTGTATCTAGTTTTCCAATTTTATTTAAGTATGCTGAAAAACATCCATGTTCTGTAATAAAATAATTTGTATAATAAAGTAATTTTGGTTTAAAATACCGTAAATATATGTTTATTATTCCGGTTTATTCATTTAAAGTATGTTGAATGAGATTCATCATCACATTTCTTTATAAAATCTGGTACTAGATTGCATGAATTTTGTTAATAATGTAGTGCATTTCCTAATTTTCCAATTTAAGTATACTGAAAAACTTCCATGTTCTGTAATAAGATAATTTTGGATAATAAAGTAATTTAGGTTTAAAATACTGTAAATATATGTTTATTATTCTGGTCTATTCATTTAAAGTATATTAAATGAATTTCATCATCATATCGCTTTATAAAAGCTAGTACTAGATTGCACGAATTTTGTAAATAATGTAGTGCATATCCTAATTTCCCACATTTGGATTTATTCTATCTAATTTTCCAATTTTATTTAAGTATACTGAAAAAACTTCCATGTCAAGTAATAAAATAATTTAAAATAATATTTAAGACTGTTATAATGTATAATTGTTCACCTTCTCTTTTAACTTCAATCTGCACTCTATATAACACAACATTTTAATATAGCGTACATGAACGCTCCGATTAGTTGTAAAATGTTAAAATTTTTGTATTTAGTTTTTATATGTATTTACTTTTCTTTAAGAGTGTATAATTACTGCTCTATTTTATTATTTGTTGTAACATCTAGTTGTGCACCTTCCCTTTTGATAGCAATCCACACTTTATATTACGAAAAATCTCAGTAACACAACCAGTCTACAACAATGTAACATAAAGATAACATATTCATATTCAGTTGTAACCAGGGCTTCGAACCGTAATTTTTTTTGTTCCGGTTCAACTAAAAAATTAATATCGGTTCAGTTCCGGTTTTCGCTCCGCCAAAAATAACTGTTTTCGTTTCAGTTCCAAATGAATAATTTCATTTTATGTATATTCTTATTTGTACTAAAAATATAATTCTATCATAAACAAAAAATGTAATTCTATCAAAATTTAGAAGATTTTATTCTTTTTTTAATTGGTACACTATGTGAATTGATACAAACAGCAGGCCTAATGAAATACTACTATTACGAAACATTTGAATCGCCGCCATTACCAAACACCCATTTGATGCGCAGAAGATTTGATAGATGCTTCATGCTACGTCACTTAGGGCCTCTCCTGTCTATTTACTCCTCCCTGATCTAAACAGTCTATACAAACATCCGTGGATGATCGCATGCTGAGATGTGAAAAATAAAATATAACTCGATATTTTTCTTAAAAAATCATCTATACTTCTAGTTTAATCAACTGAATTAAATATGTCTTCTACAAGTAGTTTCATGCGAAACTGAAACAGAAAAATACTAGTGAATATCAAAATAGGAAATCGAGAAGCAGTATACATGTAATGATAATTATAAAGTTGACGTTAAATTAGAAAATATTGATAAGTTGGTAACAGTAACAAAATGACTGAAAGATATATCGAACCGAAATAAACCGATATTTTTTTCGGTTCAGTTCCGGTTTTCGTTCCGACCAAAATAACGGTTTTTTCCGGTTTTCGGTTTTCGGTTCAGTTCCGGTTCGAAGCCCTGGTTGTAACAATGCTTTTTAAACAGTTGAAAGTTGCTTTAAAAGTCCATTTTTAGAAAATAAAAATAAAAATATGTTATTGGCAGATAAAAGTTTTGAGTTTTTAATTCCGAATATGATGTAACTCTGTACATTGTCTCACCGGATTTAACACCATGTGACCTTTTTCTTGTTGGCTATGTAAAAAGATCTCGTCTTTCTTATTCTTTTGCCGTGTGATTTAGCAGAATTGCATGAAATAATCCCACTTGCTGTGACTACCGTTATAATACCACGTTGAATAGAATCTGGATGGAATTGGACTATGGCATTGATGTATATCATGTAACAAAGGGTTCATGCATGAAACACCTGTAAATGAAACTTAAATTGTTTCTGTATTATATGCATTTTTTTGCTGTATTTGTCTTAATTCCTTTAATATAGCCTAGTTAAACGCCGGATGGAATTATGTATAGACCTATATATTCGGCAGAAATGACTATGGCATTAATGAATTAAGAAAATTAAAAAAGCCTCAGAGTCTTGAATGGTAGTGGGGAATTTGAAAATTAAATAAAGCTGACAGGGTATTTTAGAGGATATATTTTATACTAATGCTAAAATTTCACGTTGTTATAAGTGGTACTTCAAAAAATGAGTATTAGTAAAGAGGCATAAATCAAACTGAATGCATTATTTCTGTATTCACTTCTTCAACAAATATGAGACTTCTGTAATACTAGACTCAAGACTCGAGTTAGTGTTCCATGGGCCCCTGGTTTTTTTGTTTTTTGTTTCGGCGGCCGAAGACGGACACTCCGACGGAGGGTTGGCAAGGTTCAACAGGAGGGGGGAGATGGATGCCACCCCCGCGCCCGCCAGCTGCAGAAAAGGACATTTTTTCCCGTGGAGGCGAAAACTTGACCGAGGGGGGATTCCCCCCCGGCCCTCACGAAAAGGAGGGAAAAGGAGTTGCGCGGTCGGAGCGACGGGGAACAGACATGATTATTCGGAAAGAAGTTGAGACCGAGAGAGGTGTTTGTCCGCTCGGCACAGTTTATTTTTTGTCCTCGGTCTTATTTGAGCCCTGTTCGAGTATGAACGGAAGTGTATTTATGTTTTATTTTTAAATCTTCTTAATAATAAATGGTTAATCAAGAGTTTTGTCGCTGCTGTGAATAATTGTCGGCCACATAGGCTTTAAGCGAACCCAAGATACCTGCTCCAGTCAAAATAGGCGGGCAGGTATAGAACGTGGCGTGCAGACTTCAGAAAGTGCAGCCAGGGACGCGCAAGGCGTTTTACAGCTTCCAATTTTTAATCTTGTATTACTAACTACTATTGAGACCTAAATAAAATTTGATGCCACATATAGGACCCAAACCTATAAAAGATGTCAAATTACTACTTTACCTATCAACGCCAAGGCGTTAATAGGTTCAGTGTAAAACCTATAACTTATAAGTAGTCTTATAAGAATCTTGGATGGTGTAGGGGAATTTTCAAATAGATATGAACAAAACTGGTAGGTTTTTTGGATGATAAATTTTATGTCTAAATTTCATGTCATTATAAATGGTATTGTAAAAAGTTAGTAAAGAGTCATAAATCAAACACAGTGTTTTCTCTCTGTATCAACTTTTTCAACAAATTTGAAACATCAACTTTTCAATCTTGTACTGTCAACTGCTGTCGAGAACAAAATAAAATTTCAAGGTACATTTAGGATTAGATTTATAAAATGTGCCACTGGAGATAACAGCTTGTTTAAAAACAATTTCGAATTATTTATTGTTATTATTGAATAAATTAGGTGCCTCATATGAGGTTCAGGGAAGTGAGTGTTAAATGGTTTTTAATGACTTTGGCCAAAATACTGGGAGCAAGAAACATGCTCACTTCTCAGGTGTGAAATACCTGGTATTCGTATAAATAAATAATAAATAAAATTTAGAAAAAGTCTATCCATTTTAAACTATACTAAATAAGGAATATATAGCTTATAATACTTCTTTCAGTTTCTGTTTAATGCATTTGATTTGTAAACTCTGTTTTTAAAAACTAACATAATCTAATACCTTAATACTAAAATGCATATTTAATGTAATCTTTCTAGATTTAATTGATTTTGCGTAGATTTAAAAATTTTCTTATCTTTAGTAATTTTATTTGATTGCAATAAACTAAAAATTAATTGAATTATTTTCCCTTTTCTAACTCGAAAATTAGATGGAAATTGGTAATAATGAAAATTTGAAACACTCTCTTGCAAAAATAAAAAATTTCAATCAAGACTATATAAATGAAGAATTTGATTTTATTAATGAATAAATTACCATAAAACTAATTATAGGTAGCTTTTTCTCGTGTGAAAAATTAATTATGCTGACAACTTCTCAATGTCTATTATGCATGCTTAAGAATTTTTTATGTCTGGTATCAGAGAGGTTTACGAATATAAAGTTTTAAACTAGATATAATCTCTAAAATTTACATTTTTGTGCACTTACTTTTAGCAT
Organism: Pardosa pseudoannulata; assembly: GCA_032207245.1. NCBI lineage: Eukaryota > Metazoa > Arthropoda > Arachnida > Araneae > Lycosidae > Pardosa > Pardosa pseudoannulata. Next base: position 33,599,799 of record CM063503.1, read on the forward strand.
AGGTTTAAATTATTTTAAAAATGAAACTTGTCATGAGCCTTTGGCTATAAAACTTTAACTAGATACAACAAAAGACTACGTTTAATGTATATTTAAATTTCTCCGTAATTTAAATTCTTTCAGAAGTCTTTGTGAATAATGGAATAGACATTAATAAACTGTTTTTGCAAAGTCAGTTGTGGATTTTCCTAATATGAAAAATCATATTTATATTAAAATGCTTCTTATAGAATTAAGCCTTTCGTGTCTGGCGTCCTAACAGTTCCATCAAGTCCATCAAGTTTGATCTCGCTCTGTCAAAACAAATTCACTAAGTGTTCCCCGAGATTTTCTTGTTCTATTGAAATGGCATGCATATAACCCTCCGAGTGGAACACACCAAGGAAAAAAAAGTCTCCAAAAATACGCTAAAGGTTTATTGTGTCAGTGGCCAAAGCGTTCTATGATTTTTTACTTCACCCTTTGTTGACTAGAATGGAATACGGGAAACCCATCCTCGTTATTGTCCCTTTACTTCCGGTTATAAATAGATTTATAAATAGATATTATAGATTGTTAATTTTTAATACACATAAAGCTCGTCAAGTCTCGAAGATCATCCCATAAGAAATAATGGATTCTAAAAGTGCAAATAAAAATATTCTTTAAGAGAGTTATTTATATTTTTTTACAAAAGTCATCCAAGATATTTAAGTGGTTCAATTAGAGATACATCTGTTACCGCAAACGAAATACTTCGAAATAGAGATTTACAAGGCCATGGAAAGCTATCTGCGTCTTTGTGCCTCAGGGAGTAGGGGTGCATCCCTTAATATGTCAGTCAAAGAGGGGTGCAGTTCCTAAACAATCGATCCTCCTACCTTAAAAACTCTGTGGGGGGAAAACACTGGCAGAATGTACATTACATACATTTTCGGAACGTTTTTGGGGGTCGAAAATTGTAAGTGACAACTGCTTTGAAATCATTATCAGTTTGGCGGAATTGTACGTACGAACCGCTTGGTTAAAACACGTATTTCATGATTTTTTATAATAGACGACAATAGTTATCTTATAATACTCATTCAAGATGTATTACTCTTTCATGTAAGATTCTGTTGTTTTCTCATGAACTCGGTGATTAATGGACTTTGGATAAAACGATACAAGAAACATCAGTTTATTAGAAAAAGAAGTTCACAACTCAATGCAGCTCAGTCCACTATCCAGAACAATCTAATTCAAACAGATAGCGTAAAAAAAATCTAGTACGCTCTGATACAATTCAGTTCACAGCTCACACAAAAACTCTAAAACACAGCGCGCACTAATTCATTACAACGTGACCTTCCAAAGCAACACGTCATTCGACTCTGTAGTCTGCTTACAAAATGCCAAAAAAACATTTTGAGAAATTTCCGGACTTTGAAGGTTCCTGAAGTATTTGGTCAAGCCAAATGTGTAACCAAAAACGGTCACCAAGTTTTCAAATTTGGAGCCAAAAATATAAATGCAAAAAGCCTCGCCAGCAATCCATTTATCAAATATTCAAGTTTCGTAACAATTCCGACATCCAACAGGCGAACGATGGCCGAATGGTTAGGGTTCTAGCCTTCGAAACCGGAGTTCGTGGATTCGAATCCCACTAATGTCATGGATGTTCGTAGCCATTCGGAATCGGCTTTAAGCAGTAGGTCCCAGTATCATTAACCCTCGTGTTGCAAAAAGTAGACCGTAGCGCTCCAAAACCGAACCTATCCGACATCCAACACGCTCGCGTTCAATAAGAAAATAAATTTTATTTTCTCTGATTCTAATATTATAAACAGTTTTACTATTGCTTACAATTGTAGGCTTTACGAACATTACTAAAGATAATTTTTTATTTAGTTTTTATCTTAAAAATCAATTATATTTATGATTTAAGGATATTTTAATTATGTGTCCTAAAATACAAACTGTTTGTCCAAATTAAATAAAACTGGATGTAAGACTTTTAGAAGAAGCTATATATGTTTTAAAGAGTCCAAAAGTTCTTTATGAATTAAAAACAAAATTCATATCTCAAAGAGCAAACCCTTTGCATCACCCCGTTGCAAATTTGCAGTATATACAAATATCGATGAATTTACACAGCGATCTTTTGGAGATTATTTTAATTGTTTCTGTTGTTATTGCAACACTGCAATTAACACAACTTACAAAAAAAAAAAAAAAAAGGTATAAGCCAAAAGTATACCTTTGTATACCACAAATGTAGTTTCAAATTCTTTATGTAAATATAATTTTTGTTCAAAATAATATACAATATAAAAATATGTATTTGTTTGCATAAAAAATACTTTTTTCTAAAAAATTTTAAACTATTTTTTATAAGCTTGAAATGATATATATCTGAGTATTTATCACATTCTTACTTTCTTTTGTTTATTCTACATCTTAAATGTAGAATAAACAAGAGAAAGTAAGAATTCAAAACAGAAAACAGATTTTTTAAAATTTAAGAGAAATAATTAAAGTTTTTATAAAGCTAATAATTTTGCAATTGTATAAAAGAGTGAAATCTATATATATAAAAATGAATTTGTGTGTGTCTGTCTGTCTGTCTGTACTCAATAGACTCAAAAACTATGCATCCAATCGCCGTGAAAATTTGGGAAATGTTTAGGTATATCCCTGGGAAGGTTTTTGTAAATTTTCAACGTTCGAAATTCATTCCTTCCCCCTTTTTCGAGCATTTCATGTCATTATTCCAAGCATTATTTTCCCCGGTTAAACGCAAACGATTAAGTTTTTAATTTATCGCATCATATCTAAGGGAAAGAAGCAATATTTCTAGCAATGTGACGTCATCCCAAGTAATTGTTTTAAACGCAGTTTTCCACGGTTAAAAGCAGGAGATTAAAATGTTCAATTCATCACATAATAAATAGGCAAAAATCATATTTTTCTATCATTATGACGTCATTCATTTAAATATTTCATTTATTCATTTCTTATTTTATATTATTTAAAATCGTCTGCTTAGTATCTATTCGATTTGAACTGAAATTTGAGATATAAAGTGATTCACTTTCATTTCTATGTGACGCAAATTATAGCATTTTTATGTGAGAACTAATTTTAAATTTAATTCTTGGTTCATTTTTATGTTACAATGAAATGCATATCAACAATATTCTAAGTACAAAAAGTACAAATTTCAGTGACTCTCATGGCCAAATAAAACCTATCATTTTATACAGTTATCTTCATATTCATATGGTTGTCGATATGAATGTGTGTTTCTGTTTCATACAAAACTATGTGGTTTGTCATAAATTTCCTTAATTTTGGAAAACATTTATTACTACCAACAAAATTAGCACTGTTGCTGTCAAAACCTGTGCTTCCTATTCTATCACGTAATATGGCAAGATCTGTTAACTTTGCTAATCAACGTACAGTAGTAATACAGTAATGCAATTTAGGGTTAAGCTTATATTTTACAATAAAAAAAATTTGAGCAAATTTAATATAAGACAAATTCGATTATAAAAACTGAATAATGTTATAATACGCTTATGATAGAAATATATAAACATGCCAATGACTCGAACTGAACTGTGACGAATTTAGAGAGTTATTCACGAAAAATAAATCTTTGTTTAAAAGTAATATATTAAGTTCACCGTAGCGAAGCACGGGCAAACTTGGTAGTTAAAAATAAACTAAAAGCTTTTATAACCCAAACAGTTGAACGATAAAGACGTTCACTGAACAGGGTCAGAGATTGTCTTTAATTTTGGCAAACAGCAAGAACAAGAAAAAAAAATCCCAGAGACAAACTAAAATAGATAATGTAATGAAAGTAAAACTCAAAAAAGAAAAAAAAAAGGGAGGGGGTTAATTTAGTAGGAGTATTGTGAATAGTCACCCGCAACCAGTGAATGGACAACTGATGTCCCTTAGCTCACCTCCTGTACCATGATCGAATGGGAATGGGTAATAAAGTCCTACTCAAGTCGAATTCTGTTTGGATTTTGAATGAATTTCGTTGAAGAAAAAGCACTATAGAGCTGTGAAGTATTGTACATTTTTTTCCAAAAAAGCTAGCGGGCCCTGAGCCTCATTTTAACACTAGATTTACGAATGTTGATCATATACCTATTTTTACTGAAGTGAGCCAATTTGACTCATACTAGAAAATTAAAGTTTTTTGGAAAGAAAATAGTTCCAAATTAATTTAAATGAAATGTTTATTATCAAACAATTCATGGAAAACATTTTTTACATATAAAATCTGTTTTTGAAACATATTTTCCCCAAACATTTCTATTACATTTAGCACACTGGTTTCTACATCTGTTTCTTCTGCATGATTGTGAACTTGACAATTCTTTCGTACGTCAATAGCATGAATTTTTGTCATTGGAATGGAAGTGTTCTCGACTTCTTCTCTATATTTACTTTATACTATACTTTATATACTTTATACTTTCTATTTACTTTATACTATATTTATTACTATATTTATTTATTTTCATATACATTCTATGAGTCAAATTGGCTCACAACCGTGAAAATAGGCATACCACCTTTGATAATGCGAAATGAATGGGTCTGCGGGGAAGAGGAATGAAAGTTTACATATATTTTATTACTTAACTAAAAACCAACGTATGTTTTTGAAAAGTGATTTTAAAGTTTTATATATAGATAGGGATCAAATTTTTAATGAGTCAAATTGGCTCGGTCCGTAAATCTAGTGTTAATAACCCCTGATCTAGCTGTTCGGCAATAATACCGAGAGGAGATGTACAATCTAAATATAGTCATGGAAAAAATAATTTACAATTTTTACAGAATTATATATTTTTATTTGTAGAAATACACTTTCATATTTATTTTAAAAAAATTAAAATTTTTTTTACGTTTAAAATGATGTGTTCTTGCACTCAAGGAAATATTTTTAATTCGAGGTTGTTGACATACAAAGAGTTAAAAAAATCTGGACTAGCCTCCTCTCGACTTTCTCATATATTTATAGAAAAGAAAAGTAACTATTTTCTTTGTCATGCTTTTGTTCTTGTTTACTTTTACAAAATATATGACCACTATCCCATAAATAATATCTATCTTTTAGATATGCTAATTTGTTGTTTTATGAACTTAAATAACAGCCCCAGAAACAGGATAGTAACCTGAAGTAGCTATAAAGTAAGCCAAATGTACAATTACAGACAACTACAATTCTTTTGTAATGTACATATACAAAGTTTGGTTTCTTTAACCCTTTCAAAGACCGTGGGAAGATGATTTCCCACCTACAAAATACACCTGTAGAAAACGCCAAACCCATTAAAATATATTGCTCTTGCTATTATAGCGATGGAAAGACTGATTCCAGCTGTCATCTATTGTTTGATCAATTGAATATAATTAGTACTTCTGTTTTGAAAGTTTGAAAACGTTGTGGGAGAGATAAATGGCCCGCGAAAGGGTTAAGTTAAATCGTATTCGAGTTATCATGTTCTTATACAGAGACACATACACATAATTTCAAAGTTGATAATTTTGCACACAGTGAAGCCCAAAACATGAAGAATTATCAAATCTTGAAGCCAAATTTTTGGACGATTACACTATTTTTCTTATACTACGTATATGAGAAAGTAAAAATTACTGGACTTCTGTGTTTGAAAATATCTCAACTTGAGATTAAAGATTTTAAAAAGCTCAATGCATCAACTATAAAATTCTAAGAAATTATCTTGAATAAAAAAGACTGACAACAAGATCAAAATACCCATATTCCGGGATTTAACATTTAAGAAGCGCATTGATTTGGCATACGCGAAGACTTAATAAAGAATTTCGTTCGGGAAAACGTTATCTGAATTTTGGCATCATGCCCTCCATTTAAAAATGAAAACTGGCTTATCTCAGAAAACTCCTTTATTTTAAAATCTTTAACTACACTGATAAGACATGTTGTTTCCCTTCTTTTAGAGTGGGGAGAAGAGGTTTTGACTTTGGCTTCGGGTCGATTTTCTCCTTAGCAAAATTAACACGAACAGACCATCTGTCTACAATCATAGAGTTTGGGAGGATTTTGTTAGCAATACAAATTTTTTGCTGTAAACATCCTTCAAACTTTCGTTATGTTAAAAACGAAGAAATGAACAACTAAAAGTGTTTAACTAGTTGATTGCATACTTATTTGATGTATTTTTGTTTTAACTCTATGGGTTTTATCATCAAATGAATGATATTAAAAAGAGTGTCATCCCAAAATCTGCCTGCCTAAATAAAAAAATTGACACGTCTGTCAACCTCTTGTAAAGATTTGCAATCTACAATTACTAAAATTTTTAGCTATTTGTCGCATGGCTTGGTTTGTTTTATGTTCATCTTTGTAGTAAATGTTTGAAACAGAAGGGCTCATTTGATCGGGGGACCTACTATTTAAAGTTCATTCTGAAAAATACTGAAAATTTCTTTATTTTAAACTTCTCCAACTACAGTGATAAAGCGTTATGTTTCCATTTCTTTAAACCTTTCGTGGGCCATTTATTTCTCACACAACGTTTTCAAACTTTCAAAACAAAAGTGCTAATTATATTTAATTGATCAAACAATAGATGACAGCGCAAAACTGAAGCGCAGGGTTCCCACTCTTTTTCCAGAACAAAAATTATAGATTTTCTAAGGGCCAAAATAACTTTTTATAAGGACCTACTTGAAATACACGGCATAAAGACATAAACCCTATTTCTTGAGGAACATATTTCAATGATTATGAATTTGGAAGATAAGGCGAAAACTGATAGGAAATCACGTGACAACAATTGATCGTGTCAATGGAGAAATTGATCGCGTTCTGATTTAAAAATTAAGGAGTTTTTAAGGACCTTTGTCAAAAATTAAGTAGTTTTAAGAGCCTTTAAAATTGAAAGCTAAAATTAAGGAGTTCTTAAGGATTTTTAAGGATCGTGGGAACCCTGGAACCGGGGATCAGTCTTCCCATCGTTATATTAAGCAAGGCCAATATATCATAATGGGTTTTGTGCTTCCCATAGGTGTATTTTGTAAGATCATGTAGATGGGAAGTAATCTTCCCACGGCCTTTGAAAGGGTTAAAGCCTTATCACATGTAAACCTGTGTTGAAATAGCAATAAATTGAGTTTATTATTCGTTTTCCGATGAAGAACGCATGGATTTCTCGCGTGACAGCAAAAATTTCAACTGATTTATTTTGGTTCAAGCTGATGGGTAAAATCTTTGATCGGTTGAAAAATTTTCGCTATCACATGAGAAATCCACGCATTCTCCATCCTGAAAAGGAATCGTAAACTGAATTTGTTGCGTTTTCAATGCATACAGATTGACGTATGATAAGGCTTTTAGAGAGAGGGTTTTGACTTTGGCTTCATGTCGATTTTATCCTAAATTAACACGAACAGGCTATCAGTGTACAATCACAGAGTTTGGGAGGATTTTTGTTGGTAAACCAATTTTTTTCACTGTAACGCATCCTTCAAACTTTCGTTAGGTTAAACATGAAACCAACAAGTTTTAAACTCTAGCTAATTTAATTGCATATATATTTCATTTATTTTTTAAGTATGTGTTTTAACGTCAAATAAATCATATTTAAACGTGTCATCCCAAATCCTACCTAATTTGAATATTTGTCATGTCTTTAAAGTGTATACAGAGATTTTCGCCCTATAATTGCTAAAAAAAAATCTACAGCTATTGGTAGTAGTACAGCTTGGTTTGTATTGACTTCTGGAGAAAAAATTTTCTACAACTATTTACTTATGACTGGTTATTTTAATAAATTCTTGTAATTTTTATAAAAGTTTTTATAATGTTCATTTAAAATTAAGTAACTAACGCTAGCTAAACGCACAAACAAGAAAAAAAAAACAGCGTTTAAGAAAAACCTTGTAGATGCGCCTTCCGTCAAAACCAACAAAAGAGTCAAATAGAGTTTTAATGAGATATTTTAGGAGTTCAACTTCTGGAAGATAGTATCTCAAAACATATAAAAACAAAACTTAAATGATTTTTTTAGGGGGGAGGGTTGGTAGCCTGTGTGAGGATGCACATTGCACTTCTAACATAGATAAAGTGTGCTACTTTCGCAATATTTATTTTTTTCGTAAATTATTAGAATGTCTGCGTATAATAAACTGCGTCGTATACCAGCTGAGTACATCTGGACCAGAAGGGAAATTCGAAGTCTAAGACTACGGCAGTGAAAAGTCATGCCCTACATGCCAGCTTTTATGGCCAAAATCTGAGCTCTGATACTGAAAGCTTTACCATGTTAACCGCTCTATGAATCAAATAGCATTCACACAGGCTATTAAATGCCCTGTGGGAATCATGAATTCCTTGCAAACAATTATTCAACAGCAAACACTAAAAGAAAACTCATAATTTTATGAATTATGTTATGAAATGTGTAGCAAAGAGTAAGTCTTTCTGCGGTAATAATGATAAAGGATTTTTCATGTTTTAAATAAATTGTTGTAAATGTCAAATGCTACAAGAGCAAGTGTCCCCGCATTGGAGATAATAATAATAATATTTATGAAAAACATTAAAAATTAACGTAACATAAAGTTATTACCCTTAAGTGAATGCAAAAATATTGTATGTTACACCTTCTTTTCGTTATATAATAATTGAATTATTTAATGTTTTTCTATTATTTAAAAACTGTAATAATTTCACAAAAGTCTCATTTAGAGGTATGTCTACTTATGCAGATTACTTTAATGCTACCTAATTCAAATGTAGCCTATAAGGGTAAAAACACTCCCCACTTCTGGTTTAGGGGATCTCGGGAAATAAGTCGTAAGCAATAGGTTTTGGTTTAATTATCTGTCTTGTAGTAAAAATTAACCAAACCACATACAAACACAAATGATTTTTAAGTATTTCAACAGGAATAAAAATTAAATGTGTCAGCTTGAACTAAAGAGGATTAGAGTTTAACATCTGAAAAAAGTCATTAATATTATACTATATCTAGACAATTTAAAGCAAAATAATCACAGTAATTAAAGTTAAAATATTGAACAATCTTGAAATATGAATAGATGTAAAATGCAAAAGAATAGCAGTTAGGAAAATATCTCTCAAAATCGTCGCATAAACCACAATTAGTACTACGATGAATTGAAGCTTTTTTTCTTTTTTGGTCTAATTTTGACTTCGCTTTTTGGTAGCGTTCCAACAAGTGTTTTTCTGAAGGATAATTTGCCATCAATTTCGAAGATATTTTCCCTCAAAATATGCTCATTTATTTCTTTTAATTCAACAAACTTGATTGGTCTAATATATGTATTTGGTTAAGTACACCCACTCGTATAAGTACTTAACAAATATTTTATAGTTCTCAAGTTTTTAGTTTGCATTTGTAAGTTCTTTTTCTAAACTACGTTTCATTCATTTATATAATATTGATTAATCCTTAATTACAAGTTAAGAATTGTGATTCCGGCAGGTTTGATGGCGTTTCTATGTACATCTATGGAATTTTGTTTTATATTTTCCCCCATTTAAGATAAATTAGTTATCATCTTCAACTCATTTAGTCCTATATTATTATATATTATGTTCTATTGTTATTTATTGAATTTAAGTATCAATTTTAAGGTGATCCTGACCTCGTAACTTCTGGTTTGAATTTTTTACTTTCCATTTCCAGTTCGACATAACCATCTTTTTGTATTGTTGTAAATCCATACATGTTTAATCATGAATCGGAAAATGCATAATATTTTTGTGAATAATCAGCTTTCTGCTTGGCTTGGTCAAATAGGGTAGATCCTGCTCACTAATCATCAATTTTCTTTGCAATAAGTTTAAAATTTAAAACATACTCTCATTACAACAGATTAAGATGCCGGATTGGTTTGGAGCGCTACGGTCTACTTATTTGCAACACGAGAGCTAATGAGTCAGTTTATTTGATTTAAATTGGGTAAATGGAAGAAAAGCAAGAATGTATCGACATATCGAGTTCTGTGCTAATTTTTGATGAATTTCGTCACCGAAAACACTTTGAATCCCCTGATTATATTAGTTTACCTAATTATGATTAGTTTCTTTCGAAATTGTACATTTTGTACATTTCTTAAACACTGTTTTGGTTTAAAGTGCTACGGTTTTTTTTTCCCCAACACGAGGGCTAATTAGACCAGGATTTACTGCAAGGACGTATTTAAATGGAAAATCCGGGGTGTCTGGAATCTCCCCTAAATATTATCAATACATGCCTTATGAGATTTCTTAAATCTATTAAAATTTTTGTACATCAAGAGTATCCACTGCAAGTGCAGAAAGATCGTTTTTAACAATGAGCAAAAACATTTCATCGCAATAGAGCTACACTGTTTACCAATAAGTATTTGGAAACCTTTGCAAATGAGGATATCTGCGTTCCTGAGGTACGTCACGGCCTCCGCTGGTATACATCGTGTAGGAAACATCATCGGCATTAGTCGCATGCAAGATGCCGCGCAGTTCGGAGCTCTCTGATTTCGAGAAAGGTATAATTATTGGGTATCACAAATGTAGCCGATCCTTAAGGGACATATCTAGCAATCTGAAGTACCCAAATTCGACAATGGCCTTTGTGATTAAGAAGTGGAAGGTGAGGGGTGATTGATGGAATGTGCCACGAGTCTGCAGACCAACGAAACTGGGAGATAAAGACCGACGAGTGCTGTCCAGAGAAATTCGGAAGAAGCACATCCAACCGATGACCCTCATCCACGAGGAGTTTCAACAGGCACCTGGGAGTATTGTTTCAATGAATACCATCCGTAAGGAAGCACATCTGCTTGGTTTTCATGGTCGTGCTGCTGCCCATAAGCGTTTGATCACACCAACCGCGCTGCTCGGTTAATGTGGTGCAAAGCACATCGAAATTCACCATAGATCAGTGGAAACGGGTTCTTTGCAGCGACGAATCAAGGTTCACCCTTTACCGTTTGGATGGCAGGGTCTGGGTCTGGCGTCTGAATGGAAAACGTCTCCTGCCAGAATGCATTGTGCCAACAGTCAAGTTCGGTGGAGGTGGAATTTTGGTCTGGGGTGTTTCTCCTGGTATGGACTAGGACTCTTGGTCCCCATTCATGGTAAGCTCAACACCGATGCCTGCTGCACTATTTTGTATGACAATGTGCTTCCTACGTTGTGGCAGTTTTATGGGTTGGACCCCTGTTACTTTCAGGACGGCAATACCAGTTGTCGTCTTTCGAGGTTAACCAAGGCTTGGTATGGTACCAATGGAGTTCATCGAATGGACTGGCCTGCCCAGAGCCCAGACCTGAACCCTATCGAGAACCTCTGGGACGAGTTGGATCGCCGAATTAAGGGGTACACTACCCGTCCAAAATCGGTGAAGAAACTTGTATGTCTACTCCAAGCCGAGTGGAAGACAATACCACTAGCTGTAATACAAAGACTTGTGGAAAGTATGCCCCGGAGGGTTCACGCTATAATTGCCTCTCGTGGAGGCTCTACCAACTATTGGTTTTGAATAAAGTTAGTTTTTCTTTTCTATCACAGGTGTCCAAATACTTATTGGTAGACAGTGTATAAAGAAGTTTATGGAATATTTCGGTGTGCCTTCAAAACTAAGACATGTATGATTGGTACTTTGTATATGTGTGCAATAAATATTTTTAGTGTTCACTGTATTTTGTGTTAAGACCTTAGACCCATTCCCCAAAAAATTTTGGCTATGTCATTGACTTACAACTTAAATATGATTTTAAGCGTTTTCGTTCTATCGCGATAGAAGGAGGATACAAACCCAGTTCCAGTACTGCAATTTGGGGTCATAATTATTTGGCTTTTATCCGGCTAATTCAGACAATTGTAAAATAGTTTTTCCTCCTAATAGTTTATCAAAGTAATTTAAAAATGTACCCTGAATTTCACGCTTTACTTAGTATAGTTGTGTTCTGGTTTCTGTTTCTTGATAAAAAAAATTCTTTTCTTTATTGTTCATGATGAATGGTAATGTACTTTCTGTGTTCCACTTTAATGGGAAAATTCCTTTCGAGAATGTTGTATTATGCTTATTTTGCTTCGAAATCGTACATTATCTCTTACTCTTTGCATCGTGTAGCTAGACAGTAATTTTGTTTGTTTTGAAGAGCTACGGTCAGTGTTTTGCAAGGCGAGGGCTAGTTAGATCAACAATTACTGCTTTAACATGTGATTCAAACACAGTTACAAAATAATTCCGTTTTTCTCTTTAAGGGATGATTAATTTATATATTTAACGTACTGCGAGGATTTCTGTTTCGGTAATTACGTTTTCCATTTTAAAAACTTTTAATAATGATAAATATGTACCACTGATGTGTTTCAAGCATTTTTATGCTCAGAAATTCTTGTTTCCCTATTTAAAATTATGTAAAATTACTTTTGTACATTTTGACATTTTTAATGGACAGAAGGTTATATCTAGCTATGCTGGCAAATTCAAAGCTACTGTAACTTTTTTTTTTAAATTTTTTTTTTTTTTTGTAATTTGAAATCTAACTAGACCAGGATCTACTACTTAAAGATGATTCCTAACGGCTAGAAATATTCATGTTTGCAGCGAGATTCAAATACGTGGTCTTAGGTGCCGAAAAACGGCTTTCTTCGTATCTAGCTACTTTTCTAGCTGTAGACATTGAAGTTGGCTTGGCTTAGAGAGCTACGGTCTACTGTTTTGCTACACGAGGACCAATGAGACTGGGACATACAGTTTAAAGCCGATTCCTAACAGCTAAGAGCATCCCTTCTACCAACGGGATTCGAACTCTCGAACTTCGATACCAAAGAGCATCACTCTACCATTCGGCCATCGTTAGGCGACATTGAAGTTGGAAACTAGAGTCTATGGAATCAAGTATATCAATTGACATGGAAATCTGTAGCCGTTAGTAATGGGAGGTACCAGTCTAAGATTGTATAATAAGCCTAATAGGCATGACTAACCAACTTAACTTCACAGTTTCATCTCTTTTATTAATTTCAATAAGTTTAACTGTTTGGTTTGCTGCGTTACGACCTCCGTTTTTGCTACACGAAATCTAATAAGACTGGGACCTACCGTTTAAACCAGATTTCAAACCGTTACGAACATCCATGCCAGAAGCTGGGATCCTGGTACTGAAAGTCAGCGTTCTACTAATCCATATACATTTAGTGTACAGAAATTGAAATGAGTAATTAAAAGTAGAACTTCATATATTTTCCCTATTTAGTTCCTAAATTGACCAAAGCATGATAAACCAGTGTACCCTTTGGACTATGAGCTAATAAATAAAGCTCTCTTTTTAATACTATTGTTGTATTTCCCATTACTGCTAAGATTTCATAATTATCTCTTTAGTAAATATTATCTTCTTGCGAGGAGTATTTCATCTTTGTAGCAGACTACTTTTATGGTTAGATATCGTGTTTAAACTTTAATTGCATTCCATTAGCTTGATGTAACTAATAACTCAGGGAAATATATAAATGGTGTGGTAATATAGTTTATATTAAGTTATGATCGAAGATTACTTTAATTTTATGAAAGAGTGACTACAGCAAAAAATTACTTTCAACAAATCCTTCATTTACTTTTAGATTTTTTCTTCAAAAATTTTGAATTTTATTGCATCAAATGGTCTTGTATTCTATTATCATGATGCAACTAACAACTTACGGAAGTGTATAAATGATGTGATTGCATAGATTATATTAAGATATGCTAGAAGATTACCTTAATTTTTTGAAAACATGTCAGAAGCAAGAAATTTCTTTTAACAAACTTTTTACTTCTCTAGATTTTTCATCAAAAATTTTCAATTTTGTTGCATCAAATGGAAATTATAATAATTTTGTGGTCAGATTTCGCATTTAAACCTTTCTCAAGTCTTGTATCACTATAAGGTTGATGTAACAAGTACCCAAAGAAATATATAAATTATGCAGTGACAAACTTTGTATTAAGTTACGAAGATTAGCTTAATTTTATGAAAGCATGACTTTAGCATGACATTGCTTTTAAAAAAATTCTTCACTTTTCTTTATATATTCAACATTTTTTAAAATTTTGTTGAGTCAAACGAAAAGAAAATTATGACTGGCCTATTCTATTATTCTATTAGTATGATGTAACTAACAATTTAAGAGAACAGATAAATGATATGGTGACATAGATTATATTAAGTTACGCTTGCAGATTGCCTTAATTTTATGAAAACGTAACTACAGCATGATATTGTTTTTTAAAAACTCATCACTCTTCTTTAGGCTTTTCTTAAAAAACTTTGGTGCATCAAGTGAGAAAGATAGTAGTGAAGTTCATACAGTAAAGCATTTTAATTTCGTTTCTAAATGAATTTCATTGTTTCTTTTTCAGCTGAAATTTAACCCCTTAATGCACAGTTTTTTTTAAAAAGCCGACCAAAAAAAAATCAATTTTTTTTAATGTAAAAACATAATTTAGAAAGTTGTCTTGCCAAAAAAATTACAAAAATACAAAAATAATCAAAATTTTTATTGCCCTTTTGGATTTTGATAACATTGCAGAAAATAGTGGAATATTGTAATATTACACGCACATCGATTTTTTTTTTATCTTTCTTTTCGAATTCCCATATCAGAATAAACATCATTATCAGTAAAAATACTTATGTATACTTTTAAAACATAAATAATAACAATACTAGTATTTATATGATTAATCAAAATTTTCTTTTGTGGGATATATTTCGAATTAAGGTAGAGATAAGTCGTAAGTGATAAGTAGAAAAAATATAGCAACATAAAGTACAACACCACTCGAATTATTTCGAGTGTGTACAGTTTGGCCAGTTTAGAGCGATCAAGTTAAATCGAGTGTGCACGTTAAGGGGTTAAACAACTTAAGTTATACTATTGTGTAAAGTTGAAACAAAATATTATAGTTGGACAAAATATTATAGTTGTAATATCCGAATAATTAGGAAAACAGTTAAATCTAACAAAATGTATAACTCATTACTTGCTATGAGTATTGAGTGAGATGTAATTGTAATAAAAATCTCTTAAAGATCTTTAATGAATTAATTTGGCTAAAATCGATGCAACTTTAGCTTGAATTTTATTTAATTTCATTTTTTTTATCAATTACCAATTAAATGCTAGCCAAGAAGCAATTTTGACTAATCACTTATTAAGACACAGGAGTTAAATTGACTAGAAATGAAAGCAAATTAAAAGATAATTAATTTTATCTTTAAATGTTTTGATAAAGAAATAATTATTATGGTGATACGATTCCAAGAACATTTTATGAAATTCTTTGTCTAATACAACAAAAATTTCCAATACTTTTTCTTCTACTGTTTGCGTGAAGTAAAACTTATTAATTTCACGCAATATATTATTAAATTACAGATAAAATAGTTTTTAGAATTATAGAAGAGTTTCGAAATGAAAAACTGAAAAAAGAAATTCAGTGTAAGACTGAAAATGTTTACCAAAATAGGGTAAAAAGGATAAATTAACATGAAAAATCGTAGGAAATTAGCAGGATCAGAATTTCTTTCATTATATCTAGAACTTCGTTATAAGTCAGGTTCTTTTTAACGAAGTTCAAATGTATATTGTTTTAAATTTGAAAAAAAAATGTAGTCAATAATATAAAAAGCTTAGAATTCTAATAAAAAATATTTTTTTCTACTGTAAGTCGGGACAAAAACTTCTTATTATTTTCGTGGATTTTGTTATGAAATTACAGATTAAATACTATTTTAAAAATTGTGGAAGCGTTTCAGAAGATATTGAAAAAAGTAAATTTAGTGGAGGACTGAAAAAGTTCACTAATTTAGGATAAAATAGGATGCATTATCATGAAAAATCAAAGGTAAATAGCGGAAAGAAAATTTTGTTCGTTATATCCGGAACTTCGTTATATGCTGGGTTCACTATAATGAAGTTCAACTGTATTTTCCATTAAATTTGAAAAAAAGTAATAAATAATACAATAAGCTTAGAGTTTTAAAAGAAAAACGTATTTTAAATAGTTAATAAAACATAAATTCTTCTGTTATTTTTCCTTAGACTATTTCTATTTATAATTAAGATGTCAAAACTCTTTTCTAAAAATTTGAAACAATATATTTTGAAGGGAAATATTCCCTGTAGCTTAAGATTAAAGGTTAAGAACACAAAGTAACTTAATTAGCGAGGTAAGAAAAATCAATAAAATGTCTTTTCAACGTACTTGAACATTTTAATGAATTACATATAGAAATTTTCTCCACTATTTCCAATTCAGTATTTAAAAGAAACCAATAATTTAAAATCGAAGAAACAGCAATACGTTTGTTGTTTGAATGAATAGTTTCTAGTCTCCTCCAATTTAAGAATTGAAGAATTCTTTAATGATTGTGCAGTCTTAAAGAATCCTGTTTTAAGCTAGAATTTTTAATTAAATTCTGTAATTGCTTCTAATCACTCTACTTTTATGATAGCAGTTTTTATACTGTTTTGTGAAAAATGGCATTTGAAATATATGAATTCCGAAAATAATTGGGATACTTCATTTGGTAGAATGCCTCCTTCAAATAAGAACTCACACTTTCATAATAAAAATAAATATTAATAAATTAACAGGTATAGGCTACAGTTTTAGATTGTTCGAACACTATTTTTGGACTTATGAGTTAAAACTTTTTTACTTATTACATATTTCATTTAATTACATATTTATGTTTTTTTTTTAAATTTAGTATCAATTCTTTAATTTATTGTATCTTTATTTATTCTTTACTGGATATATTTATGCATTTATTGGTTTCATTTTTTTTCAAAGGTTCAGTACTAGTTTAAAACTTGTATCACAAATAATTTATCTCAATTTAGTTATTCCCTTTTTTTGCAAGTAATTACTTTGAATTATTTATATAATAGCATGACAGTGTTCAATTATACCCTCATATATTCATTTCTAATACTATTGTATTAATTCTTTAATTTATTGTATCTTTATTTATTCTTTATTTAATTTATTTATGCATTTATTAGTTTCATCTTTTTTCAAAGATTCAGTACCAGTTTAAAACTTTATCAAATTGAGATAAATTATTTGTGGTACATTCCCTTTTTTTAAGTAATTACTTTTAATTATCTTTATACTAGCATTACAGTGTTTAATTATATCCTCATATATTCCTTTCGAATACTATTTTATTTCGCCTATCAAAATAAAAATTGATGATTTATATTGAGAACACACACTTTTACAATAAAAATAAATATTAATAAATCAACAGGCACAGGCCAGAGTTCTAGGATGTAGAAAGACTATTTTGTGACTTTTGAGTTAAACCTACTTTTATTTATTATTTCTTTTATTTATTTACACACTTATGATCTTTTTTAATTTAGTCTTAATTACTTAATTAGTTGTTCTTTATTTCTCCTTTTCTGGATTTATTTATGCATTTATTGGTTTCATTTTCTTTTTTCAAAGGTTCAGTACCAGTTTAAAAATTTACCCAAATGAGATAAATAATTTGTGGTACATTCCCTTTTTTGCAATTAATTCCTTTTAATTACCTATATACCACAATATTTTTAGAATTACAGTGTTAAATTATACCCTCATATATTCCTTGCTAATACTATTGTATTTCGCTTATCAAAATAAAATAGATGATTTATATTGAGAACTCCCACTTTTATAATGAAAATAAATATTAATAAACTAACAGATATAGACCAGAGTTTTAGAATGTTGAAACACTACTTTGGGACTTACGAGTTAAAACTTTTTTACTTATTACATATTTCGTTTAATTACATATTCATGTTTTTTTTTAAATTTAGTATTAATTCTTTAATTTATTGTATATTTTTTTATTCTTTACTAAATTTATTTATGCATTTATTGGCTTCATTCTTTTTCAAAGGTTCAGTACCAGTTTAAAACTTGTACCACAAATAATTTATCTCAGTTTGGTAATTCCCTTTTTTGCAAGTAATTACTTTTAATACCTATATGCTAGGTATAGGATAGAGTTTTAGAATGTTAAAATATAATTTTCTGACTCTTGATCTAAAACTTTTTGATATATCATTTATTTACTTATTTACGATTCTTTTAAAATTTAGTTATAATTCTTTAATTTCTTTTTTTTACCTATCCTCTATAGAATTTATTTATGCGTTCATTGGTTTCGTTTTCCTTTTACTGAGATACAAATGGAACCAAATGAGAAAAATTATTTGAGATTTATTTCCTTTTTGCAAGTAATTGCTTTCAATTACCTTTATGTAAAAACTTTTTAGTATTACAGCGTTTAGCTATGCTCTCAAACATTCCTTTCAAAAACTATTATAGTTTGACTATCAACATAAAATTCATGATTTAAATTGAGAATTCTGCCTTTTCACAAAATACATATTAATAAATCAACAGGTATAGGATAATTATAGGGCAGGTATACAATGTTGGAATATAATTATGTGGCTTTTGAGTTAAATATATATTACACAATTATACATATTATATATATTACTAATTATACAATTTATTTATTTACATATTTAATCTTTTTTTTTTAATTTAGTCTAATCTTTAGTCATTTTATTTATTCTTTACTGGGTTTATGTATGTCTTTATAGGTTTAGTTTTCTTTTTAGAAAAGTACACTACCAGTTTAAAAATACAACGAAATGAGATAAATTGCATTTACTTATTAATGCTGACTTTTACTTATTATTGCTAATACTGTATTAATGCATTTACTTTTTATTGCCAGGAGGGACTATTAAAACATAATTTTATAAATTTTGAGTTAATTACTTTATTTATCATTTTCTCTATTTCTTTATATATTTATGTTTCTATTTTGGCCCAATTCTTTCATTTATTGTTTTATACGAGGTGTTTTTTTTTATATATATTGAAATTCGGCAGCTGAAGTACAGTAGATGCTGTACCGCGAATGCACACTGAATGCCTAACTAAGTCTGTGTTGATTAAGTCTGTGACTAAGTTGACTAAGTCTGTGAGTACTTAAAATACGTCAGGAAATTGAAAATGCTGCTGATTATGAAGTGCATTCTGTTATTCCTTTTCTTCCTAATTCTTCCATTTATATTTTTAAATTATCTTATATTTTATTTATTTTTTAGGAGGCGAGTTTTGTAAGTAAGTACCGTTTCGAAATTCACCAGCTTAAGGACCGAAAAAATATTTCCGCGAATGCATATTGAGTTCTTACATTTGTTGTCTAGCCACAGATACTATTCGGAAGAATTCGACAGTTTATAAGTATGTTTGTAAGTACTAAAAGTAGTCAAGAAATTGAAAATGCTGCCGATTGTGAAGTACATGCTGTCATTCGTTTCCTTCCTAATCTTTTCATTAATTACTTTATTTTTCCTTTATTTATTTTATTTTATTCCTCAGCGTGCTTTTTAAGTAAGTACCATTTTGAAATCAGGTAGCTAAAAGACCGAGGATATTGTTCAGCAAATGCATATTGAGTACCTACATTTGTTGTCTAGCCGCGCGTAATTCGGAAGAACTTAAAATAATTATAAGTCTGTGAAAGTACATAAAATACGTCAGAAAATTGAAAATACTGCTGAATGAGAAGTACACCGTCATTCGTTTCCTTCCTTACCTTTTTTCTTTTTTAAATGCGTGTTTTTTAAGTAAGTACCATTTGAAATTTGGCAGCTAAAGAAACGTGGATATTGTTCCGAAAATGCACATTGAGTACTTACATTTATTGCTAGCCTCAGATACCATTCTGAAGAATTCAACCATTTATAAGTCAGTGAGTACTTTGAGAATATGTCAGTCAATTGAAAATCCCGCCGATTGTAAAATACCGTCTGTCATTCCTTTTCATCATACAGAGGAGACTGAAAGAAGTGAGCAATTTTCTGGTAATTACTCAAGTCTTAGTGCAGAAAGGGGATGGTAGGGAGAACAGGTACTTTACGGTTTCATCATTATTTGGATTATAAAGTTTCAAGAAGTTTAACTTATTAAGTTTTATGAAATTTCAGGATATGTTCTTTATAAAATTGTGGCATAATATTTTAATCATCGTAAATTTGTCTCCCGCTAGGGACTGAAAATGTATAACTCAGGCACAATAATTAAACTAATGCGCGGTCAGACAATAGATTTCTCTGAGCATAAAATTCAAAACCTGGTTCTGTGATACGACAAGTGTCTTACTATTAGTGAAAAGGATGTTAAAAAGTAGTTAAGTACGGGATTTCATGCAAAAATAAAATTAGAAAAACAAAGTACATTTGTTTGTTTATATTTATATAATTACTTAAAACAAATACCTCGATTATATTGGTTGTTTGGTTCATGTCGTGTCCATTTTTAGACGTCATATGACTTCTCATAGAAAGATAATTGCCACTGCCTCGAGTGGTTGAACTTCTAAGAGTGCGTCATAATAATTTAGAAGCAGGGACCAAGCAGAAGGCCCCCACGCTTGGTCTGCCGCCTCTAGAGTTACCATTTGAGAATTTGGAGGTCATTGCGACTACGGAAATGTTTTATGTGTCCTAGCCAACATTAATGAACACGACGAATCTTTGGCTAGCTCAAGTCTCGATATTTTGCCAACTGAGCTACAGCGGCTCCTTGATGGTATTCTTTATTGAATTTATGTTTTATTATTATTTTTGTTGTTGCTACAGAGGTTTACTACCAGTTTCAAAATACATGCAAAAGAGAAATTATTTTTAACACTAAATTTTTTCTACATACTATTAATTGCTTTAATATCGCAATTTTTTAAAGTAAGTACGCCTAGTAAATGTGATGAGGCGATTTAGATCTGTTATATATTGATTCATTCATACATGAAGTAAAATGTTCGGGATCTAAATCTGACCTCATCACATCGTTGTAAACAGATAGAGGATCATAAATCTCGATAAAAAGGATATTGTAGTCTTGTATGGTTGTCTCGGGTGGGGTGCTGATTCCAGTCTCAGATTAGAATCCCGTCTCCGTACTTGACATTAAATAAGTATGTACCTTTGTGGAGTATTTATGAGTCCCTAAGGGACAGTGCCCAATTAGAAGGGATAAGGTTGTTCACGTTGGTGGTCTCAGGGCGGGGTTTGGTCAGACCAATGAAATTCTGGCAACTATCCCGATTGGAAGACAAGAAGGAGGAGGGGACAAAGTTTGAGATAATAAAATATGAAAAATCTAAAAAAAGAGTAGAGATGGATTAAGAGGCCCGAGAAGAGATTGGTTCGGAAGTCAAAAAAGAAGGTGCTCGATAGTCCAGACTGGGAGAGTCCAGCCAAGTCCGCCAGGAAGTGTTCCTGCACAAAGTAGTACGGCCGCACCTCAAAGACTCAGGAGAAAGCCCCTGACGATGTCTGTAACAGATCAACGGATGATGTATAGATTCCCTCTCCTGATCAGCCACTGATACCTTTCAACCAGAAGTGTGCCGGGCCCAACATTTTAGACCCACAAAGGTACCCATTTTGCATTACATTTTGAAATCGAGATTAGGTCCTCTCTCTACTTACAATATTTGCTTAAGTGTATAAAAAATTGTCAGAACTAATTTTGAATATATTGACTAAGCTTACTTATGAAAATTAGCATCATTTTGGTTTTGTAAATAGATGTATAAATATATTATAATAAATTTACTTTTTTTTATATTAAGCTAGTCTCGGTTGCTATCATTTTAGCGGTTAGTTTTTTCTTCATATTTATGTCTGTAGTTTCTCAGAACCTGTGGTTAAATCTTAGTACAAAAATATTTAACACAACGCAATTAAAAATAAATCCCACTATACATTTGATCACAAGTTTTTATTCAAATATATAACGAGGACTACACGACAGTAAATACTTTTAATAAGTCTAGTAAAGCCTAGTAATACTTTTAATAAGCCTAGTAAATACTTTTAATTGCCTCAATACCGCAACTTTTTTAGCATTAATAACTTACAATTATATCCTCACATATTTTCCTTTAGAAATAAAATTGATGCGAAACAGGAGGGACTATCGACTCATAATTCTCTTGCAAATAACTTAAATTGCATTTCCAATTGCAAGCATCACCATATTACGTTTTTACTATACCAGGCCAAAAGTCTGAAGATCAGATATCAAATCTGATTGAGAAGGTCGTTAATCAAGCAAAGCTTAACCGATTTCTGTGCTTTTTAAAGAACTATCGCCAATTTTTAGTCGATAGTTTTAAGATAAGTAGAGCATTGACTTCTTATCGACTGAATCTACTTTACAGTGTTTTCTTTCGTGAATTATGGCAATGAACATTTCTAAATCCATTTTAATCTGTCTTTAATATGATCGATCTCCCTAACTTGTTTTTAAGAGTTCAAAAACGACTTTTATCTAACTGATTTTTATAGTGTAATTTTGACCTGAGCTCTACCATGTCTCATTTAAACTTTTTTCAAGATTTCGATTATCTTGATGCAAAATTTTGAATAATTACCAAAAAAGTGAATTTGAAAGAAATCAAACATCTTGAATAAAGGTTTCTCCAAGTATTTTTTTTTTAATTTTTAAAGTTTTCAAAGTATTCGATTGCGTTTGAAAAGTTACATCTTACTACTGTGGTCAATTTTAATTTTTCAAATAATCATGTTGTTCAGGCATTTCTCTTTTTAAAACCATTTTGATTTTCATTTTGCATTAATTAAAAGCTGAGTTATAACTCATTAAAGACACATAGTTTTTTATAGAAATGAATTGAACCTTCAAGTTTAAGTCCAGACGTTGCTGCAAATTGCTTATTTTAGTGAATATTTTTTTTGTATGATGTAAATATGTTTACCAAATAAGAAAATGTCAGCAATATGTAGAAAATATATCGAAATTGACTTTAGAAATCGAGATTATTTAGAGAGAGAAACGGAAATATAAATGATCAGCAAATGTCTAAAGTATTCTAGAATTGCAGTTCTTATCAATGTTAATAATTAAGTAATCAATAGCCGAACGATGGCCGATTGGTTAGGGTGCTGGCCTTCGGTGCCGAAGATCGAATCCCACAGTGGCATGGATGTTCGTAGCCGTTCGGAATCGGCTTTAAGCTGTAGGTCCCGGTCACATTAGCCCTCGTGTTGCAAAAAGTAGACCGTAGCACTTTAAACCAAACCAAACTTAGTAATCAAGCATATTACAGTCGTTGTATCATCTTCTCTAGCATCAAAGTGTTTTAGAATTGTCATTTATGTTAATGTTAATAGAAATAAAGTGGATTAAAGTCATTGTATCACGTGTTCTAGTATCAAAGTATTTTATAACTGTCATTTATATTAATGTTAATAGTACCAAACCAAACCAAACTTAGTAATCAAGCATATTACAGTCGTTGTATCATCTTCTCTAGCATCAAAGTGTTTTAGAATTGTCATTTATGTTAATGTTAATAGAAATAAAGTGGATTAAAGTCATTGTATCACGTGTTCTAGTATCAAAGTATTTTATAACTGCCATTTATATTAATGTTAATAGTAATCAAGTAGATTACAGTCATTGTATCATGTGTTCTAGTATTAAAATATTCTAAAATTGCCTTTTATATTAATGTTAATAATTTGGTAATCCAGCAGATTACATTTCTCGTATTATGTGTGAATTACTGTTTAAGAAGAAAAAGACTATGAACCGTAACCTGAGTGTCTTTGGCCTGGTGTAATTACATAGATAGAATATACTCTAATAAAGACACTGGACTTTCTCAGATTATGATAAAATTTGTTAAACCAGTATATATGAAACTATGCAATTAAAAATGTCTTAATAGTGGGACAAAAAATGCAAACTAATATTTTAGTCATGTGCTGTAGAATTTTTGAGAAGAGAATATTTATGGAACTTCAAATACTGCAAATAGGTGGTTATGTAGTTGTTTTGCAGTTTCAATATGATACCATACGAATATTGAATGAGCTAGTTAGATGCTGAAAATTTTTAGAAAAAAACATAACACTTTTGAAGTATCAGTGAATGGAAGGCAGTAAAAGACGTTCTCTATCATGTATAAAAACTCTAAAATATTATGTTGTTGCTATAACCACGATAGAAAAGAGAGAGAGAGTGAGAAAGAGAAACAAAAAACTTCAGGAAGAAAAAAAATAATGTTTGATTTATTCTTACGATGATTTTGAATTCATTTGATAAATAAAAAGCGAATTTTTAATATAACAAAACAATGATCGCGTTTTCCTCAAAACTATTTTCTCGTTGAAATTCTTCACCATTTTAGAGATATATCTTATTAAATTGGTGGGGTTTGGAGCACTATGGTCCACTCTTTTGCAACACGAGGGCTAATAAGACTGGAACGTATTGCTTAAAGCCAATTCCGAACGGCTACGAACATCCATGCCACCGTGGGATTCGAACCCACGAACTCCCCAGCACCCTAGCCATTCGGCCATTGTTCGGCTAATGCATCTTATTAGAATTAAAATAATTTAATGAAAATTTCAGAAGATGGTTTAAGTACTATAGTTAATAAAATGAACTAAAATCGTTAATATCGATTGGATATTTTTGTCTTTAGGGTTGCTTTCACAAGGAACGGATTCGAGAATGTGGCGAAATAACCAGATTGTAACTTATAGTTGTCTGTACGATTCTTAGATTCTGAAATTTTTCTTAGATTTTAGTTCATTTCTAAGATCAGTGGTATATGTACCTTATGCGTGAAGAAAATTTAGGTAATTGCATTTAATTTGTGTTAGCCGTTTATTGTGTTACGTTAAAATTACTCGAGACTAACCAATTGATAGAAAGTATGATAATTACAGCAAATATTTTATAAATTTTCTTATTTGTTTCTACTACTTTGCCAAAAGAATTCACAAAAATTTTTAAAAAGCTCCTTTAAATTAATAGGTTGAAAACGGCAAAGGCAAAAGACATAAGGTAAGTAAAGACTAAAGGCATATTAAGTAAATAATCACATTTACACCTTCAAAATTGGGATTTTTTTTACTTTTACTTTTTTAAAATCCTTGGGCATTTTTGAATGATTTAAATCAAATTCACGTTCAAATATGCTTTTATTTAAAACAAATTAAAAAGGAATAAAAATAAAAATTTAAAAAATTACGAACGCAGTCGAGTACTACTTGCGCTGGAAAAAAATTCACAGATGCATGAACCAAAGCCATCGACTGCAATTCACTGCGAGGCGTTAAGTGCTCTATGCCTTATAGAAATCGGAAAAAGATTTATATTTTCTACACTAATGAATTTTCGACCAAGGATTTCTAATCGTTTTTTGAAGAGAAAATAACGACTCATCGATTGGTGATAAAATTACACAAATATAAGTATATGTTGATTAATAATTTTTCAAATTATGGTACCTTTCGAAACAGTCTGGAATATGTAAACTGTGTAATATTAAGCATATCTTATATTCCATTGCAGTTTCACTGCGTTTATTCTGTTTGGCATTTAGTCTACACTATGGTTTTCTAAAGTGTGTTCCACAGAACCCTAGGGTTCCACAACAACCCTCTAGGACAGGAATGGGCAAACTCCGACCTGCCGGAAGGTTTTATCCGGCCGACGGATAGAATTTTAAGGTGCCGGTCTGAGGCAAATTAAAAGAAATATATATTTATACATTATATATTTATCTACTTTTCTACTTTGCTTAAATATTATATCCCAAATTTATTATCTCACTCCCAGAAGATCAGCGGTATATTTGCTTCTTAACAAGTGTTTTCAACTTTGAACCTTAGAAAGAATAATTTCAGAAGTAGACTGACAGATGAGCATTTAGCATCGTTCCTTAAAATCAGTACATCTCACTTCGAACCTCAGTATAAGGAACTTTTACAAATGAAATAACAATTTCCTTCATCTCATTAACGTATTTAAACCGTTAGATACTTGTTGTTAGATGTATATTGTTAAAATTTTAGAAAAATTTATCTTGGCATGCCAAACTTATTTTCTTTCGATTTTCGACCCGCTGCCGAAAAAGTTTGTCCATCCCTGCTCTAGTGATTCTCTGAGAAATTTTTAAACACTATCGAATTTCAAAGAAAATAATTAAGTTCATACATTAATTTTTCTCCAATCTCTTATATATAATTAATAATAATAATTAATTCTCCACAAGCGCCACAATAGATAACACAACAGCGATATCATAAGTTATGCAAACCACACGCGACAGTTCACCTCACTATGAGGTGAATTATTCATCAATGCATCATTTTACTTATATCAGTTTATTGAAAAAATTCTTTTTTCCACGTCTCTTTTGTAAGTATTATCTACATTTTTAAACTACTTAATATTGTTTAGTTTTTATGTTTAGGTCTAATCAGTGATAAATGATTGGCCATTAATTTCCACTTAAGAAATATTTATTTAGGTGTTTTTTGCTATATATGTGATAAGAAAAGAGTTTTGTGGGAAAAAAAGTTTGATAACCATTGCTCTACTTATATGTGGATATTTTGGCATTTGAAGGTAGAATATTTTTCAGGAAATGATCTCATTTCTTTGCCTGTGAAACGATCTGGTGTTTAACGACAGGCACTTTATGTTTTTTATAATTGGGAATACGCACAACTTGTAAAATTTGTTTTGATGCATCTAATCGAAAATTTAAAAACAAATATATTTAGCAATTTGCTACATCATTTTCTTTTTAACAAAATGATGCGTAATTGACCACGTATGCTGGAAAGGCGCTACGCACGCCACGTTTATTTCTGTAATAAATGCCTGCCGACGAGTACAGTAAGTCGTTTTCGATTTTGTGACAACTTGACGTGTGTGTCACGTTTTCCCATTGCAAGTGGTTCCCTAATTTCCGAGATCTATGTCATTAAATCCATTGCTCTAACCAAATCTTTAATATCCAGGTTTGTAAGCCAGACAACACAGAATAACTAAAATCTTCTATGCCATAAAACTAGGATTCAAAGTTATTTTAATAATCAATAAGCTGTTAATTTTTTTTAAAGAAAACAGCAGTCTCGCGTGTCACTATTTCATTTAACTACGAACGTTTTTGTAATAACTCACAAGAAAGACCAAAATGTAGAACTGGAATTATTAACGAATGAAATACGAGAATAGCAAATTTAATGAGACATTAATTAATACCTCTTGGTGTAATGATATTTTTAATTTTCCGGAGACTTCTCTGCTTTTATGAATTTTAACTATTTCTCTCATTTCGATATGAGTTTTAAAAATTTTCTGTGGTATAAACCATAAGTGTGATGCCTTCTCTACTATAATGCCTTCATTTGAAAAGAGCATGATTGTTTGTAATAATGACAGGTAAGGACGGTAGATTTTAAGTATGTAAGAATTTATTGAAATATTAGCCGCTTCTCATCCAGCCTTTGATCTGGATATGCATAATTAGTGGTGTCTCGTGATCTTTTGAATAATAACACTTTTGAGGGCTTATTTAATACCAGATAATTTAGGACACATAAAAGGGCTTTATTTCCCAATATTTGGCGATTTACCCTTAAAATTTGATAATAATTGCGAAGAACTTTGAATGCGAATTAAACTTTCCTTTAAGCAGTTAGTTTGCCCCAATTTTCATTATAGCTACATATAACAGTTGGGCTGAAAAGTTCATAGGCTATCATAGAAAAAAATTTTTTTTTGATAAAATTAGATTTCATTATTGAATGTTGTTGTCTTCAAGGTCGATACAACGATTATAACTGTCTTACAATTTTTCGATACCATTTTTATAGTAGTATGTCTTTAGCCTCAAAATAGACCTCAATTTTGGAGATTACTTCTTCATAGGTGCTAAATTTCTTTCCAGCGAGCATTCTCTTGAGGTTTGAGAACAGGATAAGTCGCTGGGGGTCCAGATCTGAAGAATACGGAGGTTTCGGAAGCAATTCAAAGACAATTCATATAATTTTGCTATCGATTCCAATGACTTGTGACACGGTGCATTGTCTTGATGAAACAGCACTTTCTTCAAATGGGGCCGTTTTTCCTCGATTTCGTGCTTCAAATGCTCTAATAATGCTATGCAATGGTCGCTGTTGACAGTTTTTTCCTTTTCAAGATAGTCGATGAATATTATACCATGCGCATCCCAAAATACTGATGCCATAACCTTGCCAGCCGACTGTTACGTCTTTTCACGGTTTGGAGTTGGTTCATTACGTACTGTCCACTCGGCTGAATGTCGATTGGACTCCGGTGTGAAATGATGAAGTCATGCTTCATCCATTGTCCCATATCGACTCATAAACTCGGGTTTATTACGATTAAACAGATTCAAACACATCTCAGAATCATTAATTCGTTGTTGTTTTTGGTCGATTGTGAGCTTGCGCGGCTCCCACTTTGCTCAGAGCTTTCGCATAACCAAATATTCTTTCCCGATGTGTCCAACACGTTTCGTTGATATCTTTAGAGTCTCAGATATCTCGACCAATTTTTCTTTACGGTCATCCAAAATTATTTTGTGGACTTTTTTTATGTTTTCGCTGGAAACAGCCTCTTTGGGGCGTCCACTAGTTGCATCGTCATCGGTGCTCATTTCGCCTCATTTAAACTTATCAAACCACTACTCAACGGTTGATTTTCCTGTTGAAGAGTCCGAATAATGTTTATCAAGCCAAGTCTTGGCTTCAACAGTATTTTTTTTCACTAAAAAGCAATGCTTTACTAACATACTAAATTCCTTTTATCCATTGTATTCAAACTAACAAAAATTGCTTCACTCAAAATACTATATCTCACAAATTAATAATCCGACAGGTGTCAAATTTATAATTTTTTAAGTCTGAAGGCTAGGGCTAACTAAAAATCATATGGATTTACTACTAGTAGATCCGTCTATGTGTCAGCCTACGGACTTTTCAGCCCAACTATTAAACGTCACCTTAATGAATAATACGCAATGTTTTAAAAAGCGCTAAGTGAATTTTCTAATCAGAAATAGAGAAGGTTGACTAAACATGTTAAAGGCATGAATCAGAAATATATTTATATTAAAAACCCCTAACATGACAAGTTTCATAAGTTTATGAAAACAAGAATTTATAAAACATGACCATAGTAGGTTTATTGAGACATTAATCATTAAAATGTAGCTTTCTTTTAATTTTCCGCAAACTGCACGGTTCTTATGAATTCTAATTAGTTTTCTCGTTTTATTATACGTTAAAAATAAATTTTCTTGAGAATTAATCATAGTAGATGTCAAGACTTCTCTATTAAAAAAGAATCAACCTGAGAAAAGTATGAATTTTGCAGTATAAGTCAATGACGACAGGTTATATTTGGGATTTTATGAATATAAGAACTTAATTAAGTACTATATTTAATAGATTGATTACCTAGAAGTAGTTTTCTTTTGATTTTGTTTATTTTCTATGATATGCAGGATGCATAACATCCTTCAAAAGTATTTGTAAAATGAATGAATTTTTCATTACGTTATATGTTTTAAAAATGCAATAAACCATATTTGTCAGTGGTTCTTCAAAACGAGTTAATCTGGAAGGACGAAAAATTTTATATTCCAAGTAAATGATTATTTTTTTTTTAAATATAGGAACTAATATTGCATAAATATTTCATTCAGTAGGTTATCTAGAAATATTTCCCTTTTGTTAATTTGCCATGTCTTGCAAAATACATAACATAAAAAATGTTTCTCAACTAAATAATTCTTTCGTTTCGTTAAACGTCTAAAAAAATTTACTTGGAAATAAACCATAGCTCTAGAATCTTCTCTTTTAATATAAATTAACCTGAAAAGAATATGAATGTAGCAGTGTACGCTAAGGTGACATAGTACCTTTCGAACTTTAAAATCTTCATTATAGCAACTTTCCTATGATTTATCCTACAATGAAGTGATCTACTGCTTTTAGGATGATTTTTTTAAAGTTCTTTAATAAGTCTCTAGCTTTAGAAAAGTAATTTAATCTTAACATTTTCACAAGTGTATTTTTTAAACTAACATTTAAAATGTATACCAAATGAAGAATATTACCAGCAAGGTAATTTTTGCAGTATGTATATCAGAAACTACATTTTTTGTATCAAATTGAAGTGAAACATCTCTTTCATTCTGCAATCCAAAATTTTAAAGTTATATTAAATTGTAAAAATTTTTTTTAATACTAATAAAATGAAAATTTAATGAAAAATATTACCAGCAAGGTAATTTTTGCAATATGTATATTAGAAACTAAATTTTTGTATCAAATTAAAGTGAAATATCTGTTTTATATTAAATCCAAAATTTTCAAGTTATTTCGTATATTAAATTGTAAAAAAAAAAAAAAAAAAAAATTAAATGTTAATAAATTTGAAATTGAAAATAGTATATTTTACTCTGCTACAAATTAAAATATATTGCTCGTATTAATATTATTGAGGCTTACAGAATGAAAAAGGTAATTAGCTTCTATTTGATACATAAAATTATTTTCTAATTTAAAAATACAAGTTATCCTATATATGAATTTCTATTTTTTTTTCACTTGGCGTAAAAATTTCATGTTCTTTTTTTAATGTATTGCGTTATATAACAAGACTAAACAATTTTTCTTAAGTTAGATCCATATAATTGAGGGATCTAGGGAGAATTTTATTCTAAACATAGTAAAATTTTACTTATAGTAATTTAAAAATAGGCTGCTGTAATAAAAGCTTTTCAGTTCAAAAGGTACTATGTCCCTTTAATGAAGACAGATTTTAAGAACTTAATTATTTATTTTAATATTTCATTTAGTAGATTGAATATCTTGAGCATTACCTTTTAATTTTGTTACTTTTCTATATCATGTAGAATGTATAACACAAAAACCGATTAGATGAATAATTTTATTTCATCATTCAATTAAAAGAAATTATATTGAGAATAAACTATAGCTGTCAAAGCTTCTCCATTAAAATGAATTAATCTGAAAAAAAGTATGAATGTAGCAATGTATGTTAATGATGACAGATTTTAGTTGGAATGTAAAGAGTTTAATAATTTAAGTAAATACTATATTTAGTATATTGGTTATCTTGAGTATTTTCTTTTAATTTTATTAGTTTTTCATATCATGTAATATGTACTACACTCAAATTGTTTCTAAAAGATGAATAATATTGTTTTGTCACACAATTAAAAGAAATTATATTGAGAATAAACTATAGCTGTCAAAGCTTCTCCATTAAAATGAATTAATCTGAAAAAAAGTATGAATGTAGCAATGTATGTTAATGATGACAGATTTTAGTTGGAATGTAAAGAGTTTAATAATTTAAGTAAATACTATATTTAGTATATTGGTTATCTTGAGTATTTTCTTTTAATTTTATTAGTTTTTCATATCATGTAATATGTACTACACTCAAATTGTTTCTAAAAGATGAATAATTTTGTTTTGTCACACAATTAAAAGGAATTATATTGAGAATAAACTATAGCTGTCAAAGCGTCTCAATTAAAATGAATTAATCTGAAAAATGTATGAATATAGCAATGTATGTTAATGGCAGATTTTAGTTGGAATGTAAAGAATTTAATAATTTATGTAAATACTATATTTAGTATATTGATTATCTTGAGTATTTTCTTTTAATTTTATTAGTTTTTCATATCATGGAATATCTATTACACACAATATGTTTCTAAAAGATGAATAATTTTGTTTTGTCACACAATTAAAAGGAATTATATTGAGAATAAACTATAGCTGTCAAAGCGTCTCAATTAAAATGAATTAATCTGAAAAATGTATGAATGTAGCAATGTATGTTAATGGCAGATTTTAGTTGGAATGTAAAGAATTTAATAATTTATGTAAATAATATATTTAGTATATTGATTATCTTGAGTTTTTTCTTTTAATTTTATTAGTTTTTCATATCATGAATTTTTAACAAAAAAAATTGTTTCTAAAAGATGAATAATTTTGTTTTGTCACACAATTAAAAGAAATTATCTTGAGAATAAACTTATAGCCGTCGAAGTTTCTTAATTAAAATAAATTAATCTGAAAAAAAGTATGAAAGTAGCAATGTATGCTAATGATGACAGATTTTAGTTGGAATGTAAAGAATTTAATAATATAAGTAAATACTATATTTAGTATATTGGTTATCTTGAGTACTTTATTTTAATTTTATTAGGTTTTCATATTATATAATGTATAAGAGAAAAACAAATTGTTTCTAAAAGATGAATAATTTTCTTTTGTCACACAGTTAAAAGAAATTATCTTGAGAATAAACTAATAACCGTCGAAGCTTCTCAAATGTATTAACTTGAAAAAGTATGAATGTATTAATATTCGTTATAACGACAGGTTTTAGCTGGAATTTTTAAGAATTTATATATTTTATTGAAATACTACATTTAGTATATTGATTACCTTTAATATTTTCTTTTAATTTTATTAATTTTCCATACCATGTAACGTATAACACACGCACAAAAATATTTCTAAAACACAAATAAATGTTTTCATAACGTCTTCATTGCACTATAATTTATTTTAATATTAATCACATATTTATAACAGTGATGTACAGCACCCATAAAGAAAGAATCATTATGATGATATTTTACAGTTATACATCGCATTGTATAATTAGCAAGAGGGTATATTATGCAGCAAATAATGACCATGAGATGTTTGTGCTCAACATAATAATGATTTAAAGCAAGAGTGCAGTTTATATAATTTACAAATCCATCTTTCTATTAAATAAAAACGAACATTTAGTTAAAAGTATGAATTTCTGATACTGAAAATAGTACTTCATAAAATGGTAATAAACTTTTTCACTTCAACCATTACAACATCCGTCTTCTCGAGTGAAAAAGTTGATACACTACATTGGTGTTGATACGCTACTATTAAAAATTTACTGAACGTTCTTATACAATACTTTTTACAAGAACTCTTTTTAACAGAATTTGAAAAATAAACACTGTTCATGTTTTGAATACTCACTAGTTCTAACTGTATCTTTTTTTTTTCAGTATTTCAAAGTACTTTTTACAATTAAAATCATCATATTTCTCTCCATTTACATAAAAATTAATACATAAATTGATAAATCAATATGGATAATAAATGAAATATTAGAATTTTCCATCTTCCATTCATGTTCTCAAAATGCATTATGTTAGATCAGGAGAGTTTTATCATTCATAACGCATTTTGCTTAATACTGATTTCTGGAAAAATCAATTTAACTTCGTCTTAAAAGTCATATCGTTCAAAATTAACAAAGCATATTTAATGTACAAAGTTGAGATTAATTTCCCTTTATAATTAAATAGGGGAGAAGAAGTCGCTGTCTATCTACTTTACAACACGTACTTACAAATGTTCTTGTATTGATAAGTTCATTTGCCAGGTCACAAAAAATAAATAAATAAAAAAAAAAAAAATTTAAATATTTTTTTATTGACGTATATTTAGATTTCCTCTGACAGGAAGCTCTGAGGAAATATCTGTAGTAAAAACGAAATGCTCGCATTGCAGCTTCATAACAGCAATTTTACATCATATTTTCATAGTAATAATGTGGGGAATACTCGTTGAATAATAAAAGTATATTCAGAAAGTTTACCGGTAGCAACATTTTGATTCAAGAGTACTATAATGTTGATATAAGATTTTCACAGCTTTGCAATAGGTATATCGATGAGGTTTTGTCAATGAAAGTGTGTTTTTCTTAAAAGCTACATATCAACAGTTCTTATCCTTTGATACGAAACCATGTCATACTCTAAGATGCTTGTAAATTTCCTCAAATTAAAGATGTCATCGCCGAAGGACATAGTAAATCTCTGCTGCAGGAAAGAATAAGATTTTATCTCAACGTAGTTTATTCACACTTTTATTGGTATGAAGTATCTTTAAGGTGCTATTATTAAACAGGTGTACACAATTATCAATGCAGACATTACTACTAAGCTATTTTCTTTCACAGACAAAAAAAACTTCAATCTCGTTCTTCCTTAAACCTTTTACGCAATTTAAGCATTAAAGTGCTTTGTTTGCTTTTTAATAATTTCCTAAATCACTAAACAAAATTTCGATGCATTTTGCCTTTTATTTCATACCATATCTATAAGAGAGTAATTCTTGAATTTTGGGCATTAGCATTGAATTAAGCACTTGCTTTGGCATTTTAAACAGTATAATTTTATTTACACAAATGATCATGTGTATTTTTAAAAATATCTAAACACCCATACTTAATGACATTAAATCTTCCATCAAGATAGAACTCACTTGCTAAATTCAAACAATTTAAGTAATCTCAAAATTTTATTTATAAGAACTTTTTTTTTTTGCTATTTTTGTGTGAATATAAGCAACTTAAATTCAAAAATTTAAATCATTACTTCAATTCGTTATCGCCCTTGTTAACAACTTGAAGAATTGTGAAGTCATACAGTTTTGGATATTGTTTCTACCGAAATAACCACACTAAATGAAGATAATTACCGTCTGAATTAATTTGCCTGAATTATTTAGAAAAGTAATTAAATCATTGATTGTAAAACTGAAGTAAACGATTTGCTTATGAGGGTTTAAACCCATGCATATTTTTACAGGATTCAAATTTGCTCTGTAATGACAAATGCTTTATTCTTAATATAAAGACTCTTCACGGAGAATTTTTAATATTTTGAAATGCGTACTAATATTTAAATTTATAGATTTCAAATGACAGTTTCGACTACTCTCTTGTATTATTTGAAATAAAATAAGTAATAAATTATATTCTTATCTTCAAAATCAGCAAGTGAACAAATCGGGGAAACATCAGACACCAATTTTCTTTTCAAGCATAAAACACGATCTTCTTCTCCCCTTTATTAAATATGAAACTTAACCGTATACTAATATAAAAATACATCATAAATGTTAAAAATATAATTTATTCACATGTATACATCGACTCATAAAACTACTTTAATGGACAAGATTTCCTCGTAAATCATCCTAAATTTAATTTGTCTACTCGTTCAAACTTTGAAAAGAAACCAAAATTAGACAGAATTTAAGAGTGTAAAATGGACAGTTTGATAGAAAGGATGGATGAAACTGGAAATTTGGCACAAAAAATAAGCTCTCAACGCACAGTTAATTTTAAGTAGATTAAAGAATAAGAGGAGAAAAAAATACTTGAAGTATACAGCAATATAAAAGTATTTATTTTGGAAAGATTTCGGTTAAGTTCCGAAATTGTATAGTTTTTAATAAAATAAGAATTTGAAATTGAAATTTGTCTCACATTTCTTTTTAAATTCACTTCCAAAAAATAGATTGTATGCGACTGTTTACATATATATTTCTCAAATGAAAGAATTAAATCGTCACATAATTTCAGGTATTTTCGGCTTTGTTAATTTTTCAAACTGTCAGTTGCAGGCAAACACTAGGTAACTTGAGTACATTTTTTCTTTAAACTTAACAAGAATAAATATCATACTATATAAATCAAAGTATTTACATTTATATCTACAACCTTCCAAGGTATGTTTCTATTAATACTGTAAAAAATAATTTATAAATACAACCTAAAGCGGAAAAAAATCCTGGCTAAATAGAAAAAACGTAAATACTTTGAAACACATGACAGTGGTGTTATGTATCCTCTAAAATACTCTGACATTCATACAAATGCACAATAA
This sequence comes from Pardosa pseudoannulata, assembly GCA_032207245.1. NCBI lineage: Eukaryota > Metazoa > Arthropoda > Arachnida > Araneae > Lycosidae > Pardosa > Pardosa pseudoannulata. The sequence goes on from CM063503.1 coordinate 33,635,502, forward strand.
CTATCCCTAGGCTTGTGCAGAAAGGAATTTAAACATATTACTTCAGGCTCACGAGTTTCTGAACAAGAAGCAGAAACGTATATCACTGCATAAAACTTTTTACAGAGATTAGTATCACGAGTAACATTTCAAAAATTAATATGACAAAGCAAAATACAGTTTTTAATTAAGTCGTTGAGCGTCAGTCCCTGGGGATTCACAGTGAACTTTCCGTTCAATTGGCGTATGTCCCTGGGAACTGACAGTGAACTTCTGATCGGAAAGTTTGAGTGTCTCCATGGACTGACGCCATTCATACAAAAAGTCCACTGTCATTCTCCAGGGACTGACACTGCCCAAACTAAAAGTCTATTGTCAGTCTCCAGGGACTAACGTCGCCAAAACAGAATGCCTATTGTCAGTCCCCTTGGATAGACGTCACACTCAACGTGTTAAATCCTTTAAAATATGTAATACATTTTATTTTAAATTTAATCTCCACCATGATAGAGGTTCTATGCTGCTCTTTAACAAGTTCTAACACACATTTCTTTGCTTCATCATAATACCATGCATAGTTAAAACGTTAAATTTTCAGTGAAGGTAAGTTTGAGAACATACATGACAAAGCAAAATGAGACAAAGTAATCTCCTGTAGTTTGTTTATAGTAGCAGTTATTGCTATGAGGGTTTTTTTTTTTAATGTTTTAATTTTATCATTTTTTAAGCTTAGCATTTGAATATTTTTATGCATGTTATCTTGGCATTGGTATCTTAAAGTTATTAATGTTTTGTAAAATGACACGTATTTTTCAGACTAGTGTTGGAGCTGGATAATTATCATTTTTATTATCCAATTCACCCACTAATCAATAAGTTACTGGAGAAATATAGTTTTCGAGAAAGTACTTAAACCAAAAATATTATATTCCATAACAGATTAACTCATACATTCTATAATTTCCATATTCATCCCCTCTCCCATTAACCGCTTATATTGCCTTTTTTATAAATATTTTTGGTAGGTCTTTTCTACCTTTAGTTATTTTTTTACTCAAGAAAGAAGGTATTAAGTTATCTTCTATATTTTTGATAGCAAGAAAATAATTTTCCAAATTAGATTTATTTTAATTCCATTCTTTAATACAGCATTTACTTTTTTCTCCTCAACAGATATACATCCTACCATTTAAGCATTCCCTTCCACAATTTCTTTATAGGTCTTTAATAAAATATGACTCATGTATCTGCTTAAGTATTTTCTAACGAAAGATCGATGTTCTCACCAATTTAAGTCAATATGACTATTGGCCGAAAACTGCATTTATGAATTAAATGCACTGCATTTTCGCCCTAATATTATTCGACATTGAATATTCATTTATGTGAGTACTAAACTTACTAAAACTTATTTGAAATATCAGTCCTCGCGATATTTCATTTTGATAATCTATGTCTGCTTTCATAATAAAGAGCGAATGTTTACGACTCAACCCCCAGAAATTTATTATTTCACTGCAACAGTATAGCGTCGCGTTTTTCATTTCCGTTGCAATTCTAGCCAGAATCTCTCCAAGCTTTAGTGATATTTATTACACTTAGTCAACAAAGCGGGAAGAATAACAGTGAATCCGAGAGATTTAAAACAGAGTTCTAATTTTCCAGGTGTGACATAAATATGGAGCATACGTTAAAGAGCATAACAATCAGAAATATATGTAAAGCCATCCGAAACCAGATATAAAAGAACTGAAACTTTGTTTTCATGCTAATGGAAATTTAAAATTGCCCGTACGTGATATTTCTCTTTAATTTACATAAAGCAAACATTTGCACTGGCCACTGAAATATCACAAAGTCTATATTTAAATTATAGACATTTAAATCCGAGTTCTAATTTTTCAGGCCTAGCATAAATAAGGAACATGCGTTAAAAAGTGTGACAATTAGCATTATTATTTATAGTCGTCCCAAATCCTTCTAATTCAGCATAAAGCAAAACCAGTTTCATTAAGGATCGACAATAGATAAGGAAAACAATTACTATGATTTACAATTCCCCCTAAATTATATTTCTCTTAAATTTAAAGAAGGTAATCGACGTTTTCTGCACTAGACACTGAAATATCATAGGGAATATAGTTAAATCCTTTTCACTGTGGTTAGCTGTTTTAAAATATTGCTCTCAACTTACAATCAAACTAGTATGTTTTCAAAATTATAATGAATTCTTGAATATGTACAAAATATCATAGAAATGAATTAGTATTACCCTAGGACCATAATTATTATTATTATTGTGATTTCTTAAACTATAGATAAGCAAAAGTAGTAATGCCATTTCGATAAAATTGTAAAATATATGTTATATGCTCAGTAATCTAAAATTTTCGATTTTGAACGATGCTATGATTTTTTATCACAGCATACAGAAAAATATAGAAAGAAAGGAAATGCGTACATCAAAAGTAGTAGAGATATGCTTTACCAACTACTAAAACTTGGAGAAATGATGCGTCTTTCCAGATATTACTTACTAGATCATCTCAATTTCTCAAGGATTATAGCCATGAATAGATTTTGAAGTTTCATAATCCAAAAACTTCTAGAAAAGTTCATACTTATAAAGAATATGAATTCGTGTGTGTACATCAATACATATGAACGCTACATAAATATATTACTTGATTACAAAAAAATAAATATACACATTCAGTTATTTCAAACCATCACTGTTTTCACTGTAAAAATGACTATAAAATGGCAAAAGAAATGCGTATAATTCAGGAAAGCTTAGAGAATTATATGCATGAAACAAGTTCTTTCTTTCATTAGCTAGAAATATTTCTCTTTGTTTTAGCCTTCTTGCAGAAAGCTTTCACAACTTTACTAAGGTTTCTTGAAGACAAGAATAAAAATCTTTCAGCTGAATTTGCAATGTTTGTTAGTTTATTAAGTAAAAGTAGTTATTGAAGCTGGATGTTCAGCAGCAATCCTGCTTTTTTAATGTTTTGAGTTTAATGAATTTTCAAATTAAATTTACCAAGGTTGCTATGTTTAATTAAACCAATTAAACGTACATAAGAAATTCAGCTTTATTATACTATTTAATGGTAAAACTAGCAGTTAAATCCGCAGATTGTAGTTTGCAAATACATAAATAATTTACAAGATAATAACAAAACTGAAAGTAAATTATTTTAAGATATTTAATATTATTTTTAGATCATTAAGAACAATAAATCTGCAGTAAAAACAACTAAACTTATGTTAATTTACCCTTCTTAATTACAGCGTGAAAATGTTGAGGAATATTTTTCTGTTAAAGTCCGATTTAATATACAATAGTTCATCACATACACAATATTTTTCATTCTTTTATTTCTTTGAATAACAAATTCTTTCACTCATTCAATTAAAGCGAAAAAAAAAAAAGAAAAAAACTTTGCAACAAAAACAGTGCTGAAATCAGAATGCAGGAAAAACAGCTTATGTATCACAAAACATGACTCAACAAACTTTAATACAATAACAGTCTACTTTGTATTACACATTACTCTTGCAATATCAACAAATATCGATACTGCACATTCAATAATGGGTACACATATAATGAAACTTACACTATGAACACATGACAAAAGTTTGATTAATCCATAAACTATATAAATCCTAAAATCGGAAAAAAAATACAGATAATGTATGAAGAAACTCAACAGAATTGACAAGACCATGAGAGTAATGAGTAGACTAAAATGACTTTTTAAAATAAATATTTCTTTAGAATCACAAAAAGGTGGCTATCGATAACAAATTAAGATCGTTGGAGGATGAACACACAAGCCAGAGATTCCTCTCACACCATCTGAAAAAGAAAATAAAGAGTTTTAAATACACAAGCATTACAAACTTTAAACTTTCATTATAAACTAGCATATAGCCCGTCATATGACGAGATCAGTAAAATTTTTAATTTTTCAGAATTGTAAAGTACCCTATGTAGCAGGGAAAAAAAATGGTTTGTTTTTTGGCTCAGAATTATCTAGTACACACCAGGGTTGGCTTCATTTGCCCAAACCGAAAAAACCCGGGCGGGTTTTTTCAACAACAAAAAAAAAAAAAAAAAAAAAAAACCAAGTGGGTTTTTTCAAAATTGGGTTCTCGAAATCTTTATTTAAAATTCCACATACTTAACTAATAATAAATATATTGACTTAAATCTATAATATATATTACATATTTCATCTTTGACAATGATCCTACATTTTGTTTAATTTGAGGGGTCTAAACTGCTAGAAAAAAACAAAAACTTTTCAGGGAAAAATAGTTATCTGTATAACAAATACAATAAAGTCTAAATTAAACAAAGTTAATAAGAATATTGAAGTATTACATGTGATAAAATTAATCGAAAAATGGACAAGAAAAATTGGGGAAAAATGTATTACAACTGCAAATAAATAAACATGGGGATAATATATTTAATTAATTCTGCTACTTATCATATATAACTTACAAATGAACTAAAAAAATATCTTCTGAATGCTTTAATAACACAATACTGCTAATAAATATAGAGCAATAATGTAATACATTTTATTGAAAAGAAAAAACTTCAAATGCAACTATTTCAAAGCCAACTTTTAGTATAAAATAATCGCCATTCAAAACTAGTTTTTTGATGTTAGAAAAATTTTATAATATGAAAAAAATGTATTTTAGGATTTCAAAATTTCCTTTAATTTAGACAAAAATTTCTTCTGCATAATTTAAAATTGATTTTTAAATTTTTCAATTTTGAAAAGTGATTAATATTTTAAATTTATTTTAATCATACAATTATTTATATATCCTGTCCTCTTACATAACAAAAAACCTGAATAGTTTTCAAATCCCCAAAAAAGCATCTAAAATCCCTTAAAGTATAGTAAAAACCCTGATAAAACCCGAAAAAAGCCCAAAACCCACTGGGCTGGGTTTTTTCTGAAAAAAAAAAACCCGTGTTTTTGCCAACCCTGGTACACACTCAATAATTTGTTTATCTTCATACTCCTCTAAAATCTCCCAATACTGTGTATACAGCTTAGATTCACGTTGAATTCATTTCGTCAAACCGTGTGGTTAAATATAAAAAACAAACACTCAAATGAACAAACTTCTTAATTCTTAAAGATATATAACTTAAACGCTTTATATTTATTAGTCCGTGAAATAGACTCCTAGACTTTTATGAAAATAATTTGTTGATAAAACCGGTGATAAAATTTTCATTGCAACAAAAAATAATCAATTTAAAATTATCACATATGTACCTAATCTATTATTTAAGCCAAATATAAAAGAAAAATATTAACATAATATCTAAGTTCAGTGAGAGAAAACGCATGAAAATAATGCAGACGTCGTTTAAATAATTTAAAATAAGAAATGATTATATGAGATGGTTAAAGGAATGAAGTCATAATACTAGAAAAAATGTTATTTTTACCTATGTGTGTGATAAATTGATAAATTTAATCGCCTGCTCTTAACTGGGGAAAATAGGGCTTCAAATAATGGCATAAAACGCTCAAAAAGGGGAGAAAGTTTTAAAGACGACATTATTTTTTGCTGTGATATGAAGCATATTTATACCAATTTATTTTAGAATAGGATCAATAGTTTAAGAAAAGATAAACTTAACTCGCTTTGAATTTTGCTAATCCTAACTCATCAAGAATCCAATATGGATGCCGCTATTCATTCCAGATCCAACCGCTTCGTAAATTGAATGAAAGGCGGACAGATAACTTAGGCGATTATTATATAGGGGATATTATAAAATGACTTAAAACACAAGCTAAGATCAACTTATTAAATTTCTTACAATCATTATTGATTTTTTAAAAACATATTGCTCAAAAAATAAATAAAAAGGGAAATTTTAAAGGATTTGGGACTTATTGTTCCTTTTATTTTATAGCAGTTTTACTTTATAAAGGAAATGCAAAAGGAGAGGATATAGCATGTTTACTCAAGTATAAGGCCAAAGGTGTTTGTAGAGTAAATAAATCCCCGGAAAATTTTACGGACTTGTATATTACAAGACGAGCGTTCAGTCACTTTTGTTAATGAATATGGGAAGTATGCAAGCATTGCCTATATATTACGCATTGTCCACGTTCAGTTCTCTTTCTCTTTTACAGTTTTTAACTTTTTGGTGTCATCCTGAGAAAGGCACTGAAAGAGCATTGCATGTTGATTCGCGGAGATCACGTAACAATTGATATACAAAAATCTGGAAAGTAAGTTGTGTCAAAGTTTAGGTGAACGATATAAAGTTGAGTAAATACAGTTATAATTGTCAGTATAATAACTATATAATATGTATAAGGACAGTAAAAATTATTACTTCATAAATCCCAATATTCAGTTTCAAACACTGCGGTTAAAGAAGGACAACACGAGAGCTATTACGAATTCGCGATATACTTATGATTCTAAAGATCTTATAATACGCCAACTTGTACTCATTGAAAAAGCAGTGGACTTAGTTCAGGATTCCTTTTCCCGAAGAAGATTAAGTGGATTTCTCACGTGACAGGGAATAATTTTCAATAGATTAATTTTGGTTTAGATTTATGCATGATTATCACACTCAATATCTGTAAACTCGCCGAGCGGTCTGCGAACGTTCTACCTCCGATTGTAAGTCATTTGGGTATGACTACGCATGGGTCTCGTAAAGGAGCAGGTATGGAGACGAAATAATCAGCCGTAGAGAAGTTCAAACTTAACAACGTTGATTTATTACAACCAAAAACATTTAAAGAAAAATATATGTAAAATCGTCGAGAGAGGAGATCATTCTAAGCAACCTTCTCATTTGAAAGTTCCCCTCCCGTTTTTCCTCTTTCAAACAGGAAACCTCGGTTTTGGGGGAGATCGACACCACCCCCCAGTTGACCTTCGTCCTTGGAGTAGCTGATGCGGTAGCACAAAGAACAATTTCTTCTTTCTGTCGGTGCCTTGACAAAACGGCAGATTTGACACTAATCGTCCGTGCGTGCAAAAAAGACCATTACTGCCGTTTTCCAATTGTTCGGCGTTTTGAAATGTTCGGCGCTTTACAATAAAACTAAAGTTCGCTTTAGCCGACACATTTTTCTTTGATCCCCGACAGAGACGGACGCGATACTTACAATATCCACGCATTCTTCATCGAAAAAAAAAAAGAAATAATAAACTAAAGCCATTACTTTTTCAAATTAGAAGTTGATGTGTAATAAAGTCTTAAGTATGCTAAGAAACCTATTTATGCGAAAATTAACTAATTTGAGTATTTTGTTACATTTACATCCATACATTCAACATCTATAAATGAAATCTTAAACTAAATCAGTTGTTTTTTCAATGCATTCACGTTGACGTGTAATAGGGACTTTATAAAAATATTTAATGAAACTAAACTTAAGTGTTTATATGATAGCAAGATTCATCTGAAAAACGAAAAGAGCATAGCCTGTAAATTCGTTTTCCTTGCCGTCCTATATTTATAGCGGAGTAACAAACACTTTATTAAATATCATAGTTTCATGGTATGCTGTATTGCTTGAAAAGGGAAGAGCAGAGGGTGAAGTAAAATAGGCGCAAAAATTTGGAAACACAAATTTGTTAATAGAAATCTTCAAATGTATCCTTTTGAATCGCAGTGATTTTTTTTTTATTTTCTATCACACGATATTTATCAAATCATATTTATAATAATTATACTGGTGTGGTCTGGCTTACTACAGAAAGGAAATAAGAATTTTTAAAACCATATGTTTCTCAAAAACATACAGGGTATCTGCTAAAATAAAATTTTTCAAATCCATGACTTTTCATGACTTTCTCTGATTTAGCATATCATTTTCCATGACTTTAAAAAGCTTTCGTTAAAGTATATATAAATAAAACTTCTGATGTACAACAAATAAAAATTACAGGAATTTTAGCATAAAAGAACTATAAACTTACTTTATAAGTGTTAATAAACTCATACATAAAACTAAATTGTTGTAACTACATACCTAAGTTTAATCATATAGCAATTTTTCAATCAAAATGTTTCCAATTTGAACTCAGGGTACTTTGGTATTATCTAGGTGACCATGAATGATAGCCAAATATAACCCTATAATCTTTACATACAATATCCCTAGAGATAAACTTATATTTCGTGCAAAAATCTTAACTAATTTTTATTAAAAAATAATAATTATTATATTAATAAAAGTTTAATGTACAATTTAAGAAAAAAACCAGAATAATATACATTTACCCACCCATTAAGCTTTCTTGCTTTGAGTTTCCTTGGCGAACAAATTTTACTTGGCAATAGGGTCAATAGGATAATACATAAAAACCAAACTCAGTAACTTCAGCCGAATGACAAGTAAAAATAGGAATAAACAATTCAATGCATTTTTTTTTAATCGGTAGTTTAGCGTATCCATGACTTTCCATGACTTTTACTCATTTTACTTGAAAAATCAAGACTTTCCATGACAAAATTAATCCATTGTCTAAATCCATGATTTTCCATGACTTTCCAGGTGCGCGGAAACCATGAACATAGCATATTTTTAATTGTGTAGCTTAAGCCTAATACTAAAATTCCAGACAAACCCTGAGTTCATTTGGCAAGATCATTCATCATTACACCAGTCTCGAGTTCCGGAGATGCAAATTTAAATGTCATTTCTCTAAAAACAGTCCACTAAATTTATACTAAAGTTTTGAGTTAAATTTATTGCTTAGTAAAGAAAAAAAATAATTCAGTGTCTTTTACATCTGCAAAGTTAAAAGAGGGAACAAACGATGAGTAATATTTAAACATCTAAAGCTTACAGAAATAATTTTCTGTAAGCTGCAAGTTAAACGAAAAATAATATCCATTAAAACTAATTAACTTACTTTCGAAAATGAACAACTTTAAAACCAAGCAATCTACGTTTCTCTAGCATCAAAAATTCTGACAGCTCAGGCTAGTGTTTTACTAATCTAAAAAACTTCACATGCATTTATCATAAGTGCATATTATATGTGAAGTCTTATAGGGAATATTTGAACCTTTGTTAATTACACGTGTCAGAATACCTGTAAATCCTTAATGAAAATTTGATTTATTGAAAATTCAAGCCCACAAAAGGAGAATAACAGAATAAAATTTTTATAAATTGCAAACTTCTCTTTCTTCAGAAGGATTTTTTTTTATATCCTTAATAAAATCATTAGAAACTGTAACACAAATAATGACTTTGTAGAGAAAATAAAATTTGTCAATCATAGCATGATATATGCCTTTTTTTATATACTGAATGGTCAAAGAACAATTATTTGCAAAACTGTTTTTGAAATAAAGTGACATAAGAGTTCGTATTACAGGCAACAAGTATACTAAAGAATATCTAAATATATCTCATTTAGTTATTTCTACTTACTTGAGATTACGTTCGTATAAAACTGAAAAAAAAAGCCTTTTTTAACCCCATAACGCTATCCTTACGTCACGAAGACGTTTTTCAATTAAAATAATAAACTTTTAAGAGATGGAAATAATTTTAAGGTAACAGGGACGTTCTCAAGCCTTAAAAACTCGATTTTTTAATTTTTATTTCAAAAAATAGTACGCGATTCCAAAAATATTTAGTTTTTATAGGAACCACGGCTTAAATTTAGGATGGTGAGAATAATGCAGTGCAAACAACCATAGTTATGTACAGAAAATTATAAATTTATTTAACTTTTTCAAATATAATTTTTTTCGGTAATTCAGTAATTAATGAAATATTTGTAAAAATATCTATCCTTCTGAAAGGCATGGAATTTTGTATGAATATTTCTATGATTCAAATTATTTAGCTTAATCAATGGATAAAATTTATTTCTTTTAAATTTTTTTATTCAGGAAATTTATAAAAATAATGAACCTTTTGAGAATTTAATTTTTTTTTAATTCAATTCACTTTATAAAATTTTCTGCTTTATATAATGGAATGGAAACTATTTCACTTAAAAGTAAATACATTTTACTTAGTAGTAAAATATACATTAAGGCTTAAAAAGCAAAAGAAAAAATTTTAAGAATATCTATGCATCACCAAGTATTGTACTACTATTCATGGTAAGTACTTATTTGATCCTTCATGTTTAGTTAAAAAAGAAAATGATGAAGAACTTTGCTATGTAATAAAGATAATAAGCATGTATTTTATATTAATGTAGTATTTTAATAGAGAAAATTCATTTTGATAAAAATAGTGAAGTTTTTCTGTGAAGTTGGAAAACGTCTCAATTCCCTTAATGTGCAATACATCATTTTTTGTGTTTGAAATGAAACCGTATTACTTGCCTTTCCTTACTTTTAACAATTTAATGGGTCATTTATTTTTAGCAATGGTATATTAAAATATTTTAATGATTAAGATTTAAGAAAAGAAATGCATTGAAATAAAATAAATTTCATTTTTAACACTTTATTGTTGTGGCAAGTATGCTTACACTCGCTCATTCCGAGCTATTTATAAGTAAAAAACTTAATGCTATTTATTTCTTTTATATTTTTTACAAATTTAGAGTATATTATGAAAAGACTACAAAACGCCAAACGAATGGCTTATTAGAATTTCTTATTCATAGATGACTGAAATTGTTATATTATTTCCCATGAAATTAAGGAAATAATGAGCTATAGATGGCAGCACAAATGAAAAGTAGTTCAAATAGTATAACATGGACATTTAAAAGATTGACCATTCATCACTTTTTACTATCTGCAGTAAATAGTTCTACAATTTGGGTAGTAGACATAATTACAATGGCCTTCGAAAAAGCTGAAATAAATTTTTGAAAAGATATCTTGCAGATATAACAATAGAAACAACGTTTGACATAAACAAGATAGCATTCTGGAGTTAAATAGATAGAGAGTTTTAAATTAAATAATAAATTATTTAACGGCTTAATTTAGATTATAGGTCACGATTTAAAAGTTTAATATAAAATTATTTTACTCCAATTATACAGGAAAATCAAAACTGATTTTTTCTTAATTAATATTATTAAAAACTTTATATGTGATTGTTAATTTATTTACACAAAAGTAACTAAAACTACGTGGTAAAATATGGTTTTTAAAAGCATTAATTATTAATTGTTAAGAGGACAGTTGGTGTTACAATGAGTTTATGTAAACTGAAGATAAAAAAAATTATGCACATATAAATTAGAGTCTAACTAAATCAATCACATTATAAATATTTTTAAAAGGATTTAAAAAAAAATTTTTTTTTGTTAACTTTAAGAATGTTCATTTGATTTTCTTTTTTTTTTTTTCAGTTTTATGATATCCTTTTCTTAAAAATATGCTTAGAACTTATTTTGAGTTCTATTTTAAATAATGACTGAATAATTAATTGATGGGAAATAATTTTTATGTCTATACATTGAATTTAAACGAAAAATTTGCACTTTTCTAAATCTAAAATGAGTTTTAAAAATCTAAACGAAATTTTAAAAAATGCACAGATTTTAATGTTTACATAGTAGAATTAAAAAGGTCCCGGAATTGGTCTTAAGAGGTGACTACAGCGTTCTCGGAACTCTACTTCTGGGTGTCATTCATCGAGTAGGCTTGGTTTGGAGTGACAAAGCCTACTTTTGGTAACATGAGGGTTAATGAGACCGGGACCTACTGCTTAAAGCCGATATCGAACAGTGGGATTCGAACCCACGATCTCCGGTATTTAGACCAGCAATCAACCAATTAGGCCATTGTTCGGCTCATTGAACAGTAAAGAAGCTAATCCATTGATTGTCCAGTTATCGTCACTGAATGTAATAGTGTTGTTTATTTAGACAAGTTTTTATTTTATATTTGGATTTTGAAATGTCACATTGCAAGAAGTTTTGAAAAAGTTAAATTCTGTGTTTTGTTACAGAAACCCCTTTCAGAGGTAATTCAAATGTGAAATGAAGCATATGAAAGCAGGGGAATAAGAAAATAAATTAAGCGTTCAAATGACACGGGAGTTTTCGTCAAGTAAAGATGATCTCGCAGCGGTTGGCTTTCCACATCTACTACCGAAGAGAAAAACATTGACAGCCGACTAGCGATCGATGAAATCGCATCTATCACATGGAGCTGTTCACAACATTCTTCTTGATTCCTTGAACATGCATCAAATTTGTTTGCACATAGTTCCAAAAATATTACTTTCCGAGAGGAAAGAAGCTCGTGTGCCAATGACTAGCGATATAATCAAAGTGACGGATGCAGGTGACGAATTTTTATAAAAGAATGAGACTAGGAATCAGACACTAGGAAATTGGGAGTTTTTTTTTAAAATAACTCTCAGACAAAACAGTAATTAGCTGAACAAGAACGTGTCTCTGAGGAAGCAAAAAATCCGCTTGGACGAAAGCAGTTGTTTCTAAGGCTAAAATAAAAGAAACTCAAGAGACAGTTTTGCAAGCTCAGAAGAAATCATAAAAAATGCGACTTTATAACTGAAGGAGCTTTCTAAAAAAGGTTTCTGGAGTGTTTGTATAAAAATTGGATCAAGTGCGTGAATTCGTAAGAACACTATTTTGAAGTCCACTTAGCTTAAATTAATCTGGATATTGCAAATTAATTTTTACTAATTCCGAGAATTTGTTGATGCTAGCTCCTATTACGTGTATTTCGTAATCATTTCATAGGAATCAACTGATAGACTAGACGAAAAGTTGTAAAGAGCACTTATAAAAAGACACAACTCTAAAAACTGTAATTTATTAATTTAAAGCGTTTAATTTTGTACGTCTCGTTCCTCTTAAAGTGGCTTCTATGAAAATTCTGCATGCATATCTTAATGGTACAATATAGGACAGATTTTGTATGCAGGATAATTTTTAGACCTTACGAACTTGGTTAGAATAAAACATAATTGTTATCATAAGAATTCGTGGAGATTGTAAGAGAAAAAAAATTAATTTTTTAAATGTTTCCGTGTAAAAATATCTATAATATTTCTTTTAGTTATAGAATAGGTAGTGTTGCACGTTTATGTTTAAAATGTTCATAAAACACAAAAGTTTTTGTTCAAACTAGTCTCAAGTTATTATTAGGCATAACTGTAGTACATTCTTTGGTAATAATTTTGTGCATTATGTGATAATATTATAAAGCTATTTTTGTTTCATGTTTTTTGATATATTTCACAACTCCATACAGAGAAAAATTGATTTTTCGATTACATATTACCCCCAGCTAAAAGTCCTCTGTCAAATTAAATGCGTATAAAGTTTCATAGATATTTCATGTACTAATAGATAATTTTCCACCATAACTCAGCTATAAACTCATAGAAAATAAAACAGATATAATAAATTTTAACCTTAACAGCTGCTACAATAGAAATATTCTTTAAACTTTCTAGCTATTTATTTGAAACGTTTGAAGGAATTGTTTAATGTGTAACTGCCATAATAAAAAGTTATAATTTTGTCACAGAACTGCTAGAACATGAAGATAAAATCTATCGACTACCCTGCGAAATCAATATGTTTCCCGTCTCGAAGTATTTTTGGAATTTTATTGACGGATCTTAAATTTCCAATATAGTGTATGGACGGAAAGGAAACTATTGGAGTTTTGTTTAGGTAAAATATTGGTAAACAACGTTACAAAATGTTAAATTACATAAATAACAATAAGAATATTTAATATCTCGTAAAATTTATTCAAGAAAAGGAAAGGGGAGTTCTTAATTTTATTGATAAGCAGTTCTATAAGTATTATTATTTTTTGTTTGAAGTCGGAAATAAAGAAACTTGTGATAAGTTATAACAGTGAATATACATTCTCATAATATAGTGTTCAAAAGGAAATTACAAACTTATAATTGAAATATAATGGCATTCATTTCAAGAAAATATACTTCCATAGCGTTAAGGTGCATGAAGAATGGGTAGGAAACTGCTCTTCGGTACTGGAATTTATGGGTTCCAATCCCACAGCTAGCACAGATGTTCGCAGCAGTTCAGAATCATCTTTAAGCAATAAATACCGATCTCTTTGTCTTACGTGTAGCAAAAAAGTAGACCGTAAAGCTCCAAACAAAAACCAAACTGCAAAAATACTCGATGTAATGTAAAATTTCCATTCCTACCAATTTGTTATTTTTGCAAATCTTAAATTCGTGAGATAAAAGTACAAAATGTATATTTAAAATGAAAAAGGTGTTTACAGGCTTATATATGAAGCTCTATTCATAGATAAAATTTCGGTATGAAATGTAAGCTTAGATACGAAAAATCTACACGTTCTAAATTATTATTATCTCTTTATGCTCATACAGCACAAATTGCATAAAGTAAAGTATATTTTAAGCACTATTAAATACATAAATTTTCTATTGAAGGATATTTCTTACATAGATATACATTGAAATATCTTTATTGAATATTCACTCATTTATGTTCTCTTTTTTTATCTAGTTTCTAGATAGATTTAATTCCAATATTTGTAAATAAATTGTTTGATTTCAAAATCTATTTAAAATAGTTCAAAATCATACAACCTTAGCACAAAGGCATAAATCTTTACAAAGCGATTTAAATACGTACCGTGAGGCAAAACGTGTAGACTGGCAGGTATTTATTTGAAATATAAAAAAAAATATCTGAAACTACACATCTAGTTTCTTTTTCAAAATGGGGGGGGGGAGTGTATTTACTCCTTCATCCAAAAGATAGTGTTGGGGACTACTTGGAAATTACGATATTTAAAATAATGCTTTATAAGGAAAACAAAGAAGGGCAGTGGTTATATACATTCATTACATAAACCTTCTTTACAATTTTCATCTTTTAGACTGAAAAATATCATTTGAGGACATTCTACACCTAGAGTCATAAATGTATCTTTATCGATATAAATCGGTAACTTTGAAATAATAATTAGTTCATTAATCCTTCTTCTTTATTAGATAACATAGCATACCTTGAATATTATAGAAGAATTTCTAATAATCAATATTCTTTTTCACCAAACTTTACTAATTTTCCATTATACCGTATTTCCAGATATTGATCGTCGATTGTTTCATAATCTGAAAGCACATTATTTTGGCATCATCATCATAGAAATTGAGTTGGAAAGCTTTTCTTTGTTTTTCAAATAAAAACAGTATAGGTTTCAGTTTCTAGCACAATTATAGAGTTGTGTAAAAAGACAAACTAAATTTCTCCCGACGATGGGAGAACAATTGCCTCATACTAAAGAATACAAATTGCTTCCTTCGTAAGAATAACTTTATTATTTCTATAAGGAAAACACCCATTTCCCCTCCTATTCCCGGTTCGTAAAATAATATGATTTAGAGTGTCCAAATTACATATCTTAGTCAAAAGTTCTCAAGTTTATGTAACCACAATTTAATCTGTCCATTGCGTGCCTAATGGCATCTCCATTAGTATTGAGTCATCCAGAAAAGTTCTGCAGTTTTTCATATTACAGAAAATTTTAGTCTAATTATTTTCATGATGATGTAAAAAATGACCTTGAGTGAAGAAGTGTAAATATCGTTTTCTATTCACAGTGTATAATTATAGTATGTATTACAGTGTAAGTGTAACAATAACGGTAACACTTTTTTTCTTTGGATGAAAATGGGAAAAAAATTTCTCTGTATCTGGACAAAATGTTGTTTCTTATGGCGGAGTCAGGCTTGCAACTGCTGAGGTACTTTCAAAAAGGTGAGAAAAATGACAAATAATACATAATAAGTGACTAAAAAGTGACTAAATATTGAGAAAAAAAGCGATTTTTTTTCTCCTCTCAATTACAGATGCTATTATTAAGATTTTTCTATTTAACTCTAAATCAAATTATTCATGCAAGACATGATTTTAGCATCAAATACAAAAAAGGTTAAAACTTTTGTTTAACACAACTCAACGTTGCTTTTTATTCAAGAAAATCTATAAATTAGATTTGGATACATACAATACATTAATTTTATAATCACAATTTTCTGCATATATTAATGATGTTTTGAAATATGTACATAGCTAGATTAGAGTATTTAAACAAAAATTGTGAAGAAAAAGAAAAAGAGAAATGTGTACTTTGATATATTAAATGTACATTCCAGTACAAATGTAGATTTCAGGAACTTCTTTACGACTTTCTAAAATCACGAAATTCTGGAAACCATATAACTAATTACATTTTAATAAGAAAAGTAAGATTAGAGCATCACATTTTTGGTCTTTTATTAAATTATTTTGTCATTAATTCAGATTTTCTTTTTTCAACAGCAGACTTTTGCTATGATACACCATGAAAAAAGTGACTGTTTACTTAAAAAAGTGACTAAAAGTGATCAATTGTTAAAAAAGTGACTAAAGGTGAGAAAAGTGACGGAATTGCAAGCCTGCGTAGTTCAAATGCATATTGAGAAATTTAACAATTTAGCAGTTTTGCTCGTACAACATACGGATAAATCTTTTTGTGAAAAGCGTGATTTCCTCTTTTGTGGTGTAATCATCCCATTATCGCGCCTAATTTATTCTAATTTAATGTAAGTGGGAAATGTTTCATTTACAGTGTTCTCACTACAGGGCGAGAACGCAAGAAACTCGCATATTTTCTTTTCTAGCATTGAATATTATTACTGAGAGAAATTTGCGCACTTTATAAATCAACCTCATTGTGTGCGAAATTCTTGCATTTAGAAAAATACACGAACTCTTTATGGTTTTGTTAAATCTTTTCATTCTAAGCGAAATTCTTGCATTTCAGTCTTTCTACCACTATTTCTTGTTTCCCTTTCGACCGCTATTCATCTTATTACAATAGGAATACACAAAAGAGTTGCACACACAGCTGAAATAAGCAGGACATTACCAACATCCCCCAGACAGGGGGTGGGGTTGACATTACTCCATAAAAGTGACCTTTCTCCTTTCTGTGAGTAAACAGTAACACGCATTTCATATTAGCCCATTCAGAAATTCTTCTCAAAGAAGGGCAATACATTCCACTATTTATTTAATATAAAAGAAATTAATGTGATTAATTCTTATACCATTTGTACCTAAAGTTTTAAAAGTATTACAACTTTTAACTTAATATGCCAAGTACACTTAATGTGTTGGACTTATTAACTTCTTAATGTGCTACTGATTTTTATATTTTGTGTCTTCCTTTCACCGAACTCGTGAACCTTATTTTTGTTAAACTTAATCTTAACCTAATGCTAGTATCTAGTCCAATATCGTGATGCAATTATTTGTTATTTCTCATGACCATGCATTACAGTAGCTCTGGCTTAGAGGGCTTGGCCCAGGAAAGCCAGACAAGAGAGCTCCAGTGCGATGACATTCCACTATAGAAGAGCAACCACCTTAGCTAAGATGAAATTTTGAAACAATAAAAATCCCTATTTTATACACGAAGGGAATCTTGATAAGCTATGGATAATATATTTTTCCCCAATATTGTTCCTTTACTAAAGGGCACAGCAATGTAGACATCGTGTTGCCTTGGAAAACAATCCTTTTGTATCCACACAAGTCCACCTTTCAAAGCAAAGTTCTTTGATGACGATACACCGCTAAATCACGCCGTTACATGAGAAAGAACCTTGGTCCAGTGTTATTTAGGGCACTTTTTCAAAAATGACTTCGGTAAAATATTACTTGTGTTCAAAGAATGACGAAAACTTCCATGAATAATTTAAAACTAAATATGTTTTTCTCGCTCTTTTTAAATATTAAGTCATGCATAACCCTGTAGAATTTTCCAATATATCATGAGCTGAAACTTGTTTCAATATACCTTTAAATGGGAGTCACTAAGCTAAAGAATTTTTTCCTCATAAATTAGCATGAAGCTAAAAAAATTCAATATGGCCGGTACCAAAACACCTTAAGGAGCCTAATAGTGCCTTTCGAATTATAAAGTATTTATTAAAACATCTTATTTTTGATTCAATGTAAAATAAAATGCTCTACTCTGTTTATAATAAATTGTTTAATAGATCACAGATAAGGATATAACATTAAAAATTTCTTTAGTTTTGTCATAAAAAGAAATACATTTTTTAAAGACATGAGTTATGTACACTAAGTGAAAAAAGTAGGAATCCGTTTACCTGCAAAGCAGCTTTTAATATTTATAAATTAGAAACTAATATTTTGTACCAAACATACGCTATTTATAATTTTTATTCTTTGAGCCCTAATAATATTAAATATGTGTTTTATTTTACATCATAATAATAGCTATTTTTTTATTTTGAAATATTAAACGCATTTAAAGTTTTATTTTACAGAACAAAGAGTATATTTTACTTCAATATGATATAGAAATTTAGTTTTTAATATACATATTTAATTACTTATCTTATGGGTAAGTGAATTTCATCCAGTCATTTGGTGTATATACTTTTTTTTCTTATTATGAAAAACCTTCCACTTGAAATAACAAAACGAAATAATTTTTCAAAATTTATAGTGTTATAGATGAACTTGTAAAAAATACATTTTTAAAGAAGCAAAATATTTTATTTTATTATGAATCTGAAAAGGCTGTTTTATAATTAAGAATGAAGTATGAAACAGTCTTATATTTTCATAAGCTCTTAACATCGGAAGATAAAGCCCACTCTCTGCAACCAAGGACTTATAAGTTGTCTCTAAAAATTTACGTTATAAAGTTAAGTGACTATCAGGAAAAATAAATATTATGAAAAGTAGAGCACATAATCATTCGGATGATTTGGAGAAAAAACCGCAACGATTTGTTGAAACATCTCGATTTAACTTAGCAGAATATGCTTGACCTAATTTTAATCTCGGATTTCCATGTGTTTAAATGACTTGGAACTTCTCCGAATGGTCTGAAATTGATATTGTGTTTCCAAAGAGAAATTTTCCATCCTGCCGGCTTGAAGGAAAATGTAGTTGAACAAAATAGCGCTAATGTGATTTAACCTTTAGAATGACAGGTGTATTCTACATACAATGACTTCTATAGTGACTCAGAGAGGTATTTAATATTGATAAATTCCCCAATAACAAACACAGCTACATCTATTGGTAATAGAAAAGGCTATGAAAATGTAGTATTTCAAATATCATATATGATATACTCTCGATCTCAGACTGAATTTTCCCTTTGTTTCCGTATGGCTGCATTTTTATTTGGCACTAAAATATTACAGGACTTATCATACAATCATATTCTAAAGGGTACGATCAGTTTTTCCATACGTTTATATACAATTTAGAGTTTTAATGTTATGCATTAAAGATTGCTCAAATTTTATTTAAGTAACGAAAGAATTTCAACTATTTATTTTGTTCAAAAAACTTTTAAATCTGTCCAATTAAGCATGTGATGCTGTTTGAATACAAGGTTAAACTGAATAGAGTGAGAACATAAATCAAAGCTGCCTTGACTCTAAAAGTTAAATTTAGAAATAATGAACTTGGCAGTCTCAGAAGTGAAAAACAAAAGTCTGCCAGATCTTATAATAGAGAATATCTACAAAAACATATTTATAAACATTAAAAGAAAAAAACTACCTGCTTCGCTTTGAATGATTCTTTCACACTTTTAACAGCTGTGAAAAAGTATCTGATTATTTTCAGAACTGCATGCTTTTAACTGAATAACTTTCATTGACCTCCTTTTTTAACTAGATTGTAAACATCATGGTGAAAATACCGAATGCTAGGTTATTTAATTTCTAAAGCCCACACATCTTGGTGACGAAATGAAGTTAGATATTTATCAGATCTCACGACATCTTAGAGATAAAAATAAGAATGCCCCTTTTTTATATTAAAGTTTGAAATCTTTTCTGTAACTAACGGAACGGAATTTGAGCAATAAAGTTAATTAAAAATTAAACGACTCGAATCGTTAATTAAATAAATAGCTTCTTAATAAAATTAAAAGTTGTTTTAAAATAAATAATAAAAAGTTAAATAAGGTACTGAATTTTTAAGTACATTACAGAAGTGTATTGTTAATTAATAAGAAATTGTCAGGCTATCCACGTAGTTTCATATAATTTAGCATTTTATCTTTAAACGTGAAAAGTGTTACTTTATTCAGAATAGAAAATTAATAAAAATTTTTTAATTAAAACTTCTAGCAGCAATCTATTTACCTCTGTTAGCTAAATAATCGAAAGTAGCAGTTTTTGTAATCATTTTGGGAAAGTTTGCAAATCGTTCACATTGTTTATTTTCATTTGTTGACAAACACTTTTAAATACTATGAAATGCAATGATGAGCAATTAAAAATTTCGAGGTTAGGTGACTTTTTAATTGGGTATGATCTCACACTAACAGTGATTTCACATGTATGAAATTATAACAGAACAAAAGTGACTCTGGAGGACAAGGTGGGTTAAATATTAATTTTATTTGAGTTCAGTTTGACTAACAAATTGAAAATTATGTCATCGTGTATAACCATTTCTCTATCTAGAAAATTAAAGAAAATTATTTAGAGTCAGTTTAACCCCTTAATGCACAGTTTTTTTAAAAGGGCCGGACAAAAAAAATCAATTTTTTTAATGTAAAAAACACAATTTAGAACGTTGTCTTGTCAAGAAAATTACAAAAATACAAAAATAATCAAAATTTTTATTGCAATTTTGGATTTTGATAACATTGCAGAAAATAGTCGAATATAGCTTACAATCCCATGTAAATGATAAATAGCAATAAAACGATTGTTTCTTTTTTTTATTGTTTTTTTTCTTTCACATTGTTATTTTCAATTCTCGATTGCATTCCAGTGAGAAAATTATAGCAACATAAATACAACGCCGCTCGGATTATCTCGAGTGTGCACAGTTTAGCGTGCTCGAGTTAACTCGAGCGTGCACAGTAAGGGATTAAAGAAAGTTTACGAAATTGGGGCCCATGTAAGTATCCAGGAATCACTTTATAAGCTAAATTCTGTTAAGTTTTAGAATAGAAGCAGGGCTGCAATTTACGTCTAATAATTGCAGTGTATAGTAATCTACCACATTCACATGCTTACAAACATCAGTTACAGAAAAAAATGTGTCTACTCTGGATTTAGATTTATTTATTTCCATTTTTATGTCCAGACTCAGACAAGTAAAGTGCTAACGATGTCAATAGATGAAAACAACTTTCATGGATTCAGATTCCATTTAAAGGTAGTTTCTCAGATTAAGACCGGCTAATCATTTTATAAGCTAAATTATACTAAATTTCAGAGTAAAAGAATGGTTGCAAACTTTGTTTAGTAACTGTTATGTATAGTTTCAAGAAAACCATAAATATTCCTGTCAATAAATAAATACTTTTCTACCATTTTCAGTCCTAATTTTTGAGCATTTTGTAATAAGTCAATTTAATCTAGAGCAAAGGCAATTGTAGATGAATTATTACAAATACATTTAGTTAAATACTCGAATATTAATGCTTTATCCTTTATTGTATCAACCTTTTATACATTTGAGAGTATTTATTCTGAAAAGTGTGGAATAATTTATTCCCATTGCCTAGAACATTCTGTAGATTGTTCCATGCAGATCAAAATACAGTTTATCGGCTTTGGAGTCTCATATATTTCGCCTTGATAAATAATTTCTTAAAAATCTTGTTTATTGAACTGAAAATTTTATACTGTATCAGTAATGATGTTATATAATTTTATAGGCTTTATTAGCTTTCCAAAGTATTTAGGATCGTAATAAAATGCTTGCTGTTAACCTTATAAATGCCATCTATAAATAGAACATGTATATACTACTGAATCAACGATTAGTGTTTGATGAGTGTTTGAGTAGTGTTTTGATGTAGACAAACACGAATTTTTAAGAAATATAATTATAAAATGATGTTTTAACCATTGTAATAAAATGAAAAGTATTATAATGAAAACTAGAAGATCTTAATCATAATGAGGTATAGTATCTATCGAGTTGAAAAGCATTCATTAAAACGGCCTAATTTAGATTCATTAAGAAATATAAATTTCTGCTCTTTTTAAAACTTAATATTTAGACAGTTAATCAGGGTTTACCTTTATAAAAATTATTTAGTTTTGTTGGAAGGAGCCATATATTTTTAAAAATTTACAAAATGTATCCACCAAGTGCAAAAAAATAGGAATCTATTTACCTGCAAAGTAACTTTTGAAATTTATAAATTAAAAACTAATTTTTTATATCAAATAAAATTTACTTATCAATTTTATTCTGCGAATATCAGTTATATAAATACGAGCTATATATATATATATATATATATATATATATATATATATATATATATATATATATATATATATATATATATATATATATATATAATAGCATGATAATTTGAATTTATCAACTTTTATTTATTTATTTTTTTAATTCCAAAATGTCAGACACTTCTAAAATTTTGGTTTATTTCAATGTTTTACTTCAGTTTAATATAAAAATTTAGTTTCTAATACACATATTTTAAAATTTATCATGCGGGTAGTTAGATTTAATTTTTTTCAATTGTTATATATTTTTATGTATTTTGTTATTTGTTTTATTATTAAAAATTTACAACTTACAAAGTAAAAAAATAATTTTCTGAAAGCTAGAGTTTTATTAAAGATTTGGTATATATTTTTTATGTATTTTGGTATTTTTTAAAAAAAATTACAACTTAAAAGATAAAAACATAATTTTCTGAAAGCTAGAGTTTTATTAAAGATTTTGGGAAAATGTATTCTAAAAGAAGCAAAATATTTTATTTTATGATCAATCGGAAAAGGCCGTTATAATGGGGATTTAAAAGTCTAGAAAGGTACTACATCTCTTTAACAAAAAACACAGCTAAAAATTTTAAACTTCTGACAAAATTTTTTTCTATGTTTAAATGAGTTTATTAAAACTTTCAAGTATTTCAGAATATTAAAAATGCCCTAGCAAACAAACAGTTGGAGAAAATATAGAAAAGAGATTACTAGTCGTAGAAATTATTCAGCATGTGAATTATTCATTTGGCCTTGACTTTTACTTCTCGGTGAATCTACTTGTCATGCATACAAATAGAAGAAGGAATTTAAATATAAATCTTGAAGGATTCATTTTACAACTATTTTGAAACTTTCCTACTTCGTCAAGTCTGTGACAGAAAGACTTAAACCACTGAATACATCATTGAAGCAGCATTAATTTTTTGTTTGCCATTTTATGATAAGGTGTAATTTTAAAATTGTTCTCAGGGAGTGATAAAAAGACTGTTTTCACAATTAAGGAGTTTTTCTTCAGTTTTCAGAAAATTTTATTGAAAGTTCATTGTTTAGTATTTTTATAGCACGGTATTATTTACTTTATAATAACGCATTTGACTTTTAAATCTTCCGTTTATTTTGATACTAGCATATAGTACGTCATATGACGGTATCAATGAAATTTTTATTTTCCCAGAACTGTATATTACCCTATGAGGCAGGCATAAAAATGGATTGTTTTTTGGCTGAGAATAATCTTGCAACAAAAAATAATTTTAAAATTATCACTTATGTACCTAATCTATTATTTAAGCCAAATATAACATAAAATTATTTACTTAATATCTAAGTTTAGTGATAAAATCTATGAATATAATGCAATCGGTATTTAAATAATTTAAAATAAAAAATGATTAGATGAGATGGCTAAAGGAATGACACCATAATGCTAGAGAAAATTTTTTTATTTTTACCTATTTATAATGCGATAATTTGATAAATTTAATCTCGTACTCTTGACCGGGGAAAATAGGGCTTGGAATAAGGGCATTAAACTCTCGAAAAAGGGGGAAGGGGTGAATTTCGAACGTTTTAAAGATGACAGTATTTTTCACTGTGATATGAAACATATTTATACCAATTTATTTTAGAATCGGATCGATATTTTAACTTTACTCGCTTTGAATTTTGCTAACCCTAACTCATCAAAAATATGGACCGCTTTATAAATTCGAGGACAGACGAACAGATAACTTTAGGCTATTATTATATAAGAGATTTGCATAAAACTGGATGTTTTTATTGCTTATAGCCAATCAGGTAAGAGGAATCTTTTTTGATAAATCCTTTTACTTTAAGATGCTTTTATGTCCAAGAAGTTTAATTCCATTATAGTACTTTGCTTGATCAAAAGAAAAGGAATCGGAAGAAAAATTTTCTCCAAAAACGATGACGACAAGAAAATAGTTAGAATATAATGATATATCTCATATTTAATTGAGAAATAGTCCATTTCACTGTTTTCAAAATATCGATATTGAACATAATTCAGATGTCTATTTATAAAATTTTAATTTAACACACGAATACAGGGCCTTATTAAAGTACGGCCGACTGGGCCTAAGTCCTGAGCCCCCTAATTTTAGGGGTCCCCTAAAATTTGGTACTTAATTATTAAATTTTAAATAATTTAATTAACAAAATTTGAAAGTGTTTTTTGTTAATTCTTTAAGTAATATTTCATGAAACATAATACTGGAATAACAGTTTATTACATTCAACATTTATAATATGAATCATTAAGAAAATAATTTACAAAATATTGAAAGAAAAAAGCATTTATCTTATATAGTATAAATCAGTAATAAATTAAAAATTTCAGCCAGTCATAAAGAAATATTAGCACTTTTTGTTATATTTCTGAAACTTATATACAATTGTTATTTGCTTAAGAATTTTATTATTTTATTATTTTTTTCTCTTATTAATTTTGTCTTAAAATCTACGAATAGCTATTATTTGTTAATCTTACCTATGCTATTTTATTTTATTTTTATATAAAAACTTAATTGCATGTGTTATAAGCTTGCATCCTTGAGGATATTGTGACGTTGCTCACGTCACATTATCATTTGTAAGTCTTAAGACACTATAGCTCGTGACCACCTTGGGAGTTGAAAGGATTAGATAGGGTTAATCATGTAAATACTGCATGACTATTCTGTTTAAACTGTGCACGTGAAAAATGAATGCTTCCCCTGGAAAGTTCCCTGATCGCGTGATGATTGATAACCACCCACAAGATCCCTGTTATCAATTTATCAGGAGGTTGGGTTCTTCTAGAACTCTTTCCGCAGTCTAACAAAGAGAAATATATATATATATATATATATATATATATATATATATATATATATATATATATATATATATATATATATATATATATATATATATATATATATATATATATATATATATATATATATCAGGGAGAGAGCGGAGGAGCAGAGGCATTCCTTGGCACCACAAAATGGGAGCATTGGAAGGTAAGGCTATGTCCCTACTTAATTTGAGCTTTAATATTTGTGCGTAATGGCCCTAAGGCATTAATATTATGATTTCTTGTGTTTAATAAACCTCGTTAATTTGAGCTTTAATATTTGTGCATAATGGCCCTAAGGCATTAATATTATGATTTCTTGTGTTTAATAAACCTCGTTAATTTGAGCTTTAATATTTGTGCATAATGGCCCTAAGGCGTTAGTATTATGATTTCTTGTGTTTAATAAACCTCGTTAATTTGAGCTTTAATATTTGTGCATAATGGCCCTAAGGCGTTAGTATTATGATTTCTTGTGTTTAATAAATCTTGTTATTTCACTTTGCCATGAGCTACCAAAGAGTCTGTTTTAATTTAATATAGGGCAGCGTGATAACA
Source organism: Pardosa pseudoannulata (assembly GCA_032207245.1). NCBI lineage: Eukaryota > Metazoa > Arthropoda > Arachnida > Araneae > Lycosidae > Pardosa > Pardosa pseudoannulata. The sequence goes on from CM063503.1 coordinate 33,661,203, forward strand.
TACAGATTTTTGGCATTCAATTGTACTACATAGGTATGTAAACATAAAAAAATTAATATAAACTTTCCTCCAAAAATATTCGTTTGTATCCTCTTTTATAAACTAATTGTTTGCCTTAAAAGGAGGGGGGGGGGTGAAAGACTACCAGGCCCTGGGCCCAACTTTACCTTGATCGGGCTCTGCACGAATCAAGGAATTTTTTACAAGAATTTATTTAAAATCATCTTTTGTCCAAAGCAGTTAGACCTATCACCCCAGCATTTTCTTTGGCTTTCAAAATTGCTTCATATTCCAAGTTTATACGCATTTTTTGACTTATGTGTATGTATTGCACTCTTTAAAAATATTAATCGAGTAAACATTAAAGGAAAACCTTGCCTTTTTAACTATTTATTAATGTTATAAATCAATTACTCTTAGACACTCTCTAAACGTGCAGTAGAGAGATTTAGAAATTGACTAGTTTCTACCACAATCAAATTACAGCAAAAAAAAAAATTTGAGATTTTGCTTAAAATTTAGAAAATAACTAAAATACTATATGCCATTTTATGAAGTTTTTCATAGTTAAACATATTTTAACAAAACAAAAATTGATGAAATATAGTATAGTAGTCCAGTGATTTAAATTTATGTTATCTAGCAGACACAGTGGGTTACAACGAAGTTGCAGATCATACCACAGTCAAATTAAATTTAAAAAAAATTTGAGATTTTGCTTAAAATTTAGAAAATAACTAAAATACTATATGCCATTTTATGAAGTTTTTCATAGTTAAACATATTTTAACAAAACATAAAACAATTAACAAATATAGTATAGTAGTCCAGTGATTTAAATTTATGTTATCTAGCAGACACAGTGGGTTACAACGAAGTTTTAGATCACATTCAGCGATCTTCAATTTCTTTTATGTTACATTTTTAAATACAGTAATTACCATTAAAAACTATGTAGAAACGTTTTAATGAAACATCAGATGTTTTAATCAATAGCAGTGTTTCATTCAATAGCCTATATTTTTTTTCATTATAAAAAATAAATTTTGTGGTATATTGATCGGTTAGCCATTATTTTACGGCGTTTTGAACAAACTAATCGAGGCATTAATAGAACATTTAAACCTTTAATAGCTTCATCGATCGGTAGATGCAAAAGCAATAATATATTCAACGAAAAGTTAATAAACACTTTTCGTTTCTTGTTCCTAATAATCGTAACTTTAAGTAGAATAATAAACAATTTCAGAGGAAACGTTTAATATAGGTCGTTGTAATCAGGTATTTTATTATGTTTTGTAAATTAAAAGCTATGTTTCCTCTTTATGTCTTTAGGTAAGGATAAAGAGATGGTAGATCCAGAACTTCAATTCTTTGCAGTGCTAAACACGATTTCAGTTTATGATAATTACTACATATCCATATTATTAAGCAATTTACAAGTAAAAGCCTTGTCTAAAAGGCTATTATTGGTGTAAGTCCTTGATGGGAAGATAATTACATTCCTGCAAAGTACAAGACAAAGTGACATAAAATACTACAGTAGCGTTAAATAAATGAATTAAAGCTGCTTTTTTCGACAGAGTATGGTGACTTAAGCTTGTTACAGAAGCGCTTTAGCCTCCTTAACTTCCCCTTGTTGTCAACCCGTCACGTAGATCTTGAAACTGTCATTGAGGGAACACTCACAACATCCAAAGTATTATTGCTTTAGAGGCAATAACGCCATGGTGTTGCTTCGAAACTTGCTTGACATGTAACAAATTTTGAAAAATAACACGAAGCCAAAATATGCGTTTGTTTTTAAGCCTAACTTTCTCATGTCGTCGTATAGGATGCATATTGATTATAAAATTAGGAGGTTAATGAATTTAATCATTCATAAATCCTTCAAAGCCAGTTAAGAATATATATTTTAAAATCATATATTTTGGGGTAGTTCAATTTGATACAATACCAGTCCCGTGAGTTAGAACCCGTGTTAACATACATTTTGACATCCTGCCGTTATTCTAGGATGAATAAATAACCACCGCAAAGCAAAAAGTGGAAACATGTCAATTTTTTGTTGAAAGAAATGGATCATTGAGCAATATTACATAGTACGTGTGAGAAGTATACACACACACACACACATAAAAGAAAAAGGTTTAAACCAGAAATTTCCAATCCTTTCTGGACCATCAAATAGACGGAAACTATTCGCATGCTCCCTCTTCCATTATACTTAATTGAACTAAATATTAAAATATTGTTTGCACGTTATTAATAACCATTTTATCTGCCTTTCTATCTATTAAGAATAACAAAGAAGGAATTAATTAAAAAAAGTCATCAAATGTAGTAAAAAGTTTTTAATTTAAACTTAAGCATAAAATCAAAAAGAAATTAAAAAAAAATTAATGAGATGGTTGAGGCTAGTGGAATTTCGAAAATTTATTAATGTCGGGCTGCGATTTCGTTAACATTATTCGCAAATCTCCCCGCTCAGTGATGCTCCTATATACAGTCAACTAGCTACTGCAATGAACCCACGTTCAGCAACTAGCTGCTGCAATTAACCCACATTCAGCCAAATACGGTGATGGAGAGGAAACTAAAATTTCTGCACTGTATCACAGGGATGACCAAATGGGGGCCCGTTGTGGAATCCACGAAATTTATAATAGAAAAAATATCACATTTATTAAAGTAAACACAATACTATTTTATTGGTTTATTGATGGTTTTTATAAGTAGGTTGCTGTCCCCTCCTCTTTGACTGACTTAACCCCCCCCTCCATTTGCCTCTGAACCCGCTAAGTGCTTCCATGGAAGGCTTCAGCGCCCATTGCGTGGTACCAGCCCCGTTGAAAACTACGGTCTAAATAAAAAGTGTACAATCCTCAGATGCAACTTTAATGTAGGGGTTCAATATTGGCCTAGAAGGTTGAATGCGTGTGACAGTAGAGTTATTAAATATCATGGTTTAGGTTTTGAAAAAAATTAAATTCTTTAAAGAATCATAAAATTTTATTTTTAATTGACTCTCGAGTACATAAATTTAATCATATTTGCCATATCTCATATTTTCTAACACAATATGGAAATAAATAAATTTAATGGTTTTAATTCGGTTTAGGAGAGCTACAATCATTTTTTGCGACATGAGAGCTAGTTAGAATATTACTTACCGCTACATGAATTTAATGAGAATTCAAATAAAAACGAGTTCTTAAACTGCATTACTACATTTAAAATAACGTACTCAGTGAAAATTTTAAAAAAAAATTCCCTGGCAATTTTTTATCTGTTTACTACTTAAAGTGTTTAAAAGCTTAAGGCAACTTGCTTTTTATTGTATTTTTAATATCTCTTCTTTAAAGAATTTCTTTGGGCCTAGCGTTAAACTAACCTAAAAAGTATAAAATTTTATCTGCTATATACTATCAAACATAAAAAGTGCCAATTATAATAGTTAAGCTACTTTTATTTGATCGGAAGTTTTTAAAAACAATTCATAATACTATGACTACATTATTAATCTTACTTTTTGCTCAAATTGCTTTTTTTTATAAAAATAATCGAAAATTTTCGATCATCAAAAATTAAGATAGAGGAAGAATTACAAAGAAATGCAAGTAACTGAAAACAACAGACAGGGATAAATGGTATTTTTTATATTTCCCTTTTTGCATAATTCAGCTTCACACATTTTGTTTTTAATGAATTATTTAGAATTTTAAAAAAGAAGAGGGGGATCAACAAATGCATCTGCATTAAAATAATTCCACAATTTTAGAAAAGAGCAAAATATGTAGAAAAGAGAAATTATATGCTTAGATAAAACTAATCCGTAGGGAAAGAAATTAAAGTTTGCAAATGGTTAATAAAGAGTGTAATCAGCTAAATCAGAGCATTGTATCATGCTACTAATGAGAACCTCGATCGTTACATTAACACATTGTGTGCGGGTACATTTCGCAGAGGAATTGTACCGGGAGCTGGTTGGTTGGTTGGCATGGAGCGCTACGGTCTACTTTTTGCAACACGAGGGCTAATGAGACCGGGACCTGTTGATTAAAGCCGATTCCGAACGGCTACGAACATCCATGCCACAGTGGGATTCGAACCCACGAACTCCGGATCCGAAGGCCACCACCCTAACCAATCGGCCATCGTTCGGCTGTACCGGGAGCGGGAGTTTTGCGGGTAAATTTAGTTATTCAGTCAAATCTCAATAGATCGAAAATTATTTAATTTTTTAACCAACTTTTCGTATTTTATATTGAAATATATAAACAAATATATAAATAGAAATATATAAATAACAATCATAAGATTTTTGTAAACAAAAAATATATTTTTAGTGGATAAATTTATATTAGTATCGTAAATATGAAAAATCAAGTTGAAATAGGAGTATATAGTTTTAATTTTTTCGAATTATGTTATCTATAAACATTTTTATAAAAAAATGGAAAGAGCAATCATAAAACTAATAATGTAAAAACTAGTTTTTATTTGCCTAAATTTTTCTAGAATCTATATAGTAGATAAGAACATTCGACTTCGTTTTAATGTATATACCGTTATTTTTGTACCCACAAACAAACCATGTTGTTACACTAACTTGTCACACGTGACTCGTGCTCAAGTATCAATCGTCAGAAAACGTACTAGTATGTGTCCCACGCTCAAGTATCAATCGTCAGAAAACTTACTAGTAAGTGCGCCGCATACGTGTTAAAAAACTTCCCATTCCTGCACTAGTAGTTAGGAATGTATTTTGATCACGGCTGACAAATAGTAAGCATTAAAAATATCTCTCCCACACTTTATGAATTTTTACTAGAGCTTTTGACTGAGTTAAATATCATTTGAAAAATGTTCTTGGACGGTTAAAACGTTATTGTCGCACGTTACTGTCAATTTATAAGAACTGTGGTTCCTTAATAATTCGGCAAAAACTAAGGAAGTTTCAGAGCCTTATCTTCGTACCTTGTTCCAAAAATAGAACCTCCTTCTAAAATGTGAAGGACTGTGTATCCATGAAACGTCTTCCCAGGCTAGACCAAAATAATACGGATGACATTGTCTGATGTTTAGAAGGTGGTAACATGTTTCATCTTATTTCAATTATGTTGAATATTGAGCTATGATTCATCAAATAACTTTTCATTTCTCCACTGACTTTTCGAGTATTTCTGATTATTTAACTTCTTCACCTATGACTGCCACGGTTCGTGAATCGAAGGCAAACAAAATGCTATATAATTAGTTTGCAGATTACTCTATCCAACGTTTTGTAGAATCATTCCCTTAATATTGTTGCGCCCAGTAACTTTCTGGAGTCAGTACCGGCTATATGGTCACCCGCTTATAAGTTCACCCCGGTTATATGGTCACAGTCATTTTCTTTTTCTTGTTACCGGTTATATGGTCAGTTTCATGTTTTCAACGATTATTTTACTAATTCTGAAGCAGCAGATGAGCATTTAAAAACTATTAGGAACTTAGAAAAAGTTGTGTTAACAACCAACAAAAGGAAGCAAACTTGTATATCTAATTATTCTTAAATGCATTGAACATGAATGTATGTATGTACGTGTGCTTTACTTCGATTGGTAAGGTAAGCTAATAAATATCCCCCCCAAAAAATATTGCATATTTTTACTGTAGTTTTTACTTCTCGAATTATTTTTAAAATGTTAAATGTTAATTATTTGTTTATGAGTACTACATTCTGATAGGTGAATATAACCCTGCCACAATTCTATAGGGTTGTATTGTTCCGCATGTATGATCACCCCGCTTATATGGTCTGATTTTTCTGGACCACTAAGCTGACCATATAACAGATACAGTCTGTAAAAGGTTTTTTTTAAGCTCTTGGTCATTGAACGTCAACAACCAGTACTGTCTAAGTTCTCCACGATTTTAATATTCCTCTCATTCCGAAAAAAGCTTGCTTAATGTGACTGGATCGTAACATTTGAAGAAAACTCTCATTTAACCATTTTTATATTCAGATCTTTATTCCAAGCATTCCATATACCATTTCCAATAGCCATCTGTTTCATCCATTGTCTCCACAATAAAATTTGTAAATACAAAATCATTTATTATAAGACTAGATCCATGAGCGAAGTTTCCCTTTGCTATTGGTGACCAAATATTTAAGGCTGTCAAGTAAGTTTCGTCTTTTAAAATGTTGCGTTCAAATCAGCAAACTAAATCAGAATTTCAAATAATGAACAGACCCTGATACGCTACCATTACGAAAAACCATGTTGCTACCATTACGATTGACAAGTGGTATTTCAGAACAGAAAGGAAGTACAACACAAACATGATGTGCTAAAAGAAATGGAACTTTTTCTTGGATGACTTTTTAGTGGTATATATTTCTGGAGCCATTCAAACCTTATGGCAACATTATTTTGAGTTAATACTATTTTATTACAATAAATGCTTCTATTCTTTAGTTTCTACTTTTTTTGTGGTTTCATTCACCACTTTATACTATATCTGTTAATATTTTAAAAATTGTTTTATATATTATAAAAATTGACATATTTTTCCTAACTAAAAAATAGTGACGAGTAATATTTTATTCTGAATACCAGAACTGAAATTTCACACCCTGGACTAGATAATATTTTAAAATTTATTTTATCACGTATTATTATATTTTGTTGATTTTCTTTTAATAATAAATAATATAAAACACGTTAGCGTGCATGGACATGATTTATATTAGCTTGCTTGATGGTTTATTGTATATGTTTTCCAATTAAGGTGAAGAATATTATATTGTGGGCTTTATTTCTACAACACATTGCCGAAGGATGCACTATTGGTTAGGGTGCTGACCTTCAGTGCCGGAGTTCGGGGGTTCGAATCCCACTGTGGTATGGATGTTCATAGCCGTTCGGAATCGGCTTTAAACTGTAGGTTCCGCTCTCATTAGTCCTCGTGTTGCAAGAAGTAGACCGTAGCACTCCAAACCAACCTCTACAACACATTTGTGCCCTTCTCCCTTCATAGCCAACTTTATTAAAAGTAAATTGCTGGGAGTGACCGTTTGTTAAACAGGAAGGATAAGTGTCATTCATCTTTGCTTATACTCAATGATGAATTATAGAAAAACGTTACTCTTTTGCACAAAAACTCTCCCCTCATTTTTGGATGCAAAATCTTTCATAATTTTCCTGACTGTAAAAAAGGAGTAACGAGTAAAAATTTTAATCTGGATAATAGAAATGAAATTGCATACCCTGGACTAGCTAATAATTTAAAATTTATTTTATCACTTTTATTGATTTTCTTTTAATAAATACTATAAAACACGTTAACGTGCATGAATATGATTTATATTAGCTTGCTTGATGGTTCATTGTATATGTTGTTATCCAATTAAGGTGAAGAAAATTATATTGTGGGCTTCATTTTTACAACACATTTGTGCCTCCCTCCCTTCATTACCAACTTTATTAAAAGTAAATTGCTTGGAGTGACTGTTTGTAAAACAGGAAGGATAAGTGTCATTCATCTTTGCTTATACTCAATGATGAATTATAGAGAAACGTTTCTCTTTTGCACAAAAACTCTTCCCTCATTTTTGGATGCAAATTCTTTGGAAGGCTTTTCGCCTTTAATCACCCAGCAACTTTTGACAGTAATCCACAAAGATTGAAAGCAACGTTCGCTAGAAAATTCATCACGCGGCATTCTTGCCTCCTAATTAAGCTTGATGTTCGAAGACGCTTAACGTTGCCATGAAATGAAGATTTATGAACCATTATTCGATCTCGTACTAAAGTGAAGAATGGAAAACAGGTCACTCGTAGTAATGCAAACCAATAAGCGAAAATGGATATGAAAAATTAATTTTTATTTGATTTCTTATCGATTAATGCATTCAGGACTTGTTTATCTGTGAACATGTCTTCAGTGAATTGCTATTCAAGACGTGTATTACATTTTATTGATTTCTTGAAATGCTAAATAGATAATTCTAATACTTTATGGTAACATTAGCTTTCAAAAATTGTAAACAAGAGGATTTGATCTTTATTGGTCGAGAATTGAGCGAAACTATTCGCGTAAGATCTATCGGTTATTGAAAAAATACAAGAGAACCATTATAGAGAGAAATGAAATTTCCACAGCCGACGCAAAATGAACAAAATCCTCATTGGGTCTTTTATTCAAGATAAAATAGATTTCATAATTCACGACAGGAAATGGAACGATCGAAGTTAGAAATCAAAAAGACCAGATTTGTTTTATTCAATTAATGTTCAATAAAACAAATAATTAAAACTAAGTTCAGCAAATCATGAAATTTCCCATAAGATGTATATATATTTGAAAATAATTATAATGTTAAATTCTTATTAAATATGAAATAAAAATTTTCATGTATCTTCCTAATGCGCATAAAAAGAATCTCTCTCTAAACGTGCACCCAAAGGCTTAAAGAAATGTTGAGTAATGTTTTGGGTGAATTAATAATAATATACTTGTATATGCTAGTGAAGCGTAAAACAAATATTATGAAAGTGTTGAAAGTGTGTAAAGTGAACCGACGTTGAATACGATCTTAAAGAATTTTCAGTTCACGTAAACTCAACAAATTTCTTATGAGTCTGACAGATAATCCCCTCTCTGTTGAGTCTGAATATTATTGTAAAATCAGAATAGTCTTTAACTTGTTATTTGAGTCATTTGAAACAGATTAAATTTATCAATTTCGTCATAGAGAACTAAATACGTATATTTAAAGAAAGAAATTCTTTCAAAAATTATTGGGTTATTTTTTAAAAATGATATAGTTGGTTTAGAAAATCAAATTAAGAATGATGATTTTAAGACTTAGAAAACTGTTAAAAAATAAGCAGTTAGCTCAAATAAAATAGAAAAGATGATTACTAAACTCAGGTAACATATTTGCTTTAAGAAATTGTAAAGTAAATTCATGAAATTTGCTAATATTGAGCAAAAAAAAAATATTTAAAAGGTAAAGAAATGTGAGATGAAGTTAAGGAAAAAAATCCTCTTTCTTTTATAAAAATAGATAAAATTCTTTCTCATCGAAGATAAAAATAGATGATCAAAAGAAAATTTTTTTATTTCATTGACATAATTAAAACTGATTACAAATAATATTTTAATATGATATTTATATTGATAGAAAGATAATTTATTTAGTTAATTGTGTAAAAAAAAATGCCTCTTTCCGAAAAGTAGAGTAGAAATGTTTCATATATTAATTAAAAATAATGATCTTATACTTCTACCCATATTAATATTTTTTTAAATTTTATTGAATTAAATGTCATAAAAACTGATTAGCACCGTATATTCTTTCCCTTAATATGAAAATATTTATATTGCGAATAGAAAGATAACTGTTGTGGATGATGAAGTATTGTGTAAAAAACTGTCTTTACGTTTTAAAAGTAGAGTAGAAAATATTCCTATCTTGTTAAGATTAATAAATAATATCTTATACTTCTAAGCATGATAACAATTTTTTAAAATTTTATTGAATTAAATGTTTAAAATCTGATTACAAGCAGTAATATTCTTTCCTTAATATGAAAATATTTATATTACGAAAAGATAACTGCTTGTGGATGATGAAGTTAATTGTGTAAAAAACTGCCTCTTTCCGTTTTAAAAGTAGAGTAGAAAATGTCTTCCTCCCATCTTGTTTTTAAGATTAAAAGTAGATTTATCTTACTACTTCTGATTCCGCATAGATTAATCATTTTTTTTAAATTTCATTGAACTTAACTGTCATTAAAAAAACCTGATTACAAGCACCGTAATATTCTTTCTTAATATGAAAATATTTATATTGCGAATAGAAAGATAACTGCTTGTGGATGATGATGAAGTTAATTGTGTAAAAAACTGCCTCTTTCCGTTTTAAAAGTAGAGTAGAAAATGTCTTCCTCTCATCTTGTTTTTAAGATTAAAAATAGACTGATCTTACTACTTCTAATCCGCATGGATTAATCAATTTTTTAAAATTTTATTGAACTTAAATGTCATTAAAAACCTGATTACAAGCACCGTAATATTCTTTCCCTTAATATGAAAATATTTATATTGCGAATAGAAAGATAACTGCTTGTGGATGATGAAGTTAATTGTGTAAAAAACTGCCTCTTTCTGTTTTAAAAGTAGAGTAGAAAATGTCTTCCTCTCATCTTGTTTTTAAGATTAAAAATAGACTGATCTTACTACTTCTAATTCCGCATGGATTAATCAATTTTTTAAAATTTCATTGAACTTATATTCCATTAAAAACCTGATTACAACCACCGTAATATTCTTTCCCTTAATATGAAAATATTTCTATTGCGAATAGAAAGATAACTGCTTGTGGATGATGAAGTTAATTGTGTAAAAAACTGCCTCTTTCCGTTTTAAAAGTAGAGTAGAAAATGTCTTCCTCTCATCTTGTTTTTAAGATTAAAAATGGACTGATCTTACTACTTCTAATCCCGCATGGATTAATCAATTTTTTAAAATTTTATTGAATTTAAATGTCATTAAAAACCTGATTACAAGCACCGTAATATTCTTTCCCTTAATATGAAAATATTTATATTGCGAATAGAAAGATAACGGCTTGTGGATGATGAAGTTAATTGTGTAAAAAACTGCCTCTTTCCGTTTTAAAAGTAGAGTAGAAAATGTCTTCCTCTCATCTTGTTTTTAAGAATAAAAATAGACTGATCTTACTACTTCTAATCCCGCATGGATTAATCAATTTTTTAAAATTTTATTGAACTTAAATGTCATTAAAAACCTGATTACAAGCACCGTAATATTCTTTCCCTTAATATGAAAATATTTATATTGCGAATAGAAAGATAACTGCTTGTGGATGATGAAGTTAATTGTGTAAAAAACTGCCTCTTTCCGTTTTAAAAGTAGAGTAGAAAATGTCTTCCTCTCATCTTGTTTTTAAGATTAAAAATAGACTGATCTTACTACTTCTAATCCCGCATGGATTAATCAATTTTTTTAAATTTTATTGAACTTAAATGTCATTAAAAACCTGATTACAAGCACCGTAATATTCTTTCCCTTAATATGAAAATATTTATATTGCGAATAGAAAGATAACTGCTTGTGGATGATGAAGTTAATTGTGTAAAAAACTGCCTCTTTCCGTTTTAAACGTAGAGTAGAAAATGTCTTCCTCTCATCTTGTTTTTAAGATTAAAAATAGACTGATCTTACTACTTCTAATTCCGCATGGATTAATCAATTTTTTAAAATTTCATTGAACTTATATTCCATTAAAAACCTGATTACAACCACCGTAATATTCTTTCCCTTAATATGAAAATATTTCTATTGCGAATGGCATAGAGAAAATCGATGTGTAAACTGGTTCAATGATTACACCAATGTGAGCTGATGTAATGAAGTAATCAAATCCTACATTTATGCTAGGAATAGTAATTAAAACCTTGCCCTACCACCTTCGAAATCAAACTGCCAACTAAACTAATCATTTAATTAGTTCGATGAATTATATTCACCTTACGTGACCAATATTCACTGACTTTATTATTGTATTAATTTCGCTCCTTATGTTTAAATAATACATATTTAGGACTCTACTATCAACCCATTAAATATGACTACATATGTATCATCTAGAGATCTTGAAAGCATTATTGCTCGAAGAATAATGCTGCGGATTATTCTGGAAGATTGCTAGATAGTAACTGGCGTAAATAGCTAGAGGATAAAATTTAAGTACTATTTGAACAATAAAAGTTCAAAATAGATATACGCTCTGAATAAGATAAACCGAAAATCCTAATCATTCAAAAATTTAACACCTAAATATATATTCTTTTCATTTCATGCTACATCAAGAAAAACATAATAAACCTTTAAAAGCTTACGATTTTTTTGTATTCTTTCGGAAATTTAGAGAGAAGGTCACTAAAATAGAATAAATTACCGTTATTTAATAAATACCTCTTTTTTTTTTTTTTTTTTTTTTTTTTTTTTAAGCATATAACAGTTTCCTGTGATTTGCTGCTGTTATGCTTTTTCAGTTTTTTTCAAACCATCTCACAAATAACAATCGCATGTGTATGCTTATTAAAGTTTCTAAGCTGTATGAGTGAACAAATGAACTAAAAAAAGAAAAATTATCAAAAAGTATGGGTGGAAAGCTAAAATTTTAACTAAGTCTTAGAAATAAAAAAAGCATATACTACATCTGGATTAAAACATTAATAATCTCTGAAAAGAAATGCTTACTAAAGTTTTTAAGCTGTATGAGTGAACAAATGAACTAAAAAAAGAAAAATTATCAAAACATATGGGTGAAAAGCTAAAATTTTAACTAAATCTTAGAAATAAAAAAACATATACATCCGGAACAAAACATTAATAATCTCTGAAAAGAAGCATTCTGTTTCAACACTCTCCTTTCTTTTTTAATTTGGTGCAGTAGCACGTAAAAAATCTATGAATGTGATTGTGTATCATATTTTTATGACCCTTCACTGGAATATTATTAGAAAAGTGAACGAAATTCGTTCATTTCCTGTCTGCAACTTTTATCCTTCGTTCCATATATTTCATTTCCTTCCAATAATTCGATACAAATGCGTTTTCCATCAGTAATTGGGAACAAATGCAGTCTTCTATTAACTTCGAAGCGGCGTAAATGCCATTTGAATTTATTTACACGGAGTTACGTTTTTTGCGTAGGGAATAAATCAATACGATCTGGCATAAAAGACATCCTTATATTATATTTATATAAAATACCTCTATGCGGCTTGTACCGTGAATTAAAGTACTCAAAAAAAGTACTTTTTAAAAATTGAAAAGACAATATAATTTTGAAAAAGTTTATAAATTCCTTTAGGAATGTCAAATACTAGTTTTCGATGTAGTCACATTCCTAGTGAAGTACAGGTTTGTTATACCTCCTCTTTCAACATCTACACACATAGAAACACACACAGATCTATATGTATATCTTCACCGAACAGCCATTACATTACGACCCTATTAATAACATGTAGAATCCCCTTTAGTTCTCAAAACCGCTATCAAGTGCCATTGATTCCCAAGGTGCTGATAGACAGTCTGAAGTAACTGGTACCAAGCTCTCACCAACTAGTCCAGCAATTACCCACATTGTGGCAGCACAAATTTGGTTTTCCAGGTGGGACCCCAAATGCTGTAATGGATTAATTTCGGGGGAATTTAAAGGCCAAGATATGACTAGAAAGTTATAGAAATTTTCATTGAACCACTCACTGACGATTCGACCCTTATGGTATGGTGTTTTGTCATGTTGGTAAACATAACCCCCCGCCGGAAATACTTTTGTCATGAATAGGTGAACCTGGTCTGCAACAATATTCACGTTGAGTACAGACGTCAGGGATTGTTCTAAGTGGATTATGGGTCCTAATGTGCTCCATGAAAGCATTTCCCACACCATAATACCCCCTCCATCGACTTATCTCAAGCCAATTGTGCATTTGACAGACAGGGTTTCCTTTGGAAATCGGAGTATTCGCACACGCCCGTCGATGTGATGGGCTAGAAAACGTGATTCGTTGAACCATTCAACTTTCTTCCATTCTTCTAATGTCTTATTCCGATGTTTCTTGGCCTATTGTGGGTATAGCTGACGACGACGTGCCGTCAGTTCAGGGACATGTTCGGCCTCTGGTTACGTTGGTTCATACGCAGCAATATACGCCGCTCAGTGTGTTGAGAAACACTGCCTTGGTCAGCCAAAGTTGTTGCTGTTGTAGCTCTTCAGTGACGGCGAACAATGCACAGCAATCTCCTCTCTGCTTTGGAATCAATGCACAGTGGGAGACACCCCACATGCCGGCAACTTATCGTTTCACCATCCATACAACAACTTACGTGAATAGTCCACTGAACGCGCAGTTTCTGATATTGATGTTCCCAGTCACAGAGCCATAACGATTTGACCTTTATTGAAGTCCAATAAATCAGCTACCTTCCTCTAATTGTGCTATGTTTCGAAAGACAATGCATAGCCGCTTTATATACACCCACATCAGCCATGCATTCTCAATGGTTTTGTTCCTAGCGAACCCATTGTTATAAATGGAGGGTTGTCACAATGTAATAGCTCTTCAGTGTGTATATATATATATATATATATATATATATATATATATATATATATATATATATATATATATATATATATAAAGTTTGGAATTTCATAGTTAGAAATAAAGTATTAATTAAAAAAAGAGACTGAACTACTTGAGAAGCATAAGAATAAGGGGGTAAAACTAACTATTTAAGAGCAGAGCGTGTCGTGTTCGAAGAGAGGACAGGTAAATCTTGTTGAGTGCTGTCTTGCTGCCAACTGTGTACCTTGTTGAAAACAAAACAACTAATGTAGCATATGATATTCGAATAACATGTTAATGCCTGGTATGGATGTCTTCTTTCTTATTTTTCTTATCAGGTTCTAAGCCTGACACAGACATACAAATATATGTGTGTGTGTCTATACATGCATGCATATGTACACAGCTTTCCCCGTGACGAGTCACTACATGTATACACACACTATTTATATATAAACATATATGTGTGTCTGTGTGTAAGGAAAAAGTAAACTAAATATGTAAATATATATAGATATTTTGTATAAAATTCTGAATATGCTCCCTTAAGCAATATACTGTCACAATATATCCTGTAATTTGATAATTCAATCGCCGAGGAAAATTTATAGCCGAAAGCCCTGATTACGGCTTCAGAAAATTCGAGGGGTTTTCAAATCTAAAGTCAAGGGCAAAACACCCGCGTCTCTCTGCTTATCTTTATTTTAACCTCTAATCGATATAGACCAATGGGGCTACAGTTCATGCTCTCGGACAAAAGGTGTAACCAATTGAAACCTTATAGTGCCCTAGCTGCCAATTTAAGAAATTTTAAACAAAACGGGGATTCACGCTGTAGGTGACAGATTCGAGATTTTTCTTGTTAGATGATCTTGCAGTTCATCAAGTCCCTATATTAAAATGGGATCTTATCCAGCAAACACTCTGGCACATAAATATTCCTCATAATTGAAAAGAGTGTCTTTCTCCAACTAGCCGTGACGACAAATCCACCCTCATACACTCCGTTTTAACACACACACACACATACACACACACATATATATATAATATATTCATATAATGATCTTCCATCGCAGGAATTATTGCTTTTCTACTCTTTTTAATCTTTTAAATGTGTCGTTGTCATATTACAAAATAATAATAAATAGAATCAATTTATTTTGAAACATTTTTTAGAAATGGAAATAACTGATTACTTTGTTGGCAGTATGATAGAACTATATGACCTTTAGTTAGGTGAATATATTAATGTATATAACTATGGAAAAAATAAGTTAGCATTATGCATGTATTAAATATGGAAATAATCTTTCGCTAAAATTAGAATGTCAGCGTCAAAAGTAGAATTTTAATTAAGTACCGCTGCATACATAACTGTTCTTTTCTACTTAGAGAATTGGTTGTTTACATATTCTATCAACTAATCCCTTCTGACACGAGAATTTTTTTTTTTTTTACTTTCTTTTCAAGATTCCTTTCTTTTGCAGTAAAATAAAACGCTCATCTAATTAACGTAACTGAATAATAATTACAATTCTCTAAACAGGCTTTAAAAATAACATTCTCCTGCCATTTTCAGCAATCAAATTGGTATGATATTTTAGCATAATGGTTAAAATTTTCCATCTGTACATGGAAATGGAAATAAATTGTTTATTCCCTTTTTTATATAGAAATCTATACAAGAGACTTTCAAATTTTATTGGTCTTTTGTTTCATTTTAAGTAAAAATTGTTTATAAAATACCCCCTTTATTCTATACAGGGTATCTGCCAAAATATAATTTTTCAAATCCATGACTTTTCATGACTTTCCCTGATTTAGCAGATCATTTTCCATGACTTTAAAAAGCTTTCGTTAAAAGTATATATAAATAAAACTTCTGATGTACATACAAATAAAATATATGCTTTTAGAGAAATTACAGGAATTTTATCATAAAAGAACTATAAACATACTTTATAAGTGTTAGTAAACTCACATAAAAATAAATTGTTGTACCTACATACCTAAGTTTAATCATATAGCAATTTTTCAAACAAAATGTTTCCAATTTGAATTCAGGGTACTTTGGCATTATCCAGGTGACCATGAATAATAGCCAAATATAACCCTATGTTTATATACAATATCCCTAGAGATAAACTTATATTTTGTGCAAAAATCTTAACTAAATTTTATTAAAAAATAATTATTATTATATTAATAAAATTTTAATCTACAATTTAAGAAAAGAAAACCAAAATAATATACATTTACCCATCCATTAAGCTTTCTTGCTTTGAGTTTCCTTGGTGAACAAATTTTACTTGGCAATAGGGTCAATAGGATAATACATAAATACCAAACTCAGTAACTTCAGTCAAATGACAAGTAAAAATAGAATTAAACAATTCAATGCATTTTTTTAATCGGTAGTTTAGCGGATCCATGACTTTCCATGACTTTTATTCATTTTGCTTGAAAAATCAAGACTTTCCATGACAAAATTAATTCATTGTCTAAATCCATGATTTTCCATGACTTTCCCTGACTTTCCATGTGCGCGGAAACCATGTCTATAACAATAGAGAGTCAATATTTAAATTGTAATTGTTGACCAAAGCAGCTGTAAGTGATGTAGCAAAATTACGAAATCTCCAATCAAAATCAATGTGTCTTGTCATCAGGGTTGTAATTTTGACCTGTTAAAACTGATTTTCCCCAGGACACTCGATA
>CM063503.1:33683088-33750588 GCA_032207245.1 Pardosa pseudoannulata
GTTATCTCCGATTTGTAAAAGGGAAAACAGTTAAAACAGTTTAATTAGCTTAATTAAAGATTTTGTCATTGCGAGATAACTACTTTAACATTTTGCGGTGTAGTGCAAGGATAATAGTCTAATATTTTATCACTTTTACATGTAAGATTGAAAATTATTAATGCAATTTTTAAAAATATATGGAAATTTTCAATGGTCTTTTTTTCCTTCTTCCTTCTAAAAGTTTGTTTGTGTTCAAATTAGGAGGAAAATTGTTATTTTATCTCCGGTTTGTTAAAGGGAAAACAGTTAAAAACAGCGCTGATAATTAATTTTTGCGTTACTTTTCATCTTGTTTATAACGAGTACAATTAGAAACTGGGACAGTAGAACTATTTAAACATTTGACAGTAAACTGGTAGGAAAAAAGCTCTAACTTTTTAGGATTTTCATTTGCAAAATTGGGCAATATAGGTACCATTTTAAAAAAAACATTAATTTTCAAAAGTCTTCTCTTTTCTTCTTTATAAACTTTTGTTTGGGCTGAAATTAGGCAGATAAATTTTAGGTTTTCTCTGAAGTATAAAAAAAAAACAGTTAAAAATGGAGTTTTTGCAATACTCTGTCTTTTTTATAATCAAGTGTAAGGGACAGTGTGGGACAATTATTTTAACACTTGGTGGGGAAATGGTTTGAAAAAGGATTTAACTTTTTAGCATATTCATTTGTAAAATAGGCATTACAGATTCTATTTTCAAAAAACTTGGACGTTCTTAGAAGCTTTCTCTTTTCTTTTCTGTAAGCTTTTGTTTGTGTTGAAATTAGGAAAAGAATTTTTAGATTTTCTCCAGAGTAGAATAGAGAAAGCATTTAAAACCTACAGCGGTAATTAATTTTCACGTAACTTCGTTTGTAGTCAGTGTAATTAAAAACTGTGATAGTGCAAGCCTACTACTTTAACATTTGGCAGTGAAGTGGAATCGATGAAAAATGGTCCAATTTTTTAGCACTTTAACTTGTAAAATGGGGCATGGCAGTTAGTAATTTCATTAAATTTGAAGTTCACTGAAGGTTTCAATTTTCTTTCCTCTAAACGTTTCTATGCATTAATATTACGCAGAATTCAGTCTTTTTCAAAAATTTAAAATGAAAGTAGTTAAAAACACTGGTGGTAACTAATTTTCGCTTTACTTCGTACTGTTTAAAATCAGCGTAAATTATGAAAGTGATAGTACGAGGCAGATATTTAACATTATGGGGTGTAGTGGTACAAAAAATAATTATGTAACATTTACCTCTTTCCTATCTAATAAGGGGCATTATTGATTCCAAATATTAAATACCGATCAAACTAAAAGCATGTAGATTTCTATGGATAACTATAGTAGAATGAATTGGTTATATATATATATATATATATATATATATATATATATATATATATATATAAATATATCATATATATATATATATATATATATATATATATGATTATGCCATTTTTAGGCTCGCCATCTTTAGGAAAATGAGTGATGAAAATGTGTACCATTAACTTTGGTCTAAAATGACATAGTCGATTAAAATCCGTTTTAGACAAAGTAAAGAAAAAAAATATATCTAAGGGGTGTACTGGGGTCCACCAAGAAACAGAATTACAACAATTCTCCAAGGAAGTATATGCCCCATTTATAATTAACATCGTGATGAAGTAAACAGCCTCAATATAAGACCCATGATTAAAGTCCTATGTTGCATATTTCAGTCAAACCTTGAGCCCAGACATAGCAAAATTAGGTAACCCTCTTGTCTTGTTAATAAACCACAGAAATTCTGAATTTACGAATACTCCTGGGAAAATTTTGCTTGTTTCTCTCTGGGAGTCAAGTTTCTAACAGTTTTTGCTTGCAACTGTTTTAGTATGTGCATGGGCGGTAAACACTGACTGAAAAAATACTGAATTGGAGTAATAAAAAAAAATTCTGTGTCGATTACTTCTTTTAGATGTTGAAGTGAAAATATGTCTGATCAGGACTGTATTTACAATTTACTAATTTATAATTTACAAGCAAACCTTGTTTTAGCCCCGCAAAAACAAGTTTGGCGTTGTTTGCGAAAATACATGCTAACCTAGATCCCCGCAGAACACGTTCGAGAGATCATCGATACATCTAGCCTCCACCATTCGCAGCTTAACTATGTTGTATCATATGTATATGTGTGTGTATATATATATAAATATATATATATATATACATATATATAAATATATATATATGTGTGTATATATGCATATATATATATATATATATATATATTTATATATACATATACACACATATATACATATATTTATATATATATATATATATATATATATATATATATATATATATATGTATATATACATGTAATGAGACTGACTTCTCGATAGGCAATTTACCGTACATCAGATAAGCTGGAGGAAATTTAGTGACTGAATGAGGGGTGTAATTATATTTTTCTGTTACTTGGGGCAATAGTTTAGTCCATGCTATGTTACCTGGGTGAGCATTTAATTTAATTTTAAGGCGGTTAATTATCGTTTGATTCACACTTTCAACAGTTCCATTAGTTTGGGGTCTATGGGCAGAGGTCAGTAGTTGCGTCACATTATGGTTTTTAAGAAAATGTTTAAATTTCGAAGATGTAAATGCAGCATTACGGTCACTTAATAATTTTTGAGGGAGCTAAATTTGAAAAATTTGCTTAAGGCAATTAATATAAGTTTCAGTGGTAACACTTTTAGAGGGAAAAGTCCAGATAAAGCGTGTATTATGGTCAATGACAATATGAATGTACTTCTTAGCAGAATTATAATAATTTAGTCCTCCAACAGTGTCTATGGAGATCATAACAAAAGGTTCATTAGCGGGTGGTAATTTTTCAAGATAGCCAAATTTCTTTTGTTTTGATTTTTTGTTTAACTGACATATTTCACAATGCTTAACAAAATTTTTAATGTCAGTGGCAATACCCGACCAATAATACTGGGGTGAGAGTAAATTTAGCATGGATGACACTCCAATATGACCTTGGTTGACATGGGCCGTACTTAATAATTTTGATCTTAGAGAGTAAGGAACGCAAATTTTTTTCCTAAATTGTCCGCTAGGGACATGTAGGTTTATAATTGGCCTGGCCCCTTCTCTGAGGGCGTAACCTGTAGCCCCAGTGTAGTCAATTTAGGTTAGGGGTTAAAAAGGTGAATGGAAAATGACGCGGGAATTTTTACCCTTGATTTAAGTTTTGAAAACCCCTAAAAATTTTCTTTTTACATATATATAATATATATATATATATATATATATATATATATATATATATATATAATATATACAATAAATATATATAATATAATAATATATATATATATATAAATATATATATATATATATATATTATATTTATATATATAAATATATATATATATATATATATATATATATACATATATATACATATATACATATATATACATATACACACATATATACATATACACACATATATATATGTGTGTGTGTGTGTGTGTGTATGTATGTATGTACATGTGCGTGTGTAAATTCTTACCTTTGCAATGACAACGTCATCGTAATATATTTTATCCACTTCGTTCTTAAAATTCTCGGTTTAAAATATTTTACAACTTTCACATTTTCTCAGTGGCTTTTCTTCCCCCTTCCACATAATAATTCGTTTGTATTGAAATTAGTCGGATAATATTTAGGTCTTCTCCCAAGTATAAAAGAGAAAGCAGTTAAAAACGGCAGTAGTAATTATTCAGCGCGTAGATTCGTCTTGCTTACAATCAGTATAATTAAAGTCTGTGACAAGCCCTTTAACAAGTTGTGCTGTAGCGGTATAAATGGTCCAAAATTTTAGCATCTTCATATTGAAAGATATGATTCTTTTAAAAATATGACAGACACTGAGACAGATGCTGATAAAATAGCATCTAATGAAATGAAATGTTTTTAACTATTATAATTGAATTTTGTAATGATAAAGAGATTTTCTTGTAAAGACAATTACCAAATTTTAAAAATTGAAATATTTGTTCAAACGTTCGATGCACAATGAGTGTTGGTACTTCTTTATTGACAGATTTTGATATTTGTTCGTGCTTGAAATACAGAATTTGAAGATAATAAAATGAAGTAAAAAAATTAAAATAAAGAGTTACTGTTACTCAAGCCCCAGTGGCGTTGGGGTAGCGCTTCGTGTTCGAAAGCTACATGTCCGAGGTTCGATCCCCGGGCAAAGTTGACTCAGCCTTTCATCCCTTCAGTGGGTAGAGAAACTGAGGACCAAGCATGATTGGGAACTAAACACTGGTGGTTCTGCGTAAGGCTGACCACCTAACCGGAACATATGTTTCGCCACCCCTGGGCCCTTGGTCTAGAAAACGGAGATTGGTCCATAGGCCGTGCCCCCTAGGTGCTGTGGTGCCGAATAGGAGAGTTACTGTTACTCAAATATGGTAGACGCTGTGAAAAATGTATCGCTTTCATTAAATATTGATTTTTTTTAACAAATCAGTTTTGGCTATTGTTTAGTTTAAATAATCCAATATTAATTGAGAGATACAATATAACTGACGTCTTTACAATTGGTGTTCATTTTGATATATTTGCTATGTGAAGCCGCTAGCGCTAAAAAAGTAAATATTTTCAAAGGATTGATTTGGTTTGGTTTGAACCGCTATGGACTGCTGTTTTGGTTTGGTTTTGGGTTTGGTTTGGTTTGGAGTGCTACGGTCTACTTTTTGCAACACGAGGGCTAATGAGACCGGGATCTACAGCTTAAAGCCGATTCCGAACAGCTACGAGCATCCATGCCACAGTGGGATTTGAACCCACGAACTCCGGTTCTGAAGGCCAGCACCCTAACCAATCGGCCATCGTTCGGCCTGCTGTTTTGCTCACGAGAACTAATGAGACCTACCGCTTAAAGCTGATTCCGAACGCCTACGAACAACCATGCCAGCAGCAAAATTCAAACCCATGAACTCCGGTACCGAAGAGCAGCGCTCTAACATTCAGCCATCGTTTAGCATTTTCAAAAGCAATAATAGTTTTTTACAGTGGAGCGTAAGTAAATATTAATTCGCTTTGCTTTATTTAAACAAAACAGTGGTAACTATATCACAAAAGATTGTGGGTTTTTTTTGTTCAAAACATACCAGATCATTAACCCCTTCCGGTAAAATGACGAGTCTAGCTCGTCATTAGTTTTTCATTCCATACCGCACAATGACGAGCTATACTCGTCATGCGATTAAAGTTACTGTTAAATATGATAATTAATTTAGTTTAAAATTTCTAGTGTACTGAATTTGGCAACACTTTTATCACTTGTGAAAATCACAAGTCACTATTGCATATTGTTTACTTAGAATTTCTTGGTACAAGTCATTGCCAAATTAATGAGTCAGAATAAAAGAAAACCTACTAAGAAATGCCGTGTGTGTTACAAGAATCAAATTAAAAGTGAGACTACTTGGCGGTGTAAACAATTAAGAATTCCTTTGCACTTTGTTTTGAAAAGTACCACTAGCTTGAAGACTATTATCTGTATACCTTATTAATGTTTTGCTTTGATATTTTCTTAATTTTACCGTTTCTGATATTATTTAACACTATGTAAAAAGTGGATTTTAATTAAGAATATGTAAGAATTGTAAAATGAAACAAGTTTTTTAAATAAAAATTAAATGGTTATTTCATGAACAGTTTTTCATTATTAAATCATACCGGAAGGGGTTAAAAATGCATTCGATTATATTGTAAATTTAATGTAAATACCAGCAATTCCCAAATTTTTACTGCAATTTTGCTCAGTTGTTCATTTAAAATTTTTTAATTAATACTACTTAAACAAATGGTGAATTAAATATATTGCTTACCTTCTTAGAAAAAATATGAAACTTTATTCTAGTAACTCTCTTACATGTCCAATTTTTTTTAATGCATTCATTTACAAACTAATAAACAGCAGCCACTTAATGAAGAAGATGAGACCTCGGGAATCAGTGGCAACCAATCTTGATAATACTTTGATAAGAGAAGGTTTTTCTTTATCGATGCATATTGTCAAACATGTATACAGGCAGCATAAATTTGTTTCGAAGTTCCATACAGAAGTGATAGCTTAACCAAACTCAGGAATAAGGGAAGTCAGAGAGATAATGTAAACACGCAAACGATGGAATTGATCTCCAAGAGCCTTGACAGAAAAACTATTTGACAGGCTTCTGCTCGGATTCAACTTCTTCATTCCTGTATTAAGTTTCGATTTAGTTTTGTTTTTGAATTATCAATTTAGTAGATTTCGGGCATGAATTTTTAATATGGGATAAATTTAGTCGCCTGCTCTTAACAGGGGAAAATAAGGCTTGAAATAATGGTATTAAACGCTCGAAAAGGGGGTAAAGGGGTGGATATCGAACGTTATAAAGACGACAGTATTTTTCGCTGTGATAGGAAGCATATTTATACCAATTTATTTTAGAATCGGGTCGATAGTTTAGGAGAAGATAAACTTTACTCGCTTTGAATTTTGCTAACCCTTACTCATCGAGAATCCAATATGGATGTCTCTATCCATTCAAGGTCCAACCTCTTCATAAATTCTCGGACACACTTGCAGATAACTTAGGCTATTATTATATAGGGGATTCACTTTCCCAACAGCAGCATGCGAAAACTTCATGAACTGTGATACTCCATAGATACTATTATCCTTAACCCTTTCGAATACCATGGGAAGATTGCTTCCCACCTACATGATCTTATAAAATACACCTGTGGGAAGCGCAAAACCTATTATAATGTATTGGCCTTGCTATTATAACGATAGGAAGACTGATTCCCGCTTCAGTTTTGCGCTGTCATCTATTGTTTGATCAATTGAATATAATTAGCACTTCTGTTTTGAATGTCTGAAAACATTGTATGAAAAATAATTGGAACACGAAAGGGTTAATAAGCCAACCATACCTTTCTGGAAATTCTTACAAATTATTCTTAGAAAAGGTGTCAGTTATATGTTTGCATGATACGTATTTAGTACCTTGTTTACCAACCAACTGCCTTCTTTAATGGAATTTGACAAAAGCAGGTCTTAACATACAAACAGTCTATTTCATAAATACTCTTTATCATGCTAGTTTAGATATTGAAAATATTTCTCTTTTATCATGACCATATTTAATGCAATAAATATAAAATTTGTATTTGAATATAAAAGTTAAAAAAAAAAAATTAGCGTTTAGAAATCTTTTGAGCTATTTCAGGATAAACATAAAAAAAAATACTTTCATAAAAATGCACATCAAATCAATCACCACCACCATATATATATATATATATATATATGTATATATATATATATATATATATATATATATATACACTACAGTCAAAAATATGTTTTGCAAACAGAAAATAAAAGAATTCTAAAGACTAAAAATTCAAAATAAAACAAAAATCTATTCACGTTTGTTAAAATGTTCAACTTAAATTATATTCTGTTTGAAGTCATTAAAATGGTTATTAAATTTAAAAATCAACTTAAAGACATTTCGACAGACATGGAAAAACATCAATCGCAAAAAGTTTTCGTTAACGAGGGTCCATCATTACCCACACAATAAATACGTAGAGGGTTTCAAAGTAACAATTCCAAAATTCTGACTATTCAATACTTTTCAAACATTTTATTTTGAGCACTGCTTTAGGAAATAGCCAACAGCGGCACATAATAAAATAATGGTAACAATCTTAATAAGTTGAAGCGTCCAGTTTTCTTCGGAAGAAATACAACATATTTTTTCCAATTAACCTAATTTTGAAAGTTTCTTATATAAGTTGCATTTCCTGGTAAATTTATACCCGTATATAAGTTTTTGAAAACAAAAGTATAGAATACTGAATATTGCATTTCGGTTTGGGGACTCGTATTACGTACGTAACAGTGTGTTTCAGCATGAAGATAAATGTTGCTAAAAATATTTTAATGATTGGAATTCTGCAGTGGTTCAACTTTGTTTAGTTCCTGTAATTTTATCATGAAAGTTCGTAAAACGAAGACATTCAAAAATTAATTTATCTGACAAATGATTGTCGGACTTTTATTGTTTTTTTTTCTAACTTATACTGTTTCAAGCAATAACAGTCTCATCTATTTCATCCAGTATAACAATATTTGTAATGGTTTTATATGTACATATATATATATATATATATATATATATATATATATATATATATATATATATATATATATATATATATATATATATATATATATATGACAAGCCTAGCAGTCAACTATTTAGTCAGAGAGCCGAATAGTCCTCTATGATATCTTTATTTTTATCTTTCTATGATGTCTTCATCACAAACCATTAAACATGACTGCCAGTGAGTAGCGTCCATACGCTAACAAAGACAGACACTTAGCGTGGGTTCATCAGCAACTCAATCTGAAGACGCTCTCCTTCAATTCTTATACTTCAAGTGCTTTTATATGGAGTTATTAGTGGTTCGTGCACCTGCATAAAAGAGTGCTCTGCGTTTTCTGCCTTTAAACCCCCTAAATTTTTAATTGAATGTTTTCAAACCTGACATATATGTGTGTTGATAAAATTGAATGAATAGTTACTTTAGAAAATGAGACATTTATAAAAATAATCAAACATATACAGATCTTTGATGTAATTTAAATTTTGATTTCGGGATAGGATTATTTATGCATGATTTTTTCCTGGAATAACTGCTTAAATGTTTTATTAAACATCAAAGAAAGTGTTCATCATTATTTAATCTTTTTCACTTTTCTTAAAGATTTCATTTTCTCTGAATTCCCCAAAATTGACATTTTCTGATTTTATATTCATTTTATCTTCAGATGATTGATTAAAGGCAATGCATCGTCTCTTGGAAAATTGTAATATTGTCCCCCGAAGTGATAGTTACCGTTAATGGATATTACAAAATGTGCGTATCAATACAACTTTGATTCGAAGTTGGAGGGGGAGAGATAAAAATTCTGAGAAAACACTTGTTGCTGATTGGAAATCATTAGTTGACGCTATCTCGAATTGGTGCTTTAGCGAAATTAAGTCTCATATATAAGATTTTTTCTCACATGTATGTGGTACTATCACAGGGTTACAGTTATATCAGGGTGATGCTAAATCCGGATTTGACAATGTTGTTTAAGAAATATTCTTTACAGTTAAATTCAACTTTATTAGGCATTTATCATTATTATATTTAGAAACAGTAGCTTAAATTTAATTTTATTCTTGAAAATAAAATTATATTTTCTGCACTATACTCGTGATCTTTTATTGATTTTTCTGTTTTTACATATTATAACTTTACCGTATATCGATAAGATAATATAAAATTCTCTTTTATAATATAATTTCAATATTTATATTAAACACATTGTCTGTTTTAAATTATTTTTAGTTAATATCAATACATTTAAGTTAATTACTGAAAATAATGTCTGAAACTTTTAGAAAGACATATCATGCGTATTATTCACTCATAGCAGAGACTCTTTTTTAATCTCTTCAAAGGATCACTGAAAGAAAGAACATTTGAAATATCAGAGCATCAATCAAATCTACATCAAGGATGACTGTATTTGAACATTTTTTCTCTCTAACAGCACATATAACCTACTGAGCAACCAATCGACGTCCACAATGTTATTTTAGACACTGACTGGACATTGTAAAGATTGATTGGATCTAGTTACAAAATTTGAGCCTCATTCCTTTCTATATCATTGTTTAAGACATTAGGCTTAAGTTAGCTGAAACATATTTTCTTTGGAATTCAATTCAATATAGTTTAGACATTTCTAAATTTTTAAAGCATCCCCAGCTAGTATCTAGATGTAACTAGATCTATTTCTCTCAGAATCAACATCCAATATTTTAACTCAAAATTTGTATTTTCGGTTTTGTGTAAGGTGATACTGCAAATTTGCAAAAGTTTTAGTTTGCAAAAACTTTAGTTGAAAGCTTTAGTTCCAAAGCAGGATTGTTAATTAATTTACAATTACAGCTTCCATTTTCACTAGTTAAAAAATGCATTAAAGCAGATAAATAGGATTAACTGAAGTAAAAGTTTGCATTTACCTGTTGTAACTGCTTAACCATCCGCCAGAGGAGGCGTCACCCATCCATACTTGTCATGCGTTTTGACCAGACTTCGAAAGGATGCTTCGGCCGACTTTCTGTTGAACTCTTTTCCATTTTTGCACTTTCTGGCTATCCTCCCTTGTCCTTTGACAAGACTGGCGGCAAACTGCATGACCACGGCCTCGATGGTGTAAGCACTGGCCCATCCGCGAGGCGTGAGCAACTCCATGCAAATGGCACCCCCTTCCATCACAAAGCCCTTTTCAACGTGAGGGGAAATGACTCGCATAAAAGGTGGAGAAAAGGGAAAGTTCTCGGGGAAGACCATGTTAAGAAGTACGTGCCCAATGTCAGCCTCTTGCATGTCGTGATAAAACTCTGATTCCGGGTCGATCTGAAAGAGTTTCACATTCCATTCATATAAGTTGTCATCGACAAGTTCGACGACGAAGGGCGGTTTTTCAAGACTTCTCGAGTACTTGGTGATTTCTTGGTACTCCTTCATAAGTCGACGCGTTCGAACAGTCTGGGTGTGTTTTAAAGACGGACCTTCTGCTATGGGCGTTTTGGGAGATGTTTTTGAAGATTTGGACGACTTAAACCGGACACTACGGTTCGGAGAAGCAGTGTTGCCGTTGGAAGATGCTTTTTCGGCAGCACTAGCACTGAATGCATCGGACTCATTGCTGACCCCACATGCCCCGTTCGTGCTTGATATTTTTTGGCTGTTGGCACCGTCTTCGGGGCTAATTTTATTGGAATCTCGCTTTGGCATTCGAGGACTTGGACAATGTCCAAAGAAACGCATAGCTGCCGAATGATGATGATGCGTTGGCGAATCGCTCGTACCGTTTTTACTATTGCTGTTATTTTTCCGCCTCCAACCTCCAGTTCGGTCACCGGACCGATGACGATCAGAAGTCTTAAAAAGCTTGCGAAGAGCTGAGGCCATAGCTTTGATCGTGCAGTATGGATGATATCTAATACTGATTAATACATTTAGGAGTCTTTTTGAGAAGTCCGTCGTCACATAACTTTAATAACATAGCAGTTATTTTTTAAACAACAAGAACACATTCTGGAAGGTGAAAAGGACTTCGAAGTACCTTTAAATTTTCACTTCTTGAAAATGGAACAACACTCTGGAAAGAAACACAAAAAACATGTTAGGTCATAGAATGTGTATAATATATATAATAAGAAAACACATTTTAAGAATACTTATATATGGTGTTTAAACATGAGCATTAATTTACTTATCAAAATCAATAAATTAAATAATTTTAATACGATATTGGGAATACATTAAGCGAATCCTTGTAAATTTACCTGTACATTTTCACTTCTTTGACAGTACACACACCAATTTAACACAAATAAGAGATTTTGTCATCCGTAGTATTTTGATTAAATCATCAAAAAGTTGGATATTTATGACATTCAAGGTCTAGATGCAATATCAGAAAAGCATGACTTGTTAACAAAAAAAAAAATGATTTTTTAAAATAAAGTTTAAAATGGCATAAACCATCATTATACATAATAAACAACAAATAAAACCGGGACCCTAACGCAAAGAAAATATAATGGCTATTAGCAAGATACAGAATTAATAGTCATCAAAAGATTAACAGAAAAGTATTCAATAGCATTAACTATCAGAGATATTGAATGCATCGAATAATTAATTCCATCTATCAGAATTGTGAGTACACGGGTGCGAATCTTTTCATTACGACCTAATACATCTAGCAAATGGATATTCAAGGAGCGTATTTTGTAACAGGTTTCGAAAATATTTCAGTGACCGAATCGTTAAGGAATATATAAGTACCTTATATTACTGCAACTTGTAACCCAAAGAAGTATAAATTAAGAGTTTAGACATGAGTAAATTAGATGAGATATTGAAAGCCTAATGAACGTAATTCGATTGATACTTATTCAGAAGCAAATTAAACATTTGATTAATTTAAAATATTAATTAGAAGGCTTTATAATGGAATGAATAAATTCCTTATAAATAACAAGAATGGGGCCGGAAGGAATTTTTCTCTAGAGATCAAAGCTTTTAGGATTATTTGCGCAAGAGTTAATTCAAAGAGATTGCAGAGTATGGTAAAAGATTGTGACAGTGAAAACTGTGTGTAATTAATACAATTGCCAAACTCTTTCAAAGGACAAAACATTTGCTGATTTTAAATAAACTAGTTAGACATAGTGGTAGAATTGCAGCTTTGTACAACTGCTTTAGTCAAAAATGTATTACACCATTACAGCTTTAACATGTTTGATTTAGAAAGCTGCAGAAATTTTTCCTCCTACAGGTCTACTTGAATAGAAAACTACTATTTAAAATCATTTATGAGTAGCTACAAGTTTCCATGACATCAGTGGGATTTTAGTCCACAGACTCAGGTAGCGTAAAGCAGCTTCGGCTACTTTCTGGCCGTATTTCAGTTCCTAGGCCCATAAATGTATAGTGTTCGCATTCAGGGACAGTTAAAAAATACTATGTAAGATTTTTATTTTTTCTTGAAACCAATTTTGCTTATTATGGAAGGTAGATGGCAGTCCTCCAGACAATTAACCATATTTTCGAGAATCTACTATCATTTTTAATTATGTTTGCTTAATCGACATTTTCTTAACTTTTCTGCCCTCACGCATAAATTTGCCTTTTTTACGGATGCATTTAGGAAAATATATTTCCGAATCCAACCAGAAATCCGAGCTATCTTCATAGGGAAAAAGAATCGTAAACTTAATTCGTTTCTTTTTCAACTCATTATGGCTAACGTGTTCTAAGCCATTTAGAGTCTCCTTTTAAAAAGACATAGACATTTACCAAAGTACTAACAACTCTTTCATTTTAAAAACGATATTTTGTTCTGACAAACATAAACATTTTAAATTACAATTTTAAACACGCGAGCCAAATCTGTAGTACTAATCTATAGAACATTTTCTCATTTGTTGCAAAATCTCACAACAACTAATGTTATTCTGGTTCTTCAGATTCTATCCTGAATTTCCTTTCCAAGCTAAAGAAAATGTAAGCTTTATTTTCTAAACCTCTATCTTTACAGAGAGAGAAAAAAAATCACTAGTTCCATATAAACAAGCAGATAAATGGCGTCAACATCTAAAATTTGAGCGGAAAGATAAACAAACTTTTGACAAAGGATGGTTACTTTTTAGGTATACTGCAGAAAATAGCTTCCAATTAACCATTTTTTTTATCTGAATAAGTTACTATAGCATATAAATAGTTTTTGACAATACGGCTAAAAAGAGCAATATAATAGAAAATATAAATTATTTTTCTTTTTTAAACGTTAGTCTTTTCTGCAGTCAATAATTTCTTTGTCTCTGAGTAATTGATTTTCCAAGCATTTTAGTTCATCCGTATTGTAAAATAATATGATATATAAAGAGAAGTTCAATTCTATTATAAAACAATTTAAATAAATTTTTTAAATTTTTTGAAATATGTTAAATTAATTCTGTAATAAAATAAAATGAAATACAGGTAATATTGTTTATTTTTCCATACATTTTCTTTAAATCACTTGAATTAAAAAGAAATACAAAGCTATTTTTCTGAACATCTACTTCTTAAATCACAATAAAGCATTATAATCCAATAAAAAAAAAAAGGGGTTTCTTATTAATTTATAATTTTAACAAACTTGAGAATTATTTACAAGGATGCTAACCTTTTCTTCCACGTGAAAAAAAAATATCAAATACTAGACTATAACTAATTACTATCATTTATTCTACAGAAGAATTTAAATCTTTCGAAATATTCCTACAGCAAATTTAGATTTCTTCAGGTATTGGTTTCTATTAGGTTTACAATTTAACCTCTTGCCTGTGGAATATAGTTGAGAAAGACGTGCCAAAAATGGAAATATTTTCTTTAATTTTGTTAATTATTATTATCAAAATATAATTGCGTTTTTATTTAGGTTGAATACAGTCAAAATTGGCTGATTATTATCATTAAAATGTTATTGCGTTGTTATTTAGTTTCAATAAATCCAAAATTGGTGCTTTTGTGTTGCCTTAACTGAGTTCGGGTTTCACAGACAAGTGGTTAAACGACGATAATTGTTAATCAATCAGACTTGTATCAATTTGCCTGCAAAATGCAAACATTTAATTGCATCCTTTAGTCTAACGTACATCAAATTTGATCACTGTATTGAAAAAAAGCTTAAAAAATGTTCCCTGATATCACCATATTTTATTAAAACGACTTGTATTTAAAGCATGTATTTCACAATTTTCCTAAAAGGTCTCAATATTTGTCTGAAAATATTCATTCAAAATGGATTCCTCTTCAATGTAAAATTACAACGTCTAACATACGTTTGCGTTCAACAGAAAAGTTCACTTCTGTTTACTATTCTGATTTTGAATATTTTATACAGTTTTAATGTTATTTAAAAACAGACTCTAAGAGCATTACTGTAGATAATGTTTGATTTTGTTTTATGTTAAAATAACTTGTAGCTGTAAATTATGGATAGCATGTGCCCTAAAATCCAATCCAGATTGTTTTTTGAAATTAAATTAAACTTGATGTAAGCCTTTTAGAACGAAAATATATGCATATATTCGTGTGTGTGTGTTTAAATGTGTAACGTATTAAAAGTTTCATCTAGACGTATATGAATTATTTTGCCTATTTTTCATTCCATTTTGTTATGAAGAAAAGAACTTCGGTTCAACAGCGCAATCTCTTCCGTTTTCCTATCTGTAAAATCTTAATTTGCAATCTCTACTCCTTTGCTCATTTTAAATTTCACGAGATTCGGTTGAGAATTTCGGAACCTGACCGCTGATTTTGCAATTATGAGTGACCATCTGGAACACTACCAAATCTCAGTAATGCTGAATTATTAATATATCTGGAAATGAGTATCTATCTTGCGTGAGACAATCAAGTTTCTATCAGTTAGCTGACTAACGTATGCTATAGAGGAAGTTTTAAAGTCAATAAAATAATTTTATAAAAGATTGTTTTCGATTGCCTCATCTTTTCAATGTCTAGCCCCAGCAAAACAAATGGAGACTCTTTTTTCCGGTAATTTTGGACGGTTATCAAAATTTTTGATACCAATGACGCAAGTTTATGACACATACTATATATATATATATATATATATATATATATATATATATATATATATATATATATATATATATATATACACACACATATATGTGTATATCTTAATGTGCTAGCATTTATAAATTGAGTTGTTTCTCAGTAAATTGCTCACATCACTAAATTTATATCCTTGATCTAAACCCCAAATAAAAATTTTAAAGAGGAAATTAATTGAAATCATGAATCAGACTTTGAAAACGTTAATTATTTTACCTGTATACAGTCTACGCTTAGATTAAACAGTACAACTAACTCTGTAAATTCTCAGCGACCTTTAATCATTCTTTCACTAGTTTCCATCTGTTAGAAAGTAGTGTCACGTATATCCTCTAAAAGTTATTCAGCTGAGAGGGAATTCTCCTTCCATAATCATGAAACATACTGTTAAGTCAACGTGGCGGTCCGACATTTTTCACTGTATCAGCCTCTAGGGATAACATTCTCATATTTTAATGGACGAATGCATCACAATTTAGCTGCATTTGACGCTTGTAGTCAATTAAGGTTGCCATAGTTACTGAACCTAAGTATATTTCCCTGTTCTCCAGCTGATTTATTAAGGATTTTTGTGTGGGCTCCCGACACTGAAAATTGTTTCCCTATATTTATTTTTTTCATTCTGCGGCTATTATTTACAGATAATATTCATGTCACACGAAAAATGTAGAAAAGAACAGAAAAAAAGGAATGACTATGCATTTCTATGGCTGAGAGAAGGTTGTTTTATCGTTAAATGTAAGGGAAAGGTTTATGGTCACTTTCGTTTTTAGATTGCTAAAATTCACTTACATTTAGGTTGAGAAAATTGAATACCACTTGAAATTTGTCCCTTTATGTCAAGAAAGTATACAGAAAGTGTGACTACACAGAAAGTGTTTTTCAGTCAGGTTATATAAATGTGAACACTTTCACAATACCAGTTTTTTTAATAAAAAATTACAAATCACCATGAGGTTAGTGGGACATGTGTCCCATTGGTATTTTGGTGGTACACCTATCTCCCAGAGGTAGTATAACAATTAAAAATGAAATTATGGGTGATTCTTAGTAAGAAAATATTTTCTGAAATTTTCTGAAAAAGTATACGCTAGTAATTTAAAATAAAAACTATATTAAAATTTAATTTCTGGATGCCAAAACTAGAGCTGGATGATATCTGATTTTTAATAGTGTGATTTATCGTTTACCAAATATCAATATATTAATATGTTCTATTAAATATATATCACCTTATTATAGATCTGAAAATATAAGTGTGTTCTGTATAAAATAAATTTTTGTTTTCTACATAACCAACACACACATTGATATATGTGTGTGTTGGTTATGTAGAAAACAAAAATTCAATTTCTTAATCTGAATACATAAATTTAAATTTTAGCATATTGCTTAAAAAAAGAAAATCACATAACAAATTATTACTGTCTTCGATAGAAAAAAATTTGAAAAGCGTAAAAAAAAAAAAAAAAAAAAAAAAAGATATAAAATTTATTAATTATTTTCAAAATTTATTTATATATTTTTTATTTGAAGCGGGAGATGGTTCCAAAAAACTTTTTTTAATTTTCAGAAAGACATTTTTCCGGGGAAAAAAAATCTGTTTATTATAATTTTCGGAACAGACTCAAGCAAAATTTTGGAAAATTCGGAAATTTTCGGATTAGAATCACCCTTGAATGAAGCTAAACCTTATAGAAAACCCACGTATCTTTATACTATAGTGACTTCAAAATGTCCGTGGCACATGTAAGTCCCAACGGTGTTCTTTGGTGAAACACGTATGTTCCTGTGGTATAACAATCGAAATGAAATTCAACGGAAAATTCGTTTATAGAAAACCCACTCATCTTTACCTTACAGTGATTTCATAATGCCTTTGGGACATATATGTCCAGGTGACAGCAAAAGAGTTAAATAAGGCTTAAATAAGGTTAAATTAGTCATAAAATATTAGATTACGAACGTATATGGGTTGCTAAAATGCAAGATTGCTAAAATTTTCACTTCAGAAGAGAAAACTGAGTACCACTTAACTTTGCCCTTTATGTCGAAAAATGCTAACAGAAAGTGCATTTCAGATAAGCTTTTATAAATATCAAATGATGTATTTCATTCTCTTTTGAAGGCAGCTTGAATAAAGATAACAAGCCTATAAATTAGTCATAAAGGATTACGTAAATATAACTGAATTAAACTTGTATTATGAAATAAACAGATAAAATTAGAGATAAAAGATAACTCTTTTTTTGCTAATTTGAGCATTTTATTAAAACTTTATTTTTATAATTGGCCGACTTTTTAAATTTCTGATTTTATGTTTTCAAATACAGAATGGAAAGGAATTTGGTCTTTTAACTAGTAATTTAGTTTGGTGTGGATTGAAGCGTTGTGGTCTACTTTCAAAGCTAATGACACCCGAGTGTAGTTTGGATAAGAGCGCTACAGTCAATTTATTTTACAACAGACAGCTAATAAGACTAAAATCAGATTCTGAACAGCTACAAACATACGTTGCTGACAAAGAGTTTTTGAAACCATGGATTTTGGTTTCGAAAGAAAGCGCGCTACCTATTCGGTTATCTTCCGGCAAACTTGTTATTAGATGGTAAAGCCTAAAACTGTTTGTCTGACTATCATCACACATAAACACACACAAACACATATATGTGCGTGTGTGTAATGATGTTTTAGCATAATTAATTGATTTTAATTTCCAATTACAATCTGTAATAATTTTGGTGATTCTATACCTAAAACACCCGTCACTTGGCGTCATTTTTGTCCGTCATTTGGCGAAATTCCCCATCTTCTATTTTATGTTAACCTATTCGCGTGAGCTATTCCCTAAGCTATATTTTGTACATGTCAGCAGTAGTTATAAAACCATTTATATAACTATGACACGCTTGTGGTACAATCAAACCCATGACAAAAATAAGAACACCTGATTGGATAACACCTCTGTCTCGCTAGCCGTTTTCTCATTGTAAGCTGGCCTTGATCGCCAGAGACATTAAGATCGTCGTATAAACAAAACTATCAAAGTGTAACACTCAAATTCTATTTTTAAATGATTGCTACTACTGTAATATGACCAAACAGCTTATTTTATATGTGTCTGTTTGTATCTAGATATGCATGTTATATATATATATATATATATATATATATATATATATATATATATATATATATATATATATATATATATATATATATATATATATATATATATATATATTATACACGCACACACATATATATATATATATATTTCAAATACGGCGCCCTTGTCTATTTCTGGTATTTTACCATACAGTCTGCTGATTTTTGCTGCTCATTTTATATGGGAGCACCATTTACGTAGGGTAACTTCCCTCCCTATTGTGTCGAACGATGACCGATTTTAGTTAGGGTGCTGGCCTTCGGTACCGGAGTTCGTGGGTTCGAATCCCACTGTATCATGGATCTTCGTAACCGTTCGGAATCGGCTTTAAGCTGTAGGTCCCGGTCTCATTACCCCTCGTGTTGCAAAAAGTAGACCGTAGCACTCCAAACCAAACCTTCCCTATGAGGGGGCAACAGATGTACATCTAAACCTTAATCGGGAATCGAATCCAAGCCTCTTGGGTGACAGCACAATACGCTAACTCCTATGCAATATAGGTGGCATATATATATATATATATATATATATATATATATATATATATATATATATATATATATATGTGTGTGTGTGTGTGTGTGTGTGTGTGTGTGTGTACACACGTGTGTGAATTCTTACCTTTGCAATGAAGTTTTAAAAACAGTGTCCCTCTACACTCCGACTTAAAAATTCGGAGGAAATTACACTTTTTAAAATATATTTTACATTCCTTTTTTCTAGGTATATCATGAATATTTTCTAGTAAATAATGTTTCCTATTCTTTTCTACAAAGCAATACATACTCTTCTTTACGCTTCAGTAGCGATTTCTAGATATACCCTGCATCTTGGGCTATCCATCATGATGGCTGATGCTCGCTGCAAGCTGTAATAATAAAGTGCTTCTTCGAAAAAAGATACCATCAAAAATCGATAGCGACAAAATATGAATATAAAAGAGAACAACAAAATTCGATAGGTTTATTCCAAAGAACGTACAGAAAATATTCTAGTCTATGTTTACAGTTTAGAAAAATCAATGGAATACATTTTAGAGGTTTTAGGCTTAATGCTGATTAAAACTTATAATTTATTGACGGATCAATATCACCAGTATTTCAAAAGCTTACCAGTTCTCGAAGTTCTAAATTATAACTGACATGCTAATACAAAGAGGAATTAAGAACAGGGTTCAGAGAAGTTCTTGAAAGTGAAAATTAAGGAGATTTTAAGGAGTCGATTTTTTTAAGAACCTTTAAGAGAAAAAATTATGGTTGACAGAAACTTATAATTTTGATAAACCTTCTCTCCTATAATTACAAAATTTTATAAAAAAAAATTGCTTTTTTTAAGCAATTTTTTGAAAAAAATATTGCTTAAAAAACGAGTAATAATAATAATATAATTGTTACTCATCAATAGCCTTTAAATAGCCATTTTAGTCCATTGAAAATTATATTAATACTAAATTTAATAGAGAATGTCGCTTTTCTACAATACTTAAAGTCTGAGAACCTCAACTACTAATGTATGCATGTTCCCATTTCTTAATGCCTAAACATTGCTTCGAACAATGGCCGACTGATCAAGGCGTTGATCTTCAATACCGGAGT
Source organism: Pardosa pseudoannulata (assembly GCA_032207245.1). Lineage (NCBI taxonomy): Eukaryota > Metazoa > Arthropoda > Arachnida > Araneae > Lycosidae > Pardosa > Pardosa pseudoannulata. Next base: position 33,703,212 of record CM063503.1, read on the forward strand.
TTGTGGGTTCGAATTCCACTGGGGCATAGATGTTCAGAATCGGCTTTAAGTATAGTTGGTCCAGGTGTCATTAGCCCGCGTGTTGCAAAAAAGTAGACCATAGACTCCCAAGCTTACACATTGTAAAATCCTTTTCTAAATCCTGCTTTAAGCTTTATAAAGGATTTAACTGATAAGTGAACTATCAATTTAATCTACTGAATATCTATTGACACATGAAAATAATTTTAAAGCTGGAACCAAAATAACTTCATTTTGTGATGGACCGTACACTACAATTATTTGGCAATACTACTTATTCAGCTGTCTGTTTTAGCAATTTATTTCAAATTATGCCACTAGTGAAAAGCTACCAATTTGTTTGAAAATTAAGAAACCAACATGAAAATCAATAGATTTAAGAACTCTTTATTGAGGAGCACCTAAATTTAAGGAGTTTAAATGAATTTTTAAGGAGTGTATGAACCCTGTAAAGAGGTAAGACGGAAACATAATTTTTTTTAATAGATTAATGAAGTCTATGATTTAGACTAGTTTTATTTCTTTTGATCGTCCTTTGGACGATGATCTGGTTGGTAGGATGGATATTTTCTGGTACTCTGGTTCAAAGGTTCGAATTTCGCTGTTGACATAAATGTTTGTAGTAGATCATAATCGGCTTTAAGTTATAGTATGCAAAATACGACCATGATACTCTGACAACTTTTATCATGATAATAAATTTGTTTTTCGAAAGAAACTATTTTTATTTTCATTGATGAGAAGTATTACTAGTTTAACTCCACAACTCCACAAGTAAAATATCGAAATATTTTACTGTCTGGCACATCTTTTTTCAGAGGAGCTGTTATCGATTTTATTCCTTGAAATATAGCGGCAGTTAATTTCAGAACTTTAAACACTACTCCAGTAAAATCTCTTAAATATGATAGGCTTTTATTTATTGAACTGCTTTGGTTAATTTCACGAATCATTAAGACTGCATTCGGTTAGATTAAAATACAACTATTTTATCAGGTTGCTAGACATTTAAACAAGAAATGTTAAAAGGAATTTACAGTTCGCATATGCTTAATCCTACTTTCACATCGCACTAGAAATTACGTAATATTACTGTTAATTTAAATAATTGTCCCCGTTAATGGGTTCTATTAAATGAAATTCCGGAAAATTTGTCCCATGATTCAAGGACACTTGAAGTAGTTAGCCCATTCCCAATCTACTCCCACATATGGATATCACTCATAAAGAGAGGTTTGATATTATTGTTCTTATGTGTTGTGAAACTAAATGTTCAATTAATATCCTTTAAAATCATCAAACGGATATTTTCATTAAAGGTTAGTGAAAGAGGTAAGAATAAGGAGAAAATAAAAATATATTATCATATTGATGTATTTGGTCTACAAGTTAATAAAGATCTATTATTTTTTAATAAAAATCACCTGTAAAAATTTCTCGTGTTGCAAAAAGTAGACCGTAGCACTCCAAACCAAACCAAACCTGTAAAATTTCCTCTATGTAGCTTATTGGGTAAGATTGTTTTGTATCACTATCTAATCCAGCGTCACCAAAATTTTAGACATAGGCATTAATGCTCGTAGCCGTTCGGAATCGGCTTTAAGCAGTAGGTCCCGGTCTCATTAGCCCTCATGAGCAAAAATGTAGGCCGTATCGCCCCAAACCAAATTATCCTGCACACAACCCACATTTTCAAGAAAACTCCAGTAAGAAAAATAATGCAATAGAAATTTTTTTTTTTTTTTTTTTTTTTTTTTTTTTGTGGTGTGTGTGTGTGTGTGTGGGGGGGTATAGTGTTGCTATTATGTCAATTGAGGAAGATCTTAGAGCCTATGTTACATTCATTCAAGGTCTATTCCACCCCACCGGAAATTGATTTACAACCCACAATTTAAGAAACTTTGATTTAAACATATACGCAGATTTAGTAACTTTAGTTTTTCAAAATTTCCGAAGCATGAAAATCCATTAGAGAAGTTTACAAATGACACTTTAGTTTTTAATCCCTATTTTAATTTATATACTATAAAAATTAATTACTTGTATCAAAATACTGTAGAAGGATAAAGTTCGCTTACCAAATATAATTAATAAAAAACAAGAACTTTAAAGAGAGGAAAAGTAAATCAATTAATTAAAGAATTCTAGTTGCGAAATCTACATATTTAATCAATTTTATTTTTCATGGTTTGAAATATACGATCCAAAATTATTTTAAGTAGATTACAAGTAAGAGAAAAAATTATAAAGCTAGCAAATAACTTATCAGCTAACAAACACTAGTAACATAGCAACTGATGTTTAAAAATGGGAAATTATACAGCTGTTAGCGCGATTATTCCAGTAAATTTTACAAGCATGATATCTTTTTTTAAAGATCAAATTGGCGCTGGAGAAAATTTTCCATTCTTTTCCGTTCTTGAATATGCTTAAACCACACAAAAAATGATTTTAACGGTTCAGTTAAACTCTAATATATCACGATACAAAAACAGCAATCCTTTTAACATAACTATACAATAATAATGCTAAGGAATTAATTAATAATTGTTATTCTCGTTTGAGCAATTCAAAGGCTGAACTAAAAACTGTGAAAACAAATAATAAAGTTGATTATTTAGAGATTCAGCTTCGTTCCTTCATAGCCATAATTAAGAAAGTAATTGCAAACGAAACATTCTGAGAAAGATCATTAAACATATAATTTGAAAACGGGAATTTACACAACAATAGATATAATTTTTGTATAATGTTTGCCCCTTATCAAAAAATACTATCTCATTAGAGAAAGAAGTTTATTAAGACGTTTTTTGTAAATATTGTAAAATTATACAGTGTGTACATAAATAAAATCATTGTTTTTTAATCATCCAATAGTAATCATTGATTTGTGAAGGTAATATTTATTTTGTCACATTATTAGTTACACTTTCAGATCGCGTTCCGTTCCGACGACTAAGTCGTTAAGCGAATAGGTGGATAAGTGATGAGAGTACGTTGGGAATATAGGCGTATAGGTTATAAAAATTACCAAAAGATACCTCAACTTCGTTCATAATAAACATGCATCTGTACGTTTAACTATCTGGAGCTATATAGAGTCCGGGTAAGAGAGATGATGACGGAGAAACAGAATAAAAGTTGTACCTTTAAGGAAATTGTAAGCTGACTGAATAAAACGTAAATGTGATCTAAAAAAATGTAACAAACGTGCAACATTTTGATTCAGTTAATAACAAAAATGCTTAAAAATATTGGTCTTGATCTTGTCAAAAGAAAATAAAACGAATGAATTCATACCGAAGAAAATCCTCTTTGTAAATCCGTCTTATTATAAGCTGACTGAATATGAAGATATGCTGAGTTAAAACAGCTGATAATATATAAGTATAAAGTTATAAAAATTACCAAAAGAAACCTCAACTTTGTTCATAAAAAAACATGCATCTGCACATTTGGCTATCTGGAGCTATCTGGAGTTCGGGTAAGAGAGAGGATGACGGAGAAACAGAATAAAAGTTGTACCTTTAAGGAAATTGTAAACTGACTGAATAAAACGTAAATGTGAAACATTTTGACACAATTAATAACAAAAATACTTTAAAAATATTGGTCTTGATCTTGTCAAAATAAAATAAAACGAATGAATTCATACCGAAGAAAATCCTCTTTGTAAATCAGTCTTATTACAAGCTGACTGAATATGAAGATATGCTGAGTGAAAACAACTGATAATATAGAAGTATAAAGTTATAAAACTGACCAAAAGAAACCTCAACTTCGTTCATAAAAAACATGCATCTGTACGTTTAGCTATCTGGACGTATAAAGGAGCTATATAGAGTCCTGGTAAGAGAGATGATGACGGAGAAACATAATAAAAGTTGTACCTTTAAGGAAATTGTAAGCATACTGAATAAAACGTAAATGCGATCTAAAAATTGTAACAAATGTGAAACATTTTGACATAATTAATAACAAAAATACTTAAAAATATTGGTCTTGATCTTGTCAAAATAAAATAAAACGAAGGAATTCATACCAAAGAAAATCCTCTTTGTAAATCAGTCTTATTATAAGCTGACTGAATATGAAGATATGCTGAGTGAAAACAGCTGGGAATATACAAGTATAAAGTTATAAAAATTACCAAAAGAAACCTCAACTTCGTTCATAAAAAACATGCATCTGTACGTTTAGCTATCTGGACGTATAAAGGAGCTATATAGAGTCTTGGCAAGAGAGATGATGACGGAGAAAACAGAATAAAAGTTGTACCTTTAAGGAAATTGTAAGCTGACTGAATAAAACGTAAATGTGATCTAAAAAAATGTAACAAACGTGCAACATTTTGATTCAGTTAATAACAAAAATGCTTAAAAATATTGGTCTTGATCTTGTCAAAAGAAAATAAAACGAATGAATTCATACCGAAGAAAATCCTCTTTGTAAATCCGTCTTATTATAAGCTGACTGAATATGAAGATATGCTGAGTTAAAACAGCTGATAATATATAAGTATAAAGTTATAAAAATTACCAAAAGAAACCTCAACTTTGTTCATAAAAAAACATGCATCTGCACATTTGGCTATCTGGAGCTATCTGGAGTTCGGGTAAGAGAGAGGATGACGGAGAAACAGAATAAAAGTTGTACCTTTAAGGAAATTGTAAACTGACTAAATAAAACGTAAATGTGATCTAAAAATTGTAACATATGTGAAACATTTTGACACAATTAATAACAAAAATACTTAAAAATATAGGTCTTGATCTTATCAAAAGAAAATAAAACAAATGAGTGAATTTATACCAAAGAATATCCTCTTTGTAAATCAGTCTTATTATAAGCTGACTGAATATGAAGATATGATAAGTGAAAATATGATCTAACAAAGAGCTAAGATCTTTTGTTCCTGAAAAATATTTTGTCAATTGTAGCTTCTATTAATATATGTATCGAATGAATAAATAGGCTACATATCAGTTCAAAATCTGTAAATTAAAGGAATTCACTTTTATTCCACAATTTATGCACATGAGAGCTTTTATTACGTTTTCCGTAAGTTCAATCGATTTCTTCTTTGCTCATAAATGTCAAAGCATTTAAAACTATACTGGGACTAAAATTGATTACAAAATCTTGTTTCGACTATAAAATCCGATTATTTCTTCATGTTTTAAGAATATTTGAATTTCAGATTTCAAAATATATGCGCATAAAATTAAGCTGCCAAACTTCTGTGAAAGAAATTTCACTTGAAAAAAAAATTTTTTCATTATGATTATTATCGATCGATTGGTCTTGGCATTTTTACAGTCTCCTTTTGTTGGTGTAAAATCAGGAAAGTAAATGAATTCTTACCCCTGAATTAATTACAAAGTAAGTTTTTGTTCGTACGTGTTAGAGTAAAATTCTAATAAATATCTACACTTGTTTATTTTGTTTCCGTAACTTAGGATAAATAAACTGCGTGTACACCACACAAACTTTTATTATTTTTTTTTCTTAGTGTTTTCAGTAAAATCAAAAAAGTTTTAAAAGTTTAAATTAAATCCCGATTTTTATAATTAAATCCAATCATGTAATTATATTGTCTGTAAAGCATGAAAAGTGCTTTATTTTCGTAAATTATTCGTGTATAAGATGTGGTAAGATATAAAAGATATATATAGATATATATATCTTTTGATGGGATGATAGGTATCATCCTATATATAGGTATATCCTATCATATGATAGGTATCCTAGGATAGATAAACTGCGTGTACACCACACAAACTTTTATTATTTTTTTCTTAGTGTTTTCAGTAAAATCAAAAAAGTTTTAAAAGTTTAAATTAAATCACGATTTTTATAATTAAATCCAATCATGTAATTATATTGTCTGTAAAGCATGAAAAGTGTTTCATTTGCGTAAATTATTCGTTTATAAGATGTTGTAAGATATAAAAGCTATATAGAGATATATTAAAAAATTAAAGATAATATAATATATATATATATAGATATATATATAAATAATATATATAATATATTATTTATATATATTAATTATATAATATATATATATATTATATATTATAATATAATATATATATTATTTATATAATAATATATGTAATATATATAATTATAATATATATATATATATATAAAGATATATTAAGAAAAATAACTAGCAATGAAATTCTTATTTAAAAGCTGAAATTCCAAGCTCTTCAATTTGTTACGTTACGAATATGCTCTATTTAGTTTTTACGGCTTCAATTTAAAAAACATATAGCACTTAATTATTCAAGTTCCTTAACTTGAAATTTCTAGTTCGCTTTTCAGGTAAATTAATGCTGTTTACTTTTTAAGAGTCGTTAAGAGTTGTTCCTAATTAAGTATCTAATGCGTCTAATTTATCTTAATTTCATAGAGATGAGGATCAATGTCTTAAGTTTTACTCTATGCATTAAAGCCGTGTGCATTCGTGAAATGAAGGGAAGGTTAGATTTACGTGAAATGGAAATTCTATAATCTGGCTGAATGGAAACTTAATTTGGAATCATATACCAATACTTTAAATATTACGCTTTCACAAACTATCTGGTTTGGAAGATACCTCAAAAATGCTCTTGAATGCTGAAACGAATTATTGAAATTCGTGTAAATCTAAAGGACTGATTTACTCCCATCTTAAGAGTAAATTATCACAAGGAGTCATCTTTTGTGGTGAGAAATATAGCATTTCATTCCACAGCCCGTGAAAAGGGCGAGAAGAAAATATTTCATGGGAAGGAGAAAGAAATTAACATGGATTTTTATTTGCCATTGAATACCTGCACATGGTAAAGTAAGAAAAAGATTTGAAATAAAGAGATAAGAATAGTAGAGCAAAAAAAGTTTAATGGTGCATCAGTCTCATGTGAGAATCGTTGCTTTTGATTCTTGTGAAATCAAGTTCGTGAAATATTTTCATATGAACAAAAGAAGAAAAATAATGAACTAGAAACATAAAATCTTTGCCATTTTCATTTACTTAAAAGAAAAACTGTTAATATTATCCTGAAGTTTTTGCTCATTAAGCTATCTTACATGATATACAGTGTAACACATTTAAGAAGTTTTTCAAGGGACCATAAAATTCATACTTTTTATATGAGAAAATATCTTAAAAAAGAAAACTGACAAAATACATTATGAAAAATATTTAATTTAAATTTTAGTAGTTATTCGTTTTTTCTCCTCTAAATATGTTCTTGTATATAAAATTTGATATAATATATGAATAAATTTGGGACCGCACAAATTGAACATTTTAAGATGGAAAATTTCTTAACGGGAACTTTTTAATGGAGTCACTAAAAAAAAAAAAAACTAAACTCCTCAGCGCAAAAGCTCCTAGGGGCCAGGACCTACGGTGCTAATCTCCGTTTACGTGACCAAGGACCCTGGGGTGCGAAGCATTTGTTCCGGTCAGGTGGTCAATCTTACGTAGAAACCCCAGTGTTTAGTTCCCAAACACGATTGGTCCTTAGTTCATCTACCCACTGAAGGGATGAAAGGCTGAGTCAACCTTTCCCAGCCCGGAGATCGAACGTCGGACCTGCGTCATGGGAGCTAGAAGCGCTACCCCAACGTACACTGCATATATATATATATATATATATATATATATATATATATATGTATATATATATATATATATATATATATATATATGATGTATATATATATATATATGTAATGAGACTGACTTCTCGATGAGGGGTTGCAGTCATGGCCATAAAAATGATACCGTTTCAGCTCAAGATCTTTATTAAGATAACATTGAAGGACGGGTTCCCACTTCATCATAGGGACAAACTGAAGGGTCAGCTAGCATGAAGTTCTATGTACAAGACACTTAACACCTGGGTCAACATCTGTGGGAAAATATCTCTAGAAAAATCTGTCTCCGTTAGCGTGTATCTCCTTTTTATTTGGAAATTTCCTAAATTGTCCGCTAGGGCCATGTAGGTTTATAATTGGCCAGGCCCCTTCTCTGAGGGCGTAACCTGTAGCCCCAGTGGTCAATTTAGGTTAGGGGTTAAAAAGGGGAATGGAAAATGACGCGGGAATTTTTACCCTTGATTTAAGTTTTCAAAACCCCTGAGAATTTTCCTTACATGTATATATATATATATATATATATATATATATATATATCAACATATATTATATATATATATATATATATATATATATATATATATATATATATATATATATATATATATCATAAAGTGTCTATCCCAATGATAAATTTATAAATAATAGAAATCACTTGAAAATTTTGTAGATTGTTTATAAAATTACTACCTAAACTAAACTCCTCGGCGAAACAACCCCTAGGGGGGCATGGCTTACGGTGCCAACCTTCGTTTCCATAAACAAAGGAACTGGAGTGCGAAGCATATGTTCCGGTTAGGTGGTCAACTTTACGCAGAACTTCCAGTGTTTAGTTCATAAGCATGCTTGGTCCTCAGTTTGTCTACCAACTGAAGGGGTGAAAAGTTGAGCAAACCTTGCCCAGCCCGGGGATCGAATATCGGATGTGTGTCGTGAGAGCGCAAAGTGCTACCCCAGAGCCACTAAACTTCCAAAATTACCCTCTACCTACTTTCAAAAGAAAAACTCTTTCTAAAGAACATAAAAATTCGACAAGTTATTTTTTAACGGTATAAAATGCACCAGGCATTAAAAGGGGTTAAATTTACATCCTAACAAAGAAATAGAATTTGAAAGCTTTTAATGTATTAAATAACATCGGTAAATATTCTATAACATTGATTTTAATTTTGATAGGTAAGAAATTTGCGAGCTAAAGCAACTCTTAATACTATCGCCTGCCGCATATCAAAGTCCGTAATAGCTGTACAAGAATGCCTTATCGCATCATATACGGTAAAGTGTTCCGTTATCATGCACCATTTCGGTAGTCTTTCAGCTCAATGTTCGCTCATGTTTGATATCAAGAAATTCTTTTTATACTTTTTGACGAAGGGAATACTTTTTTTCTTCTCTTATGAAGATAAATGTTCTGTTAGAGGAGAGTGGGGGAGATCAATTTTAAAAGCGAAATATTTGGATGTATTTCTCTTTAATATTTAACGCTGTAGCTAGGGTTTAAGTAACATCGAAAAAGCTAAAGAACTTTTAATTTTCAAAAAGACGTGGAAAAATTTGCGTACTATACAAAACTATAACTGACAATTTTAACACATTGTGTGCCGGTACATTTCGCAGCGGAATTACACCGGGAGCGGGCGTTTTGAGCGTAAATTTAGTTATTCATTTAAATCTCAATAGATCGAAAATTATTTAATTTTTTAACCAACTTTTCGTATTTTATATTGAAATATATAAACAAATATATAAATAGAAATATATAAGTAACAACCATAAGATTTTTGTAAACAAAAAATATATTTTTTAATGGATAAATTTATAATAGTATCGTAAACGTGAAAAATCAAATAGAAATAGTATTTTATAGTTTTAAATTTTTCAAGTTATGTAATATATAAACATTTTTAAATTATAAAAAATGAAAAGAGCAATCATAAACCTAATAATATAAAAACTAGTTTTATTTGTCTAAATTTTTCCGGAATCTATGTAGTAGACAAGAACATTCGACTTCGTTTTCGTGTATATACCGTTATTTTTGTACCCACAAACAAACCCTGTTGTTACACTACTCAAGTGTGACCCGTACTCAAGAATCAATCGTCAGAAAACGTACTAGTACGTATCCAGCATACAATGTGTTAATACGAAAGTCTTATTTGAAACTTTTTTTGTGATTTAAGTACTAGGTTTTATTTCTGAAATCCTGTCAAAAAATCACAGTAACAAAGTTCTGTTATTTTTGTTCTCACTGAATTATACAAAAACATACGTACAGTTAAAAAAAAAAGGTAATATTTAAAAATCCAGTAAAAGTGGGGAAATTAAAATTAATAAGTTGTCAAAGAAATATATTCAGAAAGAGAGCTCAAAGCTGTAATGTCCTTTACACAACTTGTTAATAAGCAATCGAGTTTTAAAATTTAACTAGATTTCATCAAACGTAAGTAAGGATTATTAAAAAGGTAAAATTTTGTGAAATGAGAATTACTTAAGTAATCAACTCCAGAGGGACAAATTAAGTGAACGGAAAATTGCTTATGTCCCAGGAAATTTTTAAAGCGCTGACATTTAAATGAGATTAGTTCTGGTACTTATTACTTTAAATAGATAAATTCATAAATTGCTCAAGAGTGAACATTCCCACCTAGGTATCACCCTTAATAATTTGCATTCTATGCTAACATTTTTACTTAAACTACAAAAGTGTAAAGAGTATTAAGACCAAAAACCAGAATCACAATAAATGTTTGAATGTACCTCGGAAAAAGTTGCACTGTAGATGCAGTTTATTGAAGATTTCGTGGTTTATTCTTACAAATGAGCAGTAAATGATATTGGATTTACCATTGAAAATAGGGTTAACACACTTGCATATTGTATGGTCCCAATTAAGCAAAGACACAAGCAGTTTATTTCCTTTGAGTGTATCTGAAAGTGAACAATTTGCACTGTATGCTAATATTATTACATAATCTAGAAATGTGCAGAAGGTAAAGAAAAGTAAGACCAAAAACCAAAATCTCGATAAATGTTTGAATGAATCTCGAAAAAATACACAAGTGTTGCACTTAAGAGGCAGTTTATTGGAGTAATCATGGATAATTCTTACATCTGAGTAGAAAATGCTATTGGATTTACTATTCAAAAATAGGGTTAACACGTATTCCATGGTTCCAATTAAGAAAAAGACACTTTGACAAAATACTTTTCACTTTTTTCACTTTGACAAAATTTCATCATTCACGAAAAGCAAATGAGGTCACATAGGTAAAATGCAGTTTCTTCGGTACCAGTCGATGAGATAAAATCTTTAAGTTAACAGGGATGATTATAACCCACTAGATTAAATTTAGATGGGCTAACGATGCTGAATGACAAAAAGTTGGACGTACTATCAAAACAAACCTAAAATTGGTAGATGTAAATAAATAATTATTTGTAACACTTTTTTTTAGTGATGAACTATAATCGAAGTTGTTTTCGATACAAAACTTACTGCATAATTAAACAAGCAATATTTCTAAAAAATTCTAAAAATTATGAAGACAATTGTAATATTTATTTTAAAAGGAAGTTTATGGCTTTGAAAAATAATAACTTTGTGAAACTGCAGGTTTTTGAATTGTAATATATATATATATATATATATATATATATATATATATATATATATATATATATATATATATATATATGTGCGTGAGTGTGTGTGTGTTTAATACTCATACTAAAGTACATATAAATTAATATATTTGTTCAGACAGAAGTAAGTAAATACTAATTTAAAATATGTTTGTGAGTTCTATGAATTCAAATTTTATTTATTTTGTCCGTGGTAATGACTTTGCAAATAAAATAAACAAAGCTAACCATTCCCCCTTTTCAGTTGCTATTTCAATTAATTTATGTTTATATACACTGTAATAAATGTTTAACATTCATATGTACTCCTCTTGAATATACCGAGAACAAAGGGTGTACTTTAAAGTATTAAATATCTTTCATAAATATTTAATACTTAACAATATTTAAAATGAAATGTTAATATTTAAATGCATTTTAAATGTTTGTTATAGTTTATTTATATAAAATATGACTGTCTTACAAATTGATAAACTTATTGCTTAAAACAATTTTAAAGTGATATTAAAAGTTTCTTTGATCGTATGCCAGAAACAATTCATAATGACAAAAGGATTTATCCTTTCATAAATTAACAGACCTTAAACTAAAAGACCAGTTAATAAATCAGTTTTTATTTTTAAAAATAATAATGCAACTCCAACAAAGAATGACGTTATGGATTTTAAGCTTTCACGAAAGGCTAAGTATAGTGTGATATGCAAACGACTAAGAATTCAAAGAAATACCGCATGCGTAGGCTGAGTTGCGCCCTCTGAATTTCAGCTAAAATCCCATAAATAGAGGACCGTAGCAGGAAGTTGAATATAGGCTATAATTATCTGTAATTAGTAAACATTACGTAATTATGCCTTGCCGAAAGGGGATGGAATTTCAACAACATTAAGAAATATAAAAAGGGAAGAATCATCAGCCTTCCGGAAGGAAGATTTTTCAAATGTGCAATAGGATCTCATGTTTAGAGTAACATTGATTTGAATTTGGAAACAACAGACGGACGAAAAGCAGACCACTAGTAAAATCAGGGAGTGGACGCCGAAAGGTAATGCCAACATGAGATAACAGGTCCGCACGGCACTAACGGAACGTACAGCTGCATTGTGAGAGTTGAAAGCCCACTGGTCCACTGCTACAGGTGTATCATTGTCTACTTTGTCAATTCGTCAACGTCTGTTTCCCTGTGGACCGCGCGCAAGAACTTCATACATTATCCCCTCACGCACAACCTACGGCTGCAATATGCACGTGAACATAGACTGGTTATGCAGATTGGCAACAGTTTTATTTTATGACGAATCCCGCTTTGATTTGTGGCACCATGATGACTGCATTGATGTTAGACGCTATGCCAGTGCACGTAACCATCCGGAATGCATTATTGAACATATGATGGACTAACACCTGGAAATATAATCTGGGGTGCGATTGGGTATCATGGATGATCTCAGCTGTTACAAATTGTGAGTAATCTTCACAGCAACAGGTGCATGAGTGAAGTGCTGAATCCCAAAGACATTCTTTTCCTTCAAGGCATTCAACAGATGAACTTTGGGCACGAGTACAAACAATGTAGTTCTTCCCAAGACTCCCAACAATGTAGTTCTTTGAATGCCTCTTTCCCAAGCAGGCATTCAAAATATGTTTGATTTCATAACATGATGTTACGTCATGAAACATCATTCACAGCGTGTGGTGGCTACACCAAGTACTGATTTCGTATACTTAATATTTTTTTTTCTTTTGAAAACTTAATAATTTATTTGCACAAGTACAAATCGTTTGTGTATTACATTTCACTTAATTCCGATGATTCAATCTTGGAGTTAAATTTTTTAAAAACATTAGTCGATTTCTCTTTGTACTGAAAATAGGTCTCAACATGACTGGAAAATAATTTTGAATTACTTTAGAACAAATAAGTAACTGAAAAATGTCTAAAAATGCCAGCCTATTTACTTAAAAAGTATACTTCAACCTAGCATGCAATTTTGAAAATAGTGTCCCTATTCCAAGTGACTATACTGTTTAAGTTATCACCAAATTTAAGTGTATTCAATTTAAGATTGCAATTTTAATAAAGGAATAAAATATGAGATTTTTTCCTTCGTAAATTTCTATATTATTGCCAGAAATTTTAACTGCAGCAAAGGGTGGCATCTCTATATATTAACGTTTATTGACTTCAGATTTTATTAATGTATATATTTCTTTTACAATAAAAATAGTCTCACGTACATGTTATTTGTAGGATCTCAATAATTCATAAATAAATTCATATTCATAAATAAATTTGCCTACGAGACCTTCAACGAATTATTGTTTTTAAAAAATTCAGTTAAACTAGAAAATGCAAAAATCAGAGTAACGTCCCGGATAATCTATCTACCCACTATAATTTATAAAAAGAAAAAAATGAAAAATGTAGTCTACGTCTAGAAATGTCGAGACATATATATTTATAAAATCCTTTGTATGTGGGCGTGTGTATGCAGGCCGGGACTAGTAGGCGGACAGAGCGTGCATGCACGCAGGCGGCCAAAGTTCTAGGCCGCGCGATAGAATAAATAACATAAAAATAGTAACTGATACTCTTTTTTATTTAGAATACGAGGATTTTACTAAAAATATTAAGGGAGAAAATCTATTTTCTGTCTACCTTTACGTGTCAAGGAATAATCGTCAAAAAACAGGGTTATTGTAAAAGATACTTCGTAATTTTTTATTTAAAAATAGATTGATTTGTAATATTAAATAATTTAAAAAAGAATTTTCCCTTAATAAATTTTAGAAATGTCAAACAAAAAAATCCGACGGGATTTATAATATGAGGAAATAGTTATGATGAGTAGTTTTAATACTAAATTGCATTGTCTCTCTATTTTAAAGATAGAATTATTTGTGATTGAAAAGAAATTATGATAAACGCAATATTTTGTTGCTGATACTTGATGTGGTATCCATTTAATAAACTTATACGATGTGTACATTTTTTAAAAGTATTTGATCTCTAGTCAATTATAAGAAGCTGTAATATAAATATAATAGTAAGTATATATGCACTGATCTAAGATATGAATCTCCTAAGATTCATTGATAGAGAAGACGGCGTAATGCTATCTTGCACTCAGGCGGCTAATAGCCCAGAACCTGTGAGTATGTGTGTATGCATGTATGTTCACCATGCATTTCCAAATGGCTTGACCGATCTTGATGGGATTTTGCATAGTGATTCAGGTCAAACCTGAAATGATTTTAGTTAGATCAAATCATTTGGAAGCAAAAGGAATGATGGTTTGGAGCGTTAAGGTCTACTGTTATGCTACACGAGGGCTAATAAGAGTAGAGCCTACATCTTAAAGCCGATTCCTAAAGGTTACGGGTATCCAAGCCATGAGAGGGATCCCAGGGACACGTGGATCCCAGTACCAAAGAGCAGTACCATACCATTCGGCCATTGTCCGTCCCAAAGGACATGATGGAGATGAACTTTCTTTTGTCTTTCCAAATAGCTTGGCGACCATATATTGTATACCATTTTCTTTGAAAAAGGAGCCTCAATAGCTCAGTTGACAAAGGCAGATGAGGCACATAAAATAGGTTCTTGATCAGAATGTCCTCTAAGTTCCCAAACATTACCTGTAGAGTTGGTAGACCAAGACTGGATGTCTTCCATATAGTCCCTGCTTCTAAACTACGAGGGCCTATTTTGTCTGTGATGTCTTAGTAATTTTGCCTGCCTATATGGGGATCCTTTAATAAAATTGTCAACACTGTCCGTTATATGGGGCGTTGAATACTCAACAGGCAAGTTATATATAAATCTTCGACTGATGTACTAAAATGTGTATAAAATATGCTTTAAAAAGATAAGCTTTGATGTTGGCATAGCAGGAATAATTTAGTTTTTTTAATTTTATTGCATCTCAGTTTATTCCGTTGTCATGAGTAACGAAGTCATCGTTGCAGAATTAAAACTATTTAACAGTTTATTTGTAACGTGAATATAACTTTTATTTTTTTGAACCTTGATTCTATTTAAATAATCTCTCCAAAAATATAGTTATATTTGCTTATATGTCATGCTTTAATTAATATTTCTTAAGTTTATGAAGGACACTTGATTGAACAAAAATATGTTGTTCCAATTTACGAAAATGAGTTGTTTTATTTTCCAAATTGTTTCTGTTGTTGGTATGTAATATAGTTTAAAAAGTAATTTAAATTTTGAAATGATTATCACCTTCATTTTAGAATTTTAACTACCCATATAAAACTGAAATTTCCAAAATTGTTTATTGGCTATACAAACCCACACATCTGAACCTATTGATCATAAGTTCCAACATGACGTAGAGAATGTCACAGAATTAGATAACATACCACAGCAGTTCATGGGCAACACTGTCCATGTACATATTTATATTTGTGGAATTATCTATAGAAATTAAACTGTCATATTCTTCGACAATCTCTAACACATGAGGTTTATCTAACATTTTCTTTACTACTTTTATCTATGGTACTTTTTCTAATACTTCATTTTGGAATATAAAGAATCCATACTGAATGTATAAGCTTCTAGTTATAAGCTTGATTATAATTAGGCTTGAATTTATCATACAATTTTGAAAATCGCGTCTCTATTTCAGGACTATACTGCCTAACTAATCTCTAAATTTAAATATCTTGAATTTAAGAATTGGATTTTAATAAAGGAATGAAGAAAACAATCTGACTTTCGCAAATTTCTATTTTATTACTAAGAAGAAAAGTTAGGGGGGTAGAACCTATGAATTCTTATGTGGTGAATTAGGCTTTACTGAGGTTAGATACGAAAAAGTAACAAGATCTTACAAATAATTCAGAAATTGGAATTTAGAATTGGAAAACGTATCCCAACGGTTCATGGGCAACACTGTCCATGTACATATTTATAATTGTACAATTATCTATTGAAATTAAACTATCATATTCTTCGACAATCTCTAACACATGAGGTTTATCTAACAATTTCATCACTACGTTTATCTTTGGTACTTGTTTTAATACTTCATTTGGGAATATAAAGAATCCAGACTGAAAGCATAAGCTTCTAGTTATAAGCTTAATTATAATTAGGCTTGAATTTATCATGCAATTTGGAAAACCCCGTGTCTATTTCAAGATTATACTGCCTAACCAATCTCTAAATTTAAATATCTTGAATTTAAGAATTGGATTTTAATAAAGGAATGAAGAAAACAATCTGACTTTCGCAAATTTCTATTTTATTACTAAAAAGAAAAGGGAGGGGGGATAAAACCTATGAATTATTTTTATCTGGTGAATTAGGCTTTATTGAGATTAGATACGAAAAAGTAACAAGATCGTATAAATAATTCAGAAATTGGAATTTAGAATTGGAAAACATACCACAGCGGTTCATGGGCAACACTGCCCGTGTACATATTTATAATTGTGAAGTTATGTATTGAAATTAAACTATCAAGTTCTTCGACAATCTCTAAAGCATGAGGTTTATCTAACAATTTCATCCTTACGTTTATCTATGGTACTTGTTTTAATACTTCATTTGGGAATTTGAATAACCGAGACTAAAGGCTAGATGCGAAGCTGCTAGTTTAATTATAAAGCGTGCTTGAACTTAGTATGCAATTTTGAAAATAGCGTCTTTACTCCAAAACTATACTGTTTAGCTAATCTCTGATTTTAAATATTTTAAATTTAAGAAGGGGATTATAATAAAGTAATGAAAAATGAAAACTGCCTGTCTTTTACAAATTTCTATTTTATTGGTAAAAAAAAAGAAAGACAAGGATAAAAGGAAATAAAAACTACGAATTATTTTATGTGGTGAATTAGGCTTTATTGAAGTTAGACATGAAAACGTAACAAGATCTTACAAAGAATATATTTATAGAAGAAAAATAGCCTGTTTTAATTAAAAGATTACAATTTTAAAATGATTTAAAATAGGTTTCGTTATCTTAAGTTATGATAAAATGAAAGCTGAAACTTATACAGAACTATACGCATCAGATTGTATTAATTTTGAAAAAATAATGTAGCGTGCAGTATTAATTTTAAATCCATTGACTATGGGATGAAGAAATGAATCCACTATTTAAATCTTCACTGTAAAAAAGTAAAAGCACAAATGTCTAGACAAATCCTTTTTATGAAAGCATAATATGGCAGATGGATTTTTATTAGGTTAAAAGGAGTTGTGATGAAATGTATATTTAAGTTATTTCTCAAGAGATATTTTTTTTTTTCAAAATCCAATTATAACCGCGAGGAAAATTCCTAATAAGTATTACTTTTATTTCCAAACTTTTACAAATGAATCAATTTTCTTAGTGGAATTGTGTATTTTATTATACATTCAATTATATAAAGTTGGAATTAATATATTGAAATATGATACTTGCTTCATATTTCTTGAAGTTGTGTAAACATGAAAAGTTTATAAAAGTATAGAAATTACCATGAGTACTATATATACTTCCTATTGACAAATAGTAAATGTTTGTTTAATGTGATCCACAATGTAAACGGCGCATTTTTAAGTAAGTAACGTTTTAAAAAAATCGGCAACTGCAACAATGTAGATGTTGTTTTGCATTGTTGCAAATGTGCATCATGGTGTTATCTAGTTAATTTTTGAAATGCAACTTCTTACCTAGATATTTAGCCGGATGACGTAAAGTAATAGGTAGTGCTGGTACGTGAATTCGTGGGTTTGGACCCCGCTAATGGCGCAGATGTATATAGCCGTTAGGAATTACTTTTAAGCAGTAGGGCCTGGTCTAATTTGAGCTCGTTTAGCAAAGATTTGACTGTAAAGCTCCAAACCAGGCTCAGATGTTTAATGTATCTCTCACGTCAATTGAAATTACAACGGTAGCATTTACTTTTGATTTCCCTACCAGATAGTGTTCGTGCATATCTAATTGAGGTAAACATTTTTATAATGGCAAAATACAAGTTTCTTACACTTTTTTTTTTTTTTTTTTTTTTTTTTTTTTTTTGTAAGAAGTATAAAAATTTAACTGTTTCGGGTCTAAATTTTGTTTTTAGTTTAAAAAAAAACATTTTACTCATAAGACACATAAATAACATCTTCTACAAGTCTTAAATTAAGTTTAATCTTAATTTCGACAAACAATTTGAATTAAGATTTTCGGACACATTTAAATATCCCTACATAACAAATTTTATTATTTTTAAAGACAAAAACTACATCATTCATTATCAAAAGTAATATTCTCAAAGCTAATAGTTTTCCGTAACATTAAAATTGTTTTTAATAATCAGAATACACAAAAGTGACATTCATGATGTACGCGCTCACGAGAACGTGTTTTGGACGTTAGAATCTTACATAGAAGACTATTCTATCTTGAATGACTATTTTTAGACAAGTATAGTCGTTTTTCAAAAACATTGTGAAATTCATTTGAGTAGAATACGAGGATTTTTCGGAATATTCTGTAAAAAAAATTTAAGAGTATTTTTAAATATATGTTTGATGTGCGCCTGAATGGGTTTGGCTAAAATATTGAATTTTGAAGAAAAATTGATACAAATCTGATTGATTGGCTTTTATCTTAATTTAATTTGTAAACTTAGTCGAAACCAGAACCTGAAGAAAGCTAAATTTGCAGTAGGAACTGTTAGGAGTGATAATTTTCTATGTAATTAATGGTAGTAATTAGGTTTGATCTAGTAACTGATACTTTTAGAAATGGAAGAAAAGGATATGATCCTTACAAATAATTCTGGAGTTTGTTAAAATTACAAACTAGCATGAAATTAGCTAATATCTTCTTTTTTTTTATCTTGGATTATAAGTACAGTAGTTTGTGATTTATAAAAAATGCGAAGAAGTTCAGATAAATAACTAAATCTGAGTATTTCTTTTTTATTCAACAGATTCGGAGAAAATGTATGGAATGTTAAACAGTATTACCTACATTTCATTTTGAATGCTTTATAGCGTCAGTTAATTTACATTTAAATAATTTTAAAACTTTTCAATAAAATTTCATAAGCAAAATCATGAAATACATGTTTTAAATTGTAAAAGAACACAAGGATCTCGGGGAACATTTTGTAATACTATTTTAATAGAGCGAGATCAAATTGCATATGCTATTAATAGGATGCCAGACTCGAAAGAATTAATTTGTTTTCAGTTTTAGCTACCAAATGTAATAATTCATCAAAGTTTCTATTAAATCCTAAATATAATATTCTGGAAAGGAACGATAAACAGGAGATATTTATGGAACTGAGACTAAATTAATTCCACAGCAATGGTTGGAGTAATAATATCTATTAATGGCTATAACATACATCTGTAAATATATATAATAGACATAGGAAGTCACAAACATGAATGTCGAATTGTTAATTGATTGAAATCAATTAAAGGCTGTTATTTGTAGCATTTTTATAATTGAAAGTATACATGTATATATATGACTAAACGTTGCATAGAAAAAAAATCATTCAAAGTCTTTAATATGTCCCCCGTATAAATACATTTGATTGAGTTATACGTACTGATGGTATCTCAATATTATATTTTGTATCATACATCTAAGTCAAATTTAATTGTTTAAGAATCAATAGGTTTTTACAAGCATTGAAAGCCTATCATTCCAAATTACTGCTATAATACACTAATACAAAGAAACTCTACTTTGATTGTGTCGAGCGATGGCCAAATGGTTAGAGCACTGATCTTCGGTACCGGAGTTCGTGGGGGTCGAATCCCACTGTAGCATGAATGTTCGTAGCCGATCGGATCTGCCCTCTGACACACGACTTGCATCTTAAGAAACCCTCTGAAACATTCAAGGAACTATGGGCAGAGAGCCTAATCAAAAACCCGGTACTGATAAGGAAGGCCAGGAGCCTGGTTGACTAGCTCACCGCAAATCAAGGCGCCATCGTGCGGCCAAGAAGATCTTAACCTAAAACCACACCGCAAGGGGCAAAGTACCCTTTCACTAATGGCCATTACAACTGCCCTATGCAGTTATTGCTTCCCTCACCAACACTTGTTCTCATGTCAAAAAGTTCCATGTAGTACACCGGGTCAACAGGACTTTTAACCTGGACAGGACTCCTGCGGAGTATCGCCCGCACTTCCGGAAATTGCATTGGTTGTACTTATGGTATGTCTAGATTGTGTACATGATTTTTTGTAATTTTAAATCATATGGGCGGAATGCTGACTTGACCCCTGCGTAACGCATTGTTGCCGGACGGTCAGACCAAACAAGCAACACCCTAGACCCGACTTCAGGTGGGTGGCTGGTTACAGGTAGTACACGGCTTTAAACCGTAAATCCCGGTCTCAGTACCCCTCGTGTTACAAAAGGATACCGTAGCGCTCCAAACCAAGCCCTAAGTCTGCTTTGAATATTTATTAACTTTACTGATAAATCATGTTAATAGATCTTCGGACGGAACTTATCAACAACTGGTTCATTCAGAGCAATAATCACAATATTTTGTTACTCGATGGCTTGTTGGATTAAGAGTTTATAACCAAATTATATGCGAGCGACAACTTTGAGCCCAACAGAGGAACCCAGACACTGGTTACAAAAAATAGTGCCCTAAATATTTAGACATAAGTATCAGGAAATTGATTTCCACTAATAAAAACCATACTATTTAAAATAAATGTCAATGAAAATGGTTTACGCTAGAAACTTCTAGGAGACGGACGATGCCCAAATAGGTAGTGCGCTGACTGAGTTTGTGGGTTCAAACCCCACTACCCTACTGGATATTCGTAGCCATTGGTAATCGGTTTTAAGTAGAAAGTCCTGGTATCTTTCGTGGCATAGAAAGTTGATCTTCGTGCTCCAAACCAACCATACGTCCCGGAATAGTTAACTACACTCTAAAAAATGTTAAATTATTTTTCTTCAATATATACATATAGCCAGTTATAAACACTACATGTGTTTTCTTTGTTTCAATCCTTTGTTCATCATAAAATTAATATAGAAATATCTATGTGATTAAGATAATGTTTCCTTGTATATTTTTTATTTTCTTTGAGACCACAATAGCCGAACTTATGGTTCAAAGAAGCACTTAGTAAGGCAAGCCACGAACGGGTATAAAATAAGAAACTTTCTCTCATGTACCTTGCAACACGCGTAAGTTTTGTTTTTCAAATAACATATTTGGGTTCCTCAAATAATGTGTTGTATTTGTTATAATGCATTATTAGTTAATTCGATATCAGCTCGCTGAAGTTGGTATCTTCGTGGCATATGTTATTAAGCCAAAACCTTTTCTAAAATATACTACCCCAACCATAATACGGTAATAGTTAACTACATTTTTAAAAAAAGTTAATATATACATTCAATAGCCATTAAAAACTATGTTTTTTTTGTTTTCCTTTGTTCATCATGATATAGAATATATAAGATAATATCTATATTTTTTATTTTTTTTGTACTTGTACTTTTTGGTTCAAAGAAGCACTTAGAATGAAGAAAGCAGCAATAGACAAACAAGTAACGAAATATAACAAAAAAATTTGAAACCGCATTGAGGGATAATTTGGGTTCCTCAAAATAAGTTATATAGTTACATTCATTATAGCTCAAAACCAAAATTAACAGTTTTGACAGTATGTATGTTATTAAAAAATAAAAGCAATAAAGTTTTGACTAGGGAACTCTTAATATGAACCTTCTTATTAGCTCTTAATATTTTGTATTATTAAAATTATATTAAATAAATGGACAAAATTGATTTATTAAGATGAAAGCTAATGAGGAGCCTATTAAATCATTTGGATACAAATCTGCATTTAAAGAAAAATTCTAACATTTTATTATTTGGGCTTACACCTGTTTTTCAGTATATGAAAATATATTTAATCTTTTTTTCCTGTATTACACTTTACATCTATAATTCAAGCACAGTCAATCTAGGAATTGAAATTTAAACTAACAGTTTAATTCAACAAAGTGATAATTCTTCAAAGTAAAAAATTTTACCAATTCTTTTAAATCCGTTATTGGAACCAGAACCCGTTTTACAAAAATTCAATAAACGCTATACTTTCTTTAATTAGACAACATATTGTTTCAACAGAAAATTAGAGATAAGAGCAATAGTTTTTTATAAATTGGTCTTAATTAGCAAAATATCATCAATTAAAGCAGTGTATTTAACAGCACTCTCTTCCCAGCATTAAATCTGCATAGAGTGTGTGCTACCATTTAACAAGCTTTTTAATGAAAAGTCTTTAAAGTGAGTACTTTTAAAAGTTGCAAACCTCGAGTTTCGTGGAAAGGGATAAGTTCTTACGCACTGAGTAATTTAATGAACTTTTACTGAATGAGTAAAGGTCGGCAAGGCGTTGTTTAGAAGCTAATCTTCATAAAGAGTTCATCGATGTAGATAACCGAAAAATTAAACTTGAAGAAGAAAAAAGTGAATCACACTATAAACAAAATATTAGTGTTGAAACATTTTTATCAGCTTTATACTCGACACCCTATTTGTCTGCTTTTTTTATCAGATAAGTACTAAATATTCTAGAATTTGACTCAATTCTACCATTGAATTTAGCCTCGATTATTTTAAACGTTTAGTTTTTCAAAACATAAAATCTAGCGTATTCCAACATCGGTTTAATCATGAGCTTATCTACTTACAGGGGTAAAATTCGTATTTGACTAATTCCGTCTCTCTCTTTCTTTTTTTTCTTTTTGTTTTTTAATGAACAACTTTTTGGCACGAAATCGTTCTTCAAATGAACCTTCACTGAGTGATCTCATTCGTTTAATCGTGTTTGTTCGCTCATTATTCAGTAAGAAACTATTTCTTGGTGTCGCAGTGAAGTACTAAAGAGTAACCTCGAATTTTAACTTTTCTCCTTTTTATGAGGCCGAATTTAGTTTCCTGGAGATCATAAAAACACTGTCCATGTTCATATTTATAATTGTGGAATTATCTATTGAACTATCATATTCTTCGACAATCTCTAACACATGAGGTTTATCTAACACTTTCATTACTACATTTATCTATGGTACTTGTTCTAATACTTCATTCGGGATTCTGAATAATCCAGACTGAATGCATAAGCTGCTAGTTATAAGTATGATATGATTAAGCTAGTTATAAGCTTAATTATAAATAGACTTGAATTTATCATGCAATTTTGAAAATCGCGTGTCTATTTCAAGAATATACTACCTAACCAATCTCTAAATTTAAATATCTTAAATTTAAGAATTGGATTTTAATAAAGGAATGAAAAAAACATTTGTCAATTCTACCACTGAATTTAGCCTCGATTATTTTAAATGTTTAGTTTTTCACATCATAAAATCTAGCTTATTCCAACATCGGTTTAATCATGAGCTTATCTACTTACAGGGGTGAAATTCGCATTTGACTAATTCTGTTTCTCTCTTTCGCTTTTTTTTTTTTTTTTTTTTTTTTAAAGAACAACTTTTTGGCACGAAATCGTTCTTCAAATGAACCTTCACTGAGTGATCTCATTCGTTTAATCGTGTTTGTTCGCGCATTATTCAGTGACAAACTATTTCTTGGTGTCGCAGTGAAGTACGAAAGGGTAACGTCGAATTTTAACTTTTCTCCTTTTTATGAGGCCGAATTTAGTTTCCTGGAGGTCATAAAAAATTTCCATTAAATTCCGTGTATAGGATAAAAGTATCATGGAAATACTAATGTTCCTCACATCTGAGCTTGTAGTATATTTTTTCTTGCATTCGATGCACAATTTTAAAATGCTTCGATTCAGTATCTTACATATGACCCAAAATAACTTTTTATATCATTTAATTATTTGTTTCATTTCGTGGAAACCTACCAAGGAAAAGAAACTGCTTTATTTTTTATCATTATTAAAATTGATGTATTCAGGGAAATACAATTTTAAAAAGGTTTAAGGAGAAAAGAGATGTCTTGAACAATGGACAATTTATCTTTGGTAAAGGCTTTAAATGCTTTCTTATGTTTATAAGCAAACAATTACTACACTACAGAGAAAGATTATCATGCCAAAATCTATTGGTATCTTATGATTTCAAAAGCATTTAGTATCATCAAAGAGTGGGGGGGGGGGGCTTTCAGGGATAAAAATTGATGTTTTAAAATTTTTTGTACACAGGATTCCGGGAAAAGAAAAAAATAATAATAACCCTTGTAATTTTTTTTTTTTTTTTTTTTTTTTTTTTTTAATATTGGTAACGATTCCTAAAGTTCTTTAGAAACTTTGAAGCTCTTCAGATTCGAAAAACTAAATCACACTATGATAAACTTTAAAATGCTTTAAATGCTTTCTTAAGTTTATAAGCAAACAATTACTAGATTACTAGAGATGGACCAATTACTAGAGAAGGATTATCATACCATGCATAATCTATTGGTATCTTATGATTTCAAAAGCATTTAGTAACATCAAAGAGAGGGGGGGGGGGTCAAGGATAATAATTGATGTTTTAAGATTTTTTTTGTACACAAGATTCAGAAAAAAACCCTTGTAATTTTTTTCTTAAATATTGGTAACGATTCCTGAAGTTCTTTAGAAACTTTGAAGTTCTTCAGATTCAAAAAACTAAATTACACTACGATAAACTTTAAGGCATCATCAAAATAACTTGTCAAACAGAAGGAAAAACTGAATTAGATTATGCATCAAGTTTTCTGACATTTTACTTCTGAATCCCATTAACTAACCTACACTTTATGAACAAGTTTATGACTAGGAATAAAGCTCATAGTACATACGTAAAAAGGTTGTATACAACATATGCAAAGAATATCCAAAGGATGTAGATAAATGTTCAACTAAAATTTTATAAAGAATCTTTTAATTGCATTTTTCTACATAACTAAATATATGTATATTATTTCAGGTTTCCATGTATGTAAAGTAATGAAAAATGCGACAGAATATTTTAAGGATTGTGTATAGTAAGGAGAGAAAATAATACGATGTAATTTTACATACATACATACATACACACATATATGTATAATAGTATTGATATATAAAGACAGATATAAAAAAATATACATTATTCCTATTAAACTTTTTTTTTCTTTTTAGTAAATTCATGTTGGGAATTTACTAAAAAAAACATAAATTCCACAATGGTAACTAATACCTTTTTAAAAGGTTTTCCAATTGTAAAACAATTTGTGCATCTTCAAATATTCTCTACAGTGAAAGACACTTTTTAGATGTTTAAATAATTTAATTAATCTAGTCCTGTTAAGCATATCAATTGTTATTGTAATGTATAGAAAATTCTTTAAGGATTATCAAATATGAAATGAAAAATCTAGTGCTGAAGTTATATATAGAACTTTAATTTATATTCTACTGTTGAAAATATTTAGAAAAATTTTTTTTAACATTCGATGCTTTCAAGATAAAAATAAACTGACTTTATTTATGTATATATTTCAATAAGTATTTTTTAAATGAATTTGAAAAAACTAATATCTCTAAACATAATTAAAGAAAAAACGCATTGATTAAATATAATCTCATAAATACCATATTTGCATATGTTGAAAAGAATTATAAAGAAATAAGATAATTTTTCTCTTTTGGGGAGAGTAATTTACATGCGTAAAAGGATTATTTCTGTTCAACACCTTTTTTATGAATTCAAGAATGAGTTTAAATATAAATTGAAGAATATATTGTTAGTTGCTTTAAAAAAGCTACATCTATTATGTTAGAAATTAATTTTAAACAATTATTCAAAAAATAAAATTTATTTACCTAAATCACTTTCGCCTGAAGAAAGTTATAAAATTGCATCTTGTAACAGTAAAAAGGAAAAAAGCGATAGGTAGTTATTAGTCCAAAGTTAAGTTTCAATCAACTTTATGATAGTTTAAGCAATTAATATATTTATATTACGGTATATCTCCAAAAAAAAGTAGAAGAAATTAATTTATCTGAACGTATTTTGACTGAAATATACACCACAAGAATTGAAAAATAATTGATACACCAAAAACGATGTAATAAAAATATGATAATAAACCAAATAATTTATATATTATTTAATTTAAATTACATGATAACAGAAAACATATTTTTTAGAAATTACCCTTTGAAGTAAAATTAATATATTTTATCTACAATTTGTACTTTTTTAGTTTTACTTGAGTTAAAACTTTATCCTGTTATACAAAAGAAATGTTTTGGATTCCACAAAATAATCTTTAAAATTATCACAAGTTATTGAAGGTATTTTTTCAGCATATATTTAAAGATATATTCACGATGAAATTTATTGCAAACAAAGCTTCTACTATAGGTGAAAATGTTAAAGAAACAGAGCAATTGGGTGGAAGTTATTAACAGTTGAGTTTAACATCAGTTTTTAGTTTATGCATCAAACAGATACAGTACTTATTTTCAAGATATAAACATGCATGACACAAAAATCCTTTCGCTTAAACAAAACAAAACCTAACCTGAATGTATTAATGCAGAGATTAACAATTATTTTAAGTAAAAACAAAATAATGATTATTAATAAAATGGATATTTCAATGAAAAAGACATGAAAATTTCAATTCAATGTGTCATTTTCCATAGTGAATAAAAGAAATTTTCAAACAGTTCATCTTCTAAGTTCTTAAAATTACTGACGAAATGAATAAAATTCTACACTGTTTCTACAAACGAAATGAATAAAATTAAAATGAAACAAAGCAATTTAGTAAATGCAATTAAAATCATCTTCTCTCCATTTACGCAAACAATACAAAGAAATCGTGAAGAAAAAGGAAGGGAGAAACGTCAGTTTAACGAAAATAAACTACCCGAATGGAATCGAACAGAATCAAAAAGCAGTGTTGGCAATCGATCCAAACAAAAGCAAATTACACAGCAAAAAATCCAAATACTTAGTTTGGTGATCCAAAGAAAAGTATTTATAGATAAAAAGTGTATGCTGTCACACTGATTAACATGTTCATAAACATAAATAATACTAAAACATTTCACTTAAAGCAAAAAACATCCCAGAACGTATTTTGCAAATGAACAAAAAATTAAAATAATAATGATAACGCTTAACAAAACGGATATTTCAATAAAAAAAGACATTAAAATATTATCCCAGTGAGTAAATTTCCATTATGAATTTGTCAAACAATGTATCTTCAAAGTTCTCAAAACAGTTTATAAGAATGAAACAAACTCATGTAAATCAAAGCTATTTATTAAATGCAATTAATTGAAGTCAAAATGCTTTATTTTGTGGTCAGTAAAATATTTATTCCTCAAAATTGTATACTACTCTTTATATCAACATGTTCATAAACGTACATAATACAAAAACATTTTACTACAGAATAAACTACCCTGAACTTATTAAGGCAAACGAATAAATATTACAAAAAATAATAATAACGCTCAATAAAACGGATATTTCAATAAAAAAAGACATTAAACTATTAATTCAGTGAATAAATTTCAATAAGAATTTGTCAAACAATGTATCTTTAAAGTTCTCAAAACAGTTTCTACGAATGAAACAAATTAAACTGAAGTAAACCAAAGCATTTTAGTAAATGTAATTAATGAAAGTCAAAATACTTTATTTTGTGGTCCAAATAAGGTTTTTATTCCTCAAAAATGTATACTACTTATTACATCAACATGTTCATTAGCATAAATAATACAAAAACATTTAACAAAAAACTTCCCTGGACCTATTAATGCAAACAAATAAATATTACAAAAAATAATAATAACACTTAATAAAATGGATATTTCAATAAAAAAAGACATTAAAATATTAATTCAGTGAGTAAATTTCCATTAAGAATTTGTCAAACATTAAAATATTAATTCAGTGAGTAAATTTCCATTAAGAATTTGTCAAACAATGTATCTTCAAAGTTCTCAAAACAGTTTCTACGAATGAAACAAATTAAACTGATGTAAAACAAAGCAATTTAGTAAATGTAATTAATGTAAGTCAAAATACTTTATTTTGTGGTCCAAATAAGGTATTTATTCCTCAAAAATGTATACTACTCATTATATCAACATGTTCATAAACGTACATAATACAAAAACATTTTACTAAAAAAAAACTATTCTGAACCTATTAATGCAAACGAATAAATATTATAAAAAAAAATAATAATTCAATAAAACGGATATTTCAATAAAAAAGGACATCAAAATATTAATTCAGTGAATAATTTCCCATTAAGAATTTTTCAAACAATGTATCTTCAAAGTTCTCAAAACAGTTTCTACGAATGAAACAAATTAAACTGGTGTAAAACAAAGTAATAAAGTAAATGTAATTAATGGAAATCAAAATACTTTATTTTGTGGTCCAAATACGGTATTTATTCCTCAAAAATTTATACTACTCATTACATCAACATGTTCATAAGCATACATAATACAAAAACATTTAACTTGAAACAAAAAACTACCCTGAACCTATTAATGAAAACGAATAAATATTACAAAAAATAATACTAATTCTCAATAAAATGGATATTTCAATAAAAAAGGACATCAAAATATTAATTCAGTGAATATTTTCCCATTAAGAATTTTTCAAACAATTTATCTTCAAAGTTCTTAAAAGAGTTTCTACGAAAGAAACAAATTAAACTGGTGTAAAACAAAGCAATTTAGTAAACGTAATTAATGGAAATCAAAATATTTTATTTTGTGGTCCAAATAAGGTATTTATTCCTCAAAAATGTATACTACTCATTTCATCAACATGTTCAAACGCATACATAATACAAAAACATTTAACTTGAAACATTACAAAAAATAATATTAACACTCAATAAAACGGATATTTGAATAAAAAAAAAGACATTAAGATATTAATTAAATGAGTAATTTCCCATTAAGAATGTTTCAAACAATTTACCTTCAAAGTTCTTAAAACAGTTTCCCCGAACGAAATAAAAGAAACTGAAACAAAACAAAGTAATTTCGTAAATGTAATTAAAATGATCTTCTTTCCATTTACGCAAACAATACAAAGAAAAGGCGAAGAAATAGACAGGATGAAACGTCAATTTAACGAATATAAACTACCCTAACGGATTCGAAGAGAATCAAAAAGCAATACTAGCAAACGATCCAAACAAAAGCAAATTACACAGCAGAAAGAAAAACGGAATACCTTGTTTTGGCGGTTCAAATCTCGTGGAAACGACTGGTTGACAAAGGCGTGTTAAGAGAGCTTGTTTATCTCACGTTGTAAAGAGACCGCAGAGAAAGAGTGACCTCTTATCACCAGCACTGCCTACGGAATAGTCTGCTGCTGGAGATGGGGGACCCTTTTTCTCCCTGCCAAAATACCCGGCTGTTCCCTCATTCAGGGTTACTCCCTTCACACGAGATCCCGTTGGATTGCTACTCGCGGAAAAATCAATAACGTGAACCCATTTATCAGGAAATCTGTTCGAACAGATAAATATCCTCCAAAAGAGTGCGAAGTGAGATAGAAGAGAAAGAAAAATTAAAAATGGGCGAGTTTTAATCTGGCGAGAATTAAGACCGAGAATAAAGTGAATAAAAAACTAAGGGGTCGTTCCCCAAGGCCGAAGCTGGAAAAAAAAATTCGGGAGGGGTTTTCTGTGAGACACTTTTTTTAATATAGTCATAAATGTACAGTTATCGGAAAACTCAATTCACAATACAAACACCTGAACAGTTTACAGAAGATCACAATTGAAAACAAATGTCGAGAGAACTTCATTTCTAGGGACCGGCAAACCAAATCGCTGTCCAAAACGACAAATTTTAGAGGCGGCATTTTGTATTTGTAAAATACTTTTTTAATTAGGAAAATTGTTTAGAAATATTTTACAAAACTTAATTCTGTACAGCTCAAAAGCCTGGTACATGATAATAATCTGTATTATTAGATTTAATTGTATTGCCAACTAGTGCAAGTAAAATGTGAAAGGAAAGAATATAAATATGTATATTGAAGAAAGATTGTGCTGGGTAGGGATTAATTGTAACAGGTATAAACAAAATATAGGTAGGTATTCTTGTTTTGACAGGATTTTCGTTTGCCTATGAAAAGCAGTATTCTCTTGTTTTATTTATACTAGTACTACGCTAAGGGTGACAAGGACGCACCAAACTGAGTGTTTTATCTCATGTGAAATTCATAGTAAAAAGGATAAGGATTCAGTGTTGTAAAATTTTTCAGATAAGTAAAA
Organism: Pardosa pseudoannulata; assembly: GCA_032207245.1. NCBI lineage: Eukaryota > Metazoa > Arthropoda > Arachnida > Araneae > Lycosidae > Pardosa > Pardosa pseudoannulata. Next base: position 33,733,803 of record CM063503.1, read on the forward strand.
TAAATATATTTGTATGTTTATCCACTATTTTGTTATAAAAAGTCAGGACGGAGCAGTATTTTAAATCTTTATCCAGGGCGGCAAAACTGAAAAATCTCGTTCTGTTGAGAGGAGGACGAATAGAAATGCAGGTAAAATTAAGAATACTTCCACTATTTGTTTTACATTTTAGGCTTTAAATACATACCTGTACTAGTACAGATATCCAGGGCGGCAAAACTGATAAATATGGTTCTGTTGAGAGGAGGACGAATAGAAATGCGGGTTAAATTAAGAATACTTCCAATATTTGTTTTTCATTTTAAGCTTTAAAAACATACCTGTGCTAGTACATATAAGGTCTTTTCTTGAAATGTTTATGCTTTTAAAAAAAATGCATTTTTTAAATGACTGAAATGAAGATGTGCATTTAAATTCAAGAGCATCTGAGCAGGAAAAATAAAGACGAAACATTTTTTTTTTTTTTAAGAACACACATACATTTTGTACTACTAGTAACATATAGGTCTGAACATTTCGGGAGGGGGGGGGTAAACCTCCTCAGTTTGGTTTTTACTTTATAACAAAAGTAAAAATTTTCAGTCGTTTAAATATTTTCTATGTAGAATTTATTGCGTGAATAACCTATAAATGAATAATGTATAATATTAGTCAAAATTTTGTAAGGGGTATTGTTTTATTACTGATATGAGCTTTTCACTTTTTTCCAGAAATCATCACGTGTCTGACGCGAGCTTTTCACTTTTGGCCAGAAATCATCACGTGTCTGACGCGAGCTTTTCACTTTTGGTCAGACAGAATCATCACGTGTGTGATACGAGCAGTGTTGCCAACCATACGATAATTATCGTATATGTACGATAACTTAGGACTCTGTACGATGAAAAATAATCTTAAAATTATGTGACATAATTCTGAAAAACTCTACGATAAGTTCCTGATTTGTGCGATAAACCAAAAGTAGACTAATGGAGAATTAAAATAACAGGTAATTTAACTGTAACTCTATAAAGAGCAACATAAAAAAATTGAGAATGTCTAATTAATTTTTTTATCACTTTTTCCCATCAAATAATTATTGTTGTAGAATTTAGAGCAGCTTAAGGAGCAGTTTTGAGGTGTTTCTCCATTAAATAAAAGTAAATAATCCTGTAACAGAAGTTGAGAAAGGTCATCTGTACTGTGAAATAATAAAAGTGAAAGTGTCAATTATTAAAAAAAAAGGTATATTTGTGAAATTGAATATGACCTAGGTACTAATGCTTGATATTATTTGAAACTAATATAAAATAAAGAATTTTAAAAATGGTTATGACCAGTGTTTTAATCTGTTAGTTATTTAAAATTATTTAAATCACTCTTATACTTAAATACACAAAACACAAAATTGTTAAATGCAAAATTACTGAATATTCACGATTATGCTGGAGATATTTCTTTAATTATTACATAATTATGGATAATTAGAAGTAATTTTGCAATTTACTTATTCTATTGCAGTTTTCACTAAAATATGGTATTTTTAGTAATTAAACCGATTATTAAATAATCGGTTACAAAGTTGCATAATGGTAAATAATAAAAATTCTGCCATTTCTATGTTTTTCCACAATTTTAAAATCTATCTGATATTAAGATTCAATTGATTAAAAAATATATCGTACAAGTGCCTTCTATTAACACTATTTTGAACTAATTACAAAAATGTACAATAATTTATAAGCCAATGCCATAATTTTAGGACCTAGAATCCATAATTTTGCCTGTGAAGGTTGGCAACACTGGATACGAGGTTCTCATTTTAGGCACAGCAGTACGATCACGTCTCCCATACCTTGTTTTAAGGCAAAGGATTAAGAACACACATACATTTTGTACAACTAACTAGTAACATATAGGTCTGAATATTTCGGGGAGGGGGGTAAACTCCCTCCCTTTGGTTAGGTCCCTGATCGTTCCAGGAAGCGAAAGGAGAGATTTCGGTACTTCTAAGGGGGATTTCTATATGAACCACCCCGACCGTGGGCTCGCTCCCGATACTTGTTCTACGACATAGTACTGATACACATCTCAGCGTTTGCGGTTCCAAGAAAAGAAAGCTACATACCTAAAAGCCGGTTTAAGTACCCATATGGGATCCGCTTCAAAATCTTTTTTTTTCTTCTTTCTTTTTTGAAGCTGGGGGGGGGGGGGGGGGGGCTCCGATGGTGATGAATGTTCCAGTCTGGAAGGCGTGAAGAAAACCACTCGAACAGCTTTTAACACGGAACGATTTTTTTATCTTTTATCTCCCTACCTTTATGCGATCAAAATTCGAAAGTTTCTTCATTATGGCAGGGGCGGCTCTAGCTCCAGACAAACCGGACCCCTGTCCGGAGCGGTAAATTGCATAGGGGCGGCATTTCTCTAAAATTTGTAGAATACTTTCTTTATTCGGAAAAAAATTGTATAAGATTTTTTTACAAAGTGTAGTTATTTATTGCATGGAAACCTAGAATATAATTTTCACACTTCTTATTACATTTAATTGAAATGCCAATCAACCCAATCAGTAAAATTAAAATGTGTCACATGTGAGTTTTTTATTTTTTATTAGAAATATGAATTTTTTTTCTGAAAAAAAAAATCAAGCTAGGTATATGCTTCATTATCAAAAGACAATTTTCAAATAACATGATTAATAATATGCACCGAAATCTGTTTTTTGCCATACACCCTTATTTTAAACTTTTAAAATAATATTTTCAGCTTGACGAATTTTATATCGAATCAGTAATTTCGAAAGTTTTGAGGTGCATACTTCTATATATTTCTCATCCAAAACTAGGTATCGTCTGGAAATCGTATTTTCTATAGTTATGATTTAATACGGTGAAATGACATACTTCTACACATTTCTCATCAAAAACTTTGGAAATTCTCTATTTATGTGTTTGTCACTCAACTAGGTATCGTCTTGAAAATCGAAAAGTATTTGCTCTAGTATGGATGATTTAATACCGTAAAAAGGAGTAAATGATAGTTAAAACATCGTATAATTTGAAATAACTGTCTTACATGAATAGTATTTAATGTAAGTGAAAACTGATCCCCAGTTTTGTTTCTATATAAATTCTAAAGATAAAACGAAAAAGAAAAAGCAGTTGGTAAGTTCACTGTGCATTAGGAACATTTTTAATGAATATTACTGTACGACACAATTTTTTCAAGTAGTCTGGTAATATAAATAAAAATTATTTCCTAAAAGATTTTTTTTTGTCTTATAATTCATATAAAAACATTATATATTCTCATTTTTAAAATATCGTTAAAAATTGAAAATTTAAAAATGTGAAATTCAACGTCCATTGTCCCCTTAAGAAAAATTGCAGTCAGTAGCTATTTGTGGTAGGTAGTAGTACTTATTTTAACAAGATTTTCAGAGGCATGTTACAAAAGGAAAAAGGCTGGCTGTATTGTTTTATTTGTGCTTATTACTAAGTTAAGATTGGAAAGTAGGTACAAAACTTATTGTTTCGTTTAGTGTAAATCAACGTAAAAATAATAAGTGATCAGTGTGAGATTAGTGAGTTGAGTAAAATTAATATTTTAACAGGGTTTTCAGAGCCCTGTTACAAAAGCAAAAACGGCGATTCTATTGTTTTATTTGTGCTAATACTACATTAAGATTGAAAATTGTATAAAAAACTTATTCTTTCGTTTAGGCAATTCTTTGTAATAATAAAATATATAATCAGTATGAGATCATTGAATTAAGCAAAATAAATATTTTAACAGGATTTTCAGAGCCCTGCTAAAAAAAGCAAAAACGGCGATTCTATTGTTTTATTTGTGCTAATACAACGTTAAGTTTGGAAATTGTGTGCAAAACTTATTCTTTTGTTTAGATAGTTCACCGTAATAATAATAAGTAATCAGTGTGAGATTAGTGAGTTGAGTAAAATAAATATTTTAACAGAATTTTCAGAGCACTGCTATAAAAGCAAAATCGGCGATTCTATTGTTTTATTTGTGTCAATACTACATTAAGGTAGGTTGGAAAGTGTGCACAAACTGTTTCGTTTAGGTAATTCATTGTAATAACAAAATAAGTAATCAGCATAAGATTATTGAATTGAGTAAAATAAATATTTAAACAGGATTTTCAGAGCCCTGCTTAAAATCAAAAACGGCGATTCTATTGTTTTATTCGTGTCAATACTACATTAAGGTTGGAAAGTGTGTACAAAACTTATTGTTTCGTTTAGGTAGTTCACCGTAATAATAATAAGTAACCAGTGTGAGATTATTGAATTGAGTAAAATAAATATTTTAACAGAATTTTCAGAGCTCTGCTATAAAAGCAAAAACGGCGATTCTGTTGTTTTATTTGTGCCAATATTACATTGTGTACAAACTTCATTGTTTCGTTTAGGTAATTCATTGTAATAATAAAATAAGTAATCAGTATGAAAATATTGAATTGAGTAAAATTAATATTTTAACAGGATTTTCAGAGTCCTGTTATAAAAGCAAAAACGGCGATTCTACTGTTTTATTTGTGCTAATACTACATTAAGGTCGAAATGTGTGTACAAAATATATTGTTTCGTTTAGGTAATCCATTGTAATAAGAATAATAATTAATCATTGTGAGATTGTTGAGAAAAATAAATATATTATATTTATACGCTGTTTTTAAAAAGTCAGCTCCTGTAAAAAAAAAACTGTAGTAATTTATGGCTTGGAGGAAGGGTGTGGAATTTTTCCATTTTGTCCGGGTAGCAAAGCTGTTAAAAGCACTTCTGCTTATTTTAAGGATACATACTATAAAAAGTGGTCAACTTTTCTGATTGCAGTGATAGACAAAATTGGAAATGAGAGGATTCCAAAATTATAGATTTCATAAAAGTTTTTAAATATGTAAATGTCAAAATGCCATAAAATATAATTTTATAGTTCTTAAAATATTATTTCAAGACTTTTTGGCACACTTGAAATAAGCTAAAGATAGAGTTTCCAAATTTTTAAAAAAATAATTAAATCTTAAGAAATTGGAAATTTTAAATATTTTAATATTTATCATGCTTTAAAATTACTATATTATTCATATTAGTAAAATTGAGACTCACATAATTTAAAAGTATTTAGTCTAAATACGATATAAAAATTTATTTTGTAACATATATTTTAAAAATTAAATTGTGGGTAAATAAATGTAATTTTTTTTTTCATTTCGTGCAAACATTTTATCTTTTTTTTAGTAAATTATTTGAAATGACATAATCATTTTTTTAGTGCGAGCCTTATTAAAGAATATGTAGCAATTTTATTCTTGAACGAGACGCATATTTTTTTATTTTACGATGAATTAAAAAAAAAAAGACTTATAATGAAGATTTTTAAGCTTGAAAAGTATTACATTCCCCTAAGGCTGTCGTATATTTTTTTAAGGTTTGTTTAATCCCGAAATTTATGTTTAATTACACTAGGAAGAACAATATTAGTATAGAATGAAAATATTTCAGGTTTTAACACATCAAAGTAGGATGAGAGTAGGTTAAAAAAATATGAGAAGTAGATTTAAGGTTTTTTTTTCTGAAAGTTAAAAATAAATAAAAAATGGCTATTTTATTTCTAGTAAGACCACCAGTATTACATGAGCCTCAAAATTAATGTACAACTTATACATTTGTATTTGCATGTACGAAGTAAAGTAAAAATTGTAAAAAGGAAAAAATTCAGAATTCATATTCCAGCGGGTACGTCACCGAGCGATAGCCGTTTGGTTAGGGTGCTGGCCTTCAGATCCGGAGTTAGTGGGTTCGAATCCCACTGTGGTATGGATGTTCGTAGCCGTTCGGAATAGGCTTTAAGCAGTAGGTCCCGATGTCATTAACCCTCGTGTTGCCAAAAGTAGACTGTAGAGCTCCAAACAAAGCAACGGAAATACCTTTATTGCCTGAATCCATTTTCAGTAGTTTCAATTTTACGTCTGTATGTATGTACAAGGAAACTTTAACTCTGGAATTTTGACCATTGCTGAAGTAATTAGACTATTTTAGACTAGATATCTGTCTGCATATACTTACAAATGTATCTCGTATGACTCATAAACAACCAGATGATGCTTTTAGAAATTTTATGTTTTGAACTGTTATAACATATAATTGTGCACCAACCTTTTTGATTACAATCAGCCCTCTGTGTAACGAAATATCTTAATATAACGTTCATTAACGTTGCTAGTTTAACTCAACTATTGAGAATTCCGAAAAAAAATTAGATCGTGTATTTAGGACTAGTGTAACATCTAGTTGTACACCTATGTTTTTGATTGAAATCCATGCTATTAATAAGAAAACTCTCAATATAGCGTATATTAAAGCTTCCGGTCTCTGCCAAATGGTAGCATTGAGCTCTACTCATTGTTGAATCAATATTGTATAAATTTTTGACATTATTAAAAACTTATAAGCACAATAAGCAATCGTGTAACTGTCCACTTTATTAAATAACTGAATGATAGTATTTCACATTCAAATAAATAACTATATTTCAAGTGCAGCAAAAAATGAGTAACATTTAATCTTGATACAAAGAAGTCAGGTGATGTCAACATAAAAATTTTTAACTACTTGATGACTGGTGCATTATATTGACAACAAGTTGAAATTAATTCAGAGGCTGGGTATATTATTATGTGATATTTTAGATGTAACATTTATTTAGTATTTATTATTACCGTTAGATGTAGCCTTTATGTCTATTTAAGTGCACGGTAGTCCGTTCTTTAAGGGTTAAAGTAAAATATAGTGGTACTAATTGTTAACTTCGTTTTGATCAATGAAAACCTGAAAGTTCTCTTTCCAGTTCATCAGTTTTTTCACTTAGATATATAAATGATTCAACAAGCTCTAATCTAAAATTTTCTTATTATATAGTATAGAGAGAGAAAGAGAGATGACACACAATAGCTTCATTTGAATATCAATATTCCTTTGAAGCAGATGAATGAGTTCAGTGTTATGTAAATTAGGAATTACATGTCTGAATGGAAAATTTAATTAGCAATTGTGTGAAGAGCTCTTTTTTTATTTTGATATTATATCTGTTATTTTTTTCTTTGGCATAGCACAAGTAGCTTATTGAAATAAAATGATATACTTGAATTTTCTATGCCAAAAACTTCAAGCTAAAGAACGTATTTATTCCTTTCCTAGTTTCCGTAACTTATTAACCCTCTAAGCGGTTTGCACGTACAATTCCGCCGGTTGTCACGAAAATTTTCGACCTCCAAAAACGTTCCGAAAATGGATGTATTGTACATTTCTTCCAGTGCTTTCCCCCATGGAGTTTTGAGGTAGGGGGGTCAGGTCGATTGTTTAGGAACTGCACCCCTCTTTGACTGACATTTATTGTGGGATGCACCCCTACTTTTTGAGGCACAAAGACGCTGATAGCTTCTCATGGCTTTGTCAATCTCTATTTCGAAGTATTTCGTTTGCCGTAATAGATGTATCTCTAATTGCACCACTTAAATAGCTTGGACGACTTTCGTAAAAAAATTTAAATAATTCTCTTAAAAATATTTTTATTCTTATTTTTAGAATCCATTATTTCTTATGGGATGATCTTCGAGACTTGACGAGCTTTATGTGTATTAAAAATTAACAATCAATAATATCTATTTATATATCTATTTATAACCGGAAGTAAAGAGACAGTAACGAGGGTGGGTTTCCCAAATTCCCGTATTCGACAAAGGGTGAAGTAAAAAATCATAGAACACTTTGGTCACTGACACAATAAAACTTTATCGTATTTTTTGGAGATATTTTTTGCTCTGTGTGTTCCACTCGGAGGGTTAAAGAAACTATCTTTGAATATTATTCCATTAACCCAGTGGTCTGAAAACTTTGTAGACTATACGTTTTTTGTGGAAAACCCCAACCCACTCTTAGAAAAAATATTTATAGTAAATCAATATGTTATAGGTAAAGACAATTATAAAAATCTATTGTACATTCTACAAAAACTATATTAATTTATGCAACTAACTCATTAATAGCATTTAGTTGCTTCAAGACTCATCTACCCCTGCATTTATATTTTGTGACTAAAGTATGCTTGTAATTTTTATTTATTTATTTTTTTCTCGAACTAATGAAGTATAGCAGTATTGGTATTATTTTTAGTCGTACTTATATTATGCATTTAATTTTTTTCTATATATTTTATGCATATGTTTATTTATTTTTCCCATATCTATTGAGAAATATTTTTTCTCTTGAAGACGTAATTCCGAATTAAAATATTTATAGGTGGGTGAGTAAATTTGGGGTATTTTTTATAATACTGCACTCCTAAATTCAGGAAATACCCTTCCTTGTATTTAACAAACGCTTTATTTAATTATTTTATCAAATTTTCTAATTCTTAGAACTTCTGGGAAGTACAATTTAAAGACCACTACATTTAAGTCATTGATGACTGAAAATGTAATTTTTCAGAGAATATACTGAACGATTTCAACAAGTTTAGTGCGGGGATTTTATGACTTCTTAAAATGAATGGTATACCGAGCCTAGGTATTTTGATCTGACGGACTTTCTCCGTCAAGAGCAGATAATGGAATGATTACATGAAAACACTTCTTGGGCCCCACAGTGAAAGACGCGAAGAACCTTCCCAGGAGAGATCAGCTTAGTCGTCGAATTTAGTAGTCAGAAAGGAACTTAGATCATTGCACAAAGTGAGCCATTTGCCTGGGACTGCTGGAAAATGTGGCGAGTAGACAGAAAATTTGCATTTATTTCAGAGTTGGCTTTGGGAAAGAGGTTGAAAGTATTCAATTCACGGATACTTCTTTTAATTCTGTAATTTTGTAGCTGGGAAAACAGATATGAAAAAAGAAGAATGGGAATATAAAAATCTTAAAGAGATATTTTAAGTGAAATAATTTTGATATATTACATATTACATATGCAATCATATGCATGTATGTATCTATGTATATATATATATATATATATATATATATATATATATATATATATATATATATATATATATACATACATAAACACACACACACATATATATATATATATACACTTGCATATGTATATGTGTGTATGTGTGTTTATATTTATATATAACGCAGAATAAAAATATACTACTTCCTTTAATATTTTATACCATCCATATTATGTAGTAATTTTCAACTCTTTTCAAATAAATACGTTAGATGAAATTTTTTACTTCTTAATACCAGTAAGAAAAAATGCTTATCTTTGGAATTCTTATATAAAAAACATTCATTTTACTTAATTAGAGGGTATTTCTTTACCTCATTTCCCATCATTTAGTCCCTGAATCCGTCAGTGATTTATAAATATTGAGTTTCTCAGCAAAAGATTTTTGCCTCTATCAACATTATTTTTTCTTTGTAAGGAATAAAAAGCTTAATTTACATTATTCATTAAGTTAAGATTGGTTTTTTTTCTTCCAAAAATTTTTTTATTAACTCAAAAAAGGGGAACTTGGATTCTAACATATATGTTTATTTATATATACTTAAGCAGTTTTTATTAAAAATATTTTCAAAATTCTTTTATCGGAATTTTAAATAAGATCTTTTCCCTGTCTTAAGAAATGAATTTTTATAAAAAGTTAATTTATCCTTGTTCCGACTGTACTTAATTTCTTCTGGTGTAGATGAATGACAGACGCAGTAATTAGTTTTCCAATATATTTATCTTTTATATATGGTTTCTAAGCTTTTCTTTTATTATCGGGTTGTTAAAATAATCGCTATGTCGAAGAATGGGCAATAATTCTGCATACTTGTTTTATAAAATCAAACAAAACTTGATGAAATGAAAATGATAGGGAAATATTTAACAGCTATTTTAACATTTAATGACTTATGAATTCTTTCTCGCGCGTAAACATATACACTTGGAAATCAGCGGATTCAGTTTACGATTTCTCTTCCCGGTGAAATTCGTGCGGATTTCTTGTGTGATAGCTAAAATTTTTTTAACTGATTTATGTCGATTCTGGTCGATTTATAAGCTCTTGAATAAGTTTAGCTATCCTACGACAAATCCGTAAATTCTTCATGGGGAAAAGGAATCGTGAATTGAATCAAATCCATTTCCAACACGTGCAAGTTAATAAGTCCTTAAATTTTTTTAAATTGACGTTTTTAATTTACGTACAGTATAACCTCTATCTATCACACCCCCATCATTCTTTTTCCCGCATCGCAGTGTTCGTTTACGATTTGCATTCCGTTTACGATTTACTTTACGATTTCTCTTCCCGGTGAAGCTTGTGTGGATTTCTTATGCGATAGTTAAACATTTTTAATTGATTTATTTGGGTTCTGCTTGATTTGTGATAAGCCCTTGAATATGTTAGGGGTCCTGCGACAAATCCGCGAATGCTTCATGGGGAAAAAGAATCGTGAACTGAATCAAATGCATTTTCAACACGTACAAGTTAATAAGTCCTTAATTTTTTTAATTGATGTTTTTAATTTGTGTACAGTATAACCTCGATCTATCATACCCATATTATTCGTTTTCCCTCAACGCAGTGATCATTCCGTTTACGATTCAGTTTACGATTTCTCTTTCCCGTGAAGTTTGTGAGGATTTCTTGTGTGATAGTTAAAAATTTTTAACTGATTTATTTCGGTTCTGGTTGATTTGTGATAAGCCCTTGAATATGTTTAGCTGACCTACGACCGATCTACGAATTCTTCATGGGGAAAAGAAATCGTGAACTTAATCAAATGCATTTTCACAACGTACAAGTTAATAAGTCCTTAAATTTTCAAAATTTGACGTTTTTAATTTATGTACAGCATAACCTCGATCTATGACACCCACATTATTTGTTTTCCCGCATCATATTCATCCTTCCGTTTACGATTCAGTTTACGATTCCTTTTCCCGATAAAATTTCTGCAGATTTCTTGTGTGATGGTGAAATATTTTTAGCCGAATTATTTTGGTTCAGGTTGACGTGCGAGAAAACCTTTAATCGGTTGAAAATGTTTCGCTATACTTCTACAAATCCGCGAGTTCTGCCTCGCAAAAAGGAATCGTAAAATGAATCAGCTGTATTTTCAACACGTATAAGTTCATGTGTGATAAGACCTTAGATTTTCCAAAGATTACATTTCAAACTGATGTACAGTATAACCTTGTTCTATCGTATCCGCCTGATTCGTTTGATCAGAGATCATTCCAATCATTGGGTCCCAAATTTATTACCTTAGAATTAATGTCATTTTCCCCACATCCATCCTTGAGAAGGCTTTGATTTCCCGCATCTATCGTTCAATGCTTTCAGACACGTTACTTTGTTTTCCGAAAGTATTGTTTTTGTCAAATTCAGGAACACTGTCGAAATAAACTTTGTGTTGGGTAAGAAAGCTGCAAAGTTCGCACGGAAAAAAGATTTCTAGCTCATCTAGTCATTTCTAGTTGTGAATTAGAGGCTTGAGCCGGCCAAAGATCCGCTGTGTTCGTTAATGGTGGCTAGGGCCGTAAAATAGTTTCGGGGTCGCAATGTCCTTTAAGTTCCTAAGATATACCCATGAAGGTGGCAGGCCAAAGCTGGAAGTTTTCTTCTTAGCCTCTGCTTCTAAATAACGAAGACCTACTTTCTCTGTGTTATCCTAGAGAGTAATGTTGGCTTGCTATGTGGTGCTCCCATAAAAAAAAACCTACAATTATCTGCGTTTTGGTAGTGGAAAATACTTAACCCTCTAAGCGGTTCACACGTACAATTCCGTCAAACCGATTAAGTCTTAAAAACGTACAATTTTCGACCTCCAAAAATGGATGTAATGTACATTTTTGCTTTAGTGCTTTCCCTTAGACTTTTGCTGCAGGAGGGTCAGGTCGACTGTTTAGGAACTACACCCCTCTTTGACTGACATTTATTGAGGGATGCACCCCTACCCCCTGAGGCACAAAGACACTGATAGCTTTTCATGGATCTGTAAATCTCTATTTTGAAGTATTTCTTCGTGGTAACAGGTGCATCTCTAATTGCACCACTTAAATATCTTGAATGACTTTCATAAAAAATATAAACAAGTCTCTTAAAGAATATTTTTCTTTGTACTTTTAGAATATATTATTTCTTATGGGATAATCTTCGAGACTCGATGAACTTTATGACTATTAAAAATTAGCAATCTATAATATCTATTTATATATCTATTTATAACCTGAAATGAAGGGACAATAATGAGGGTGTGTTTCCTGTATTCCATTCCAGTCGACAAAGGCTCAAGGAAAAATCACAGAACGCTTTGGCTACTGACACAGTTAACCTTTAGCGTATATTTTGGAGACTTGTGTTCCACTCGGAGGGTTAAAAACGCCTTATTAGAGACAATCGACTATATAATAACAGCCTATGCAATCTGTCCTCGATTTTAAGAAGCGGTTGGACCTGGAATGGATAGAGGCACCCATATTGGATCCTTGATGAGTTAGGGTTAGCAAAATTTCAAAGCCTGTTCAAAAACGTTCGAAATCCACCCCTTCCCCTTTTCGATCGTTTAATACCATTATTTCAAGCCCTATTTTCCTCCGTTAAGAGCAGGAGATTATTAAATTCATCAATTTATCACATTATAAGTAGATGAAAATAGCCTTTTTTTCCTAGCGTTATGACGTCATTCGTTTAACCATCTCATTTAATTATTTCTTATTTTAAATTATTTAAATATCGTCTGCATTTTTTTCACACATTTTATCACAGAACTTAAATATTAAGTAAATAATTTTCTTTTATATTTGGCGTGCTGCTCTTCGGAACCGGAGTTCGTGGGTTCGAATCCCGCTGCTGGCATGGATGTTTGTAGCCGTTCGGCATTGGCTTTAAACTGTAGGTCCCGGTCTCATTAGCCCTCGTGTGCAAAACAGTAGACCGTAGCGCTCCAAACCAAACCAAAACTTTTATATTTGGCTTAAATAATAGATTAGGTACATATGCGGTAATTTTAAATTTAATCATCGATTATTTTTCTTGCGATGAAAATTCTATCACACGTATTAACGACAAATTCTTTTCATAAAAGTCTTGGAGTTTGTTTCACGGACTAAAAAATATCTAACGTTTAAGTTATATAACTTTAAAAATTAAGAAGTTTGTTCGTTTGTGTGTTTTTTATACATAACCACATGGTTTGCAATCGATTCGCTAAATTTTGGACATCATTCATATATTCCGCCAAATAATCACTGTCAATGTTAAAAGCTCTGTTGTCCATCCTATCTCGTAATATGACAAGATAAACTAAGGTTGGCAACTAACATGCGTTTAGTAAAGATAAACAAATTAGTGAGCTTGTACCAGATAATTCTCAGCCAAAACTCAAACCATTTTTTCACGTGCCTCATAGGGTACTTTACAATTCTGGAAAATTAAAAATTTTAGTGATCCCGTCATATGACGGGCTATATGCTAGTAATAATATTAATATTATTACAGTCTTATTACTCATTAAAGAACCCCGTCCAATACAAATGCGTATCCCGATGCAAAATCTTTATATTAAAAATTTATAGACTTTTTTACAGTTTATAGGTTCGTAGGTGGGGTTTGAACCCCCTCCCCTTCTGTTACACCACTAATGACAGATACAATTCCCTTTTAAAGAATTAGATACCGGACTTTAAGCTGACTGTCCTGTTCTCCTAAATATGAAGCATCATTTATCAAAAGCTTCAAAACTTAGTTTCGCTTGTAAGTGATGGAGTGGAAAGCACTTTACACTTTTTACAAAGAAAGGGGTGGAAAATTCACTATAAAAGGAAAGTACAATGTTTGGGAAAGATGAATAGATTAAAGAGCATATTACACTTTATATGTTTTAGTAGATTTTTAATATAATGACATCATTACGATTTCATTATACTGAGTATTTAGTACATTTCACATTCATTTGGTTTGGTTTTTTTTGGAGCGCTACGGTCTACTGTTTTGCACACGAGGGCTAATGAGACCGGGACCTACAGCTTAAAGCCGATTCCGAACGATTACGAACAACCATGCCCGCAGCGGGATTCGAACCAGCGAATTCCGGTTCCGAAGAGCAGCGCTTTACCATTCGGCCATCGTTCGGTTACATTCATTTGATATGTATATCTAGATGTAAAAAATGTTACTAGGCTAAGTTAATATAAAACGTTTGACTGAGAAAATTCGTCAAATGTGAGGATCATTTTATTTAGCATAAAATGTATTTCAACCCTTTTATTTTTTTTAGATGCTACAGAAATATTCCTAATTCTGACAGCATAGCAAAATACCAATCCACTATTTGCAACTGTTAAAGCATATATTGGAAAACACAGATTTGCTTTTCGCAAAAATATCTGCAAAATATTCCCCGTGGAATAGCACGCAGTGAAACATCGTTATATATAAAATCTTGATTTACCCTTTTATGGGATATCCATATAGTAAATGTCTGCCATTTCCGTAACTGTGAAATATGTTTAATATATGTTAAAAAAATTCGCTCTTTCCTTTTCCTGCTTTGTTGATTATTCCAGCTTTCCGATGACAGTTTTGTAACATAGCATAACAATTTTTACTGTATGAAGATTTATGCCGCTAAATTCAGCCCTCAAATACGCACTTTTGGCAGCTTCAGTTGCAACAACTATTGATCGATGTCGGGCTCTGAAAGAAAAAGCAATTACCCAAAAGGGGATGACTTATGGCGAAATAAGCTGGTATAAAACTGTTGTTTCTCAGTTTCTGAACTATGGTGTCATTAATCAGGAAACAAAATAGTTTTTCGATTTTCATTTTTAATCTCCTAACCAGTTAACACTATCATTTTTTAAACAGTTGTCGTCTCACCCGTCATTAACGGAAATATGTAGAATTGAAAATTTCGCTCTTCAACGCAGTGTTGTTTATTGAAACGTCCAGTTACTCAATAGATTTTCCAACTGTTAATGGAATGCTATTTTTTTTTGTTAGCAGTCAAACAAAGTATAAACTTTTTACTATAATAGATAGATATTTTTACTAATAAAATGTTTCTAGACAGTGATGTAACCTGAAATAAATTTTTGGGGGTCGATATTGTCATTATCGTGAAGCAGTTTTTTTAGTTTAGAATTTCAATTTGGAACTAAAGAATTAGCTGTATTGAATTTTCTCAGTCGTGGTAACTCAGTCGCCAAAGACATCGATATCATTACCGGAGTCTTCAGAGTTCGAGGCGTGAGCAGACCAAAGTTCCGCGTGTTCATTAATGTTGGCTTGGGTACGTAAAATAGGCACGGGATCGCAATGTTCTCCATGTTCCCAAACGGTACTTTTGGAGAGGGCACACTAGGCCTGGGAGATTTCTGCTTGGTGCCTGCTTCTAGATTACGAGGACTCACTTTGCATTGTCCTTAGGAGCAAGTTGGTGTTCTCATAATAAAGTAACCAACAAATATGTGCGTCTTTGTAGTGGCAAATGCTGAACGGGCAAATGTCAGGCATTAGAAATACTATTATTAATAAATTTTTTTTCCTGTTTTAAACTATTTAAAGATAGATATAATTTTTATTTAGTTATAATAATTACAAAAATAAAAATCCCCTAAATAATAATAGCCTAAGTTATTTGTTCTTCTGTCCTCGAATCTATGAAGGGTTGGACCTGGAATGGATTGAGGTATCCATATTGGATGTTTGATGAGTTAGGGCTAGAAAAAATCAAAACGAGTAAAGTTTATCTTCTAAACTATCGATCTGATTCTAAAATAAATTGGTATAAACATGCTTCATATCACAGTGAAAAATACTGTCGTCTTTAAAACGTTTGATAACCACCCCTTCCCCCCCCTTTTCGAGTTATTAATACCATTATTTTAAGCCTTATTTTTCCTGGTTAAGAGCAGGCGATTAAATTTATCGCATAATAAATAGGAAAAAATATTCTAGCATTATGACGTCATTCCTTTAACCATCTCATTTAATCATTTCTTATTTTAAATTATTTAAATAAAGCGAATTCGAAAACTTTCGAAATCCATCCCTTACCCTCTTTTCGAGCGTTTAATGCCATTATTTCAAGCCCTATTGTCCCCAGTTAAGAGCAGGATTTTAAATTTATCAATTTATCGCATAATAAATAGGTAAAAAATAACATTTTTTTCTAGAATTATGACGTCATTCCTTTAACTATCTCATTTAATCATTTCTTATTTTAAATGATTTAAATATCGTCTGCATTATTTTCGTACGTTTTATCGCTGAACTTAGATATTACTTTAATAATTTTCGTTTATATTTGCCTTAAATAATAGATTAGGTACATATGTGATAATTTTAAATTTAATCATCGATTATTTTTTGTTGCAATGAAAATTTTATCACAGGTATTAGCAACAAAGTCTAGGAGTCTATTTAATGGACTAATATATATCTAGCGTTTAAGTTATATCTTTGAAAATTAAGAAGTTTATTCTTTTGTGTGTTTGGTTTTTATACATAACCACACGGTTTGCGATCGATTCGCTAAATTTTGGACATCATTCATATATACCGTGAAATAATCACTGTCAATATTAAAACCTCTGCTGTCCATCCTATCACGTAATATGACAAGATAAATTAAAGTTGGCAACTAACGTGCGGTCAGTAAAGATTATTGAGCGTGTACCAGTTAATTTTCAGCCAAAAAACAAACCATTTTTTTTACTTGCTATATAGGGTACTTTACAATTCTAGAAAACTAAAAATTTTATTGATCCCGTCATATGGA
>CM063503.1:33758088-33795588 GCA_032207245.1 Pardosa pseudoannulata
CAGACACACACATATATATGTATGTATGTAAATATGAAGTAAAGAGGAATGTTGTCACGAAGATTTGAATGAACACACCGTTTAACCTAACCGACGAATTTATTGAAGCTAAGTAGGAACTAGATAATTCTTATATCTCTACGCTGAAATACGTGTGTAAACCCACAAGCCAAGATTAATTTAAAATATTCCAAACTCTTCGCATGTTATCTTTTTCTTCTTTTTTTTTCTTTCTTTTTTTTTACTTTGAATAAGTTTTTATACCGAACAATAAGAAAAATGAACTTGGAGTGTAATAATTCACGTGTAATTTCTTGGAATTACACAGAGACATACATATATATGTATATATGTATGAATGTAAATCTGAAGTAAAGAGCAATGTGTCCATTTAAAAACAAAAGTGAGATTTTTGAATGTTCGTTAATAATTTATTTATGTGACAAAAGTATAATTCCATATTTTTTTTTTAAATTGAGAGATTTAGCGTATTTAAAAAAAAAACTATGGGTCAACATATTTATAAGGTAAAAACCTCCAATTTAGACATAAAACTTATCATTTTTACTGTATTTGTATGCTTACAGGCACTATGCTTCCTTATTACAAAGACATATTAAAAGCTTCTAAAAACGGTTTAAGGCAAACAAATCTGTAAATATTTTTATTATGCTGTCCTGTAAAATTAAAATTTTGTGATACAATGTCCTTTACTTCCAGTTTTATATATGTATGTGTGTGAGCTTTTTGTACTCAATAAAATGCGCTACTTTTTCGGATTTTTCTTCTACCCAAAGATTCTAAACACTTGTAACCAGGTTATAGTAAACCTGCTTAATTGCCTGTTTGATGAATTACGTATTTGAGAACATTCCAATTGAGCATCATTTAAGAATCTATAACAAAATTGTATCACTTTCTATTTCCCTAAAATAACAGCCTTGTGCTGTTTGCAACTTGCCTTATTCGCAGCTTTTGAGGAAGGCAAATATCTATCTTAGCATTTATTTCTTCAAGTCATAGTATAAACAAAAGTGTAAATATAATAAACGATGTATGCTCCTGATTGTTATGCATACGATCCCGCTCGAAAACTGCTAAAAGATTCATATAATACTCTATTCTCGGCTAAAGGAGCAGTATCTCATTCCACGCGTGTCTGTAATATTTGGTGCAGGTGATTCCTATGGAATCAAAAAAGGAGATTACATATTTCGCTCATGCGTTCTACGTCACCTCGTTGTGTCGGTCAATGCTTATCTGCTATGCATAGAGCTCTGTATGTAGCTAATGGGTAAACATTATCACTTTCATGTTTTTTTCCATTTCTTTAAGTTAATCTTTCATTTAAATTACTAATAATTTTTATTGTTATGTTTCCCTACTTATGAGCTTTAAATAACATTTATTATAGCCTTTAACATGGGTAAACAAAGAAAAAATGAGATTGAACTGATAGTGCAGATTAATAATAATTTCAACTGATTTACTGAAGATATAATAGAAGGATATGCTTCTCTCTTGATACACAAAAAAGGTTATTTTTCATAATTGTAAAGCCACGCTAACATTAAATATTAAGTTTAAACATGTGAACATTTAAAGCCTTTTTAAAGCACGAGTTTTTAACGGAAAAAAACTGGTACTAAATTATAGTTTTTTTTTTTTTTTTGTGGAAAAGGAGTATATAGGTATAAGGTAAGTTATTTTTTGCAATTACAGTTGGGGAGAGGTGACTAGGGAGCGGGAAAGAGGGTAAAAGTTATAAAAAATTGTTATACAAACAAAGTGTAAACGATATGATTACACTTTTATTTTAAATTTTGATAGTATCAGACATGGGTAAATGCTTTAAGGTATTAAAAATTGTTTTTATTTACTGTTTTTTCATTTACTGTTTAGTAAATACACAGTCTGCTCTCCTTTTAATATCAATTTAAGAAAATACTAACATAAATTTTGAAAAATCACGAAAAAATCCGTGAAACAATTATTGGTAGTTTTGCACAAAAAGGAAATGAATAAAATTAAATTTTCAATTATTCAATTCAGGTTTTATTTACTTATTTATTAAAAAATAGTATCCCTTTGTAATAATAGACTTACCTTAAACTTCACCCTAGTCCTAATTGTTATATGTTGTGATGTAGTGTGATGTGATGTAATAACAAAATTAAAGTAAATTATAGTAAAAAAAGAAAGAAAAAGAAAAAATTATGTCTGTCGATATATATCTTGATGACTACTGAAGAAACCAAATAGTGTATCGAAAATTGCCTACTAATCTTATTTTCCTTTTCAGGGTATTAATAAGTTTCCTTGTACCTTTTCAGAATAACAGATTCCAAACTAGCCCCCACCGAATTTCGCTTTACCCACCTTTCATGACTGTTACTCTTAAAATCCCTTCTATTCAAAATTTAAAATTTTGATTTACTCACAGTTGTTATCTTAATTACTAGTTACCTTTAGGATCGGGAATAAGGCCAACCGGCTAAGGAGCCCTATAACCCTCCGTTTATATGGAGGAGGTGGCTGCACCGAATTAGAATGAAATTTTTTATCACTATATATACACATACTTATTTATTTTTTTATTTATTTAGAGTTCCAATTCCCAAAATCTAAATTTCATCCTAATTCAGTGTAGAAATTTATTCAGAGTCAATATATAAAATGTGGAAAACTAAACTAGGCCCTCGAGCTCGCACACACATGTATACTATAGAGGTTTTTTATTTCCGATCAACTTTTTCAGAAGTCTATACATTATGGCCGTAAATTCTGTGAAAAATCTCTCTTTCATTTTCAGTTCTACAAGCTTGCGCTTTAAGCCTGACGCACGTAGTGAGTCTGGAGATAAAAAGGAATAATCTTACAATCCATAAAATAAAGATTATTTTGGCCATAGCTATTCGAGTTTAATTACTATCGTGTCTTGGGAATTTTCTTCTTTTAATGAATCTATATTATGTAAAATATATTTAAATCTATCTCTCAGTATCTTCTACTATTCAGTGTCGAAATTTCAGTATCGTTTCACACACACATATATTACGTATATATTATGTATGTATATATATATATATATATATATATATATATATATATATATATATATATATTATGTATATATAGTCTGTTGCATAAGAGCGTGTAGTCTATTTCTCTGAAAATAAAACGAATTAGTTAAAAATACATTTGTACCGTGTTGTTTACATATTAAACTGAAATGGATTTCACCTAATAAGTTGTCCAGTCCCAATTATTATCGATTATGCAAGAATCACTTTATTATTCTACTTTGAAGATTTAGCTGCGTTTACCCCTTTCCGGTAGGTCGTCAACATTTTGTACCGATTTATAATGTGCTACCGACTTCTTGACGAACGACTCCGACTTTCTCATGTACCAGGCTGCAGCTGCAAAAGACATTTTTGGTCCTTTTGGATGGTTACACAGAAACACTGCCTCAAAACGGCTCGCATACGCGGCACTCATTTTAGAATTGTTGTTTTAAACACAGCAAAACAAATCGAATATAGAATATAACCATAAAGCATTCTTCTCTAATGTTTGAAGAACACGTGCAATTAAGCCGGTATCTGAGCGCTATCTATTGACGAAGTTATGAGAGACACGCTCTTATGGAACAGACTGTATATATGTGTGTGTCTTCTTTATGAATAAGACACCTGTTTATAAAATAACACAAGTCTAGTCCATGAATCCCATTTATTTATTTCTTCTCAATACCTATACCTAGACAAATATTACTAGCACATACACAAGTATTTGCTTTAATATTTGCACATTTACAAATATCCACATGGCTGTCTACATACACAAAGAGATTATATGTATATTGAAACAAATGGAAATACGTTTCCAATTATCAATCAATCAACCAATCTGGTGCAACTCGATTCTATGGACCGAGCCCTCTAATCCAGAGATTTATAACAGTCAGCATAAAAATTACAACGAGCGAAACAATAAACAGCTAAAAGATGAAAGAAATAGATAGTAGGGATTTCCAACTTAAAGAGAGTAAAACAGTAAGCATGAAGAGAAATAAAAAAAATTGTGGTAGTCAAATTTAGGTACATCTGACTCGCTGTCTGCTTTATCTATACACGGTTAGCTACCCACAGGAAATAAAAAGGAACAACATGCTGACTGAAATATGGTTCTTATTTTCTCCTTAGCTGCACTGTTCTATAAATTACTATCAGCTGGATTCCCTGCAGCTTTGTTGGGTTCTATAAAATACCCAAATGACTTCGCAAATTTACTTTCGGGTGTTCTTTAGGCTATAAGGCTGCGAATAAACATCAAGAATTGCTTTAGATACAATATATATCAATTAGATAGAACCTACTGTTATTGTCTCGCACAGGAATTAATAGTTTAAGAAAATTGTAATTGAAGTACTGTCTTAAGCTATGAACCTCCGAGTTATTTCTGTTAAATATGTATTAATGAATATTTTAAATTATTATGGTTATTCAGTTGGTTGTATAAGGCTTTATGCTACTGAATCATAAAAAGGACAAATTGTGTTAAACACGAGGTAAAACAATTTACACAGTGAAAAAATGAAACGAAAGTATACAACAGTAAAATGTAAAAAAGTCGAAAAAATAAGTAAAATATGAATATTAAAATGTGCAGGTAAAAATATTTTTTTAAAGAAATTAAAAATATTCCGATGCAAAGCAGAATTTAAAATATTGCTTAAAAGAATCTAGTTGCGATAATAATGGCTCAGACATTAATTAACGTATAAAAGACACTAAGCAAGGATATGTTTCACAGTCATTGTACTTTTAAAATTAAGTTATTACGGACTGCACAAGGTAAAATAAATAGGAATTTTATTCAATTTTGAATATTTCGGCCTGTTTTTACGAGGGTTTGGCTGGCATTTTATACATTATAAAATGATATTTATAAAGAAAAAACAATTTCTCGGGATAAGATATTTATTTATTAGCACATTTTCAACATCATAGGCTGCCACGGATAAGAAAAGAAAAACTTTGTGATAAGATATTAATTTGATATCCCATGGAAACCCAGTACTGTGTTCCCATGTGATAACTCCCATATGATAGTGAAGATTTATAATAAATAAAGCCATTTTTCACGATTTCAGTCGATTTACCTGTCGAAAAATAGATTTTTTGCCAAGCACTAAATAGCCTAAAATGTCGATCTAAATGACAAAATTATAAATAATAGCAGATACTTTATAATTTGTTATATTGTTTATAGGATTGTCATCTACCTTAATAGAATGAGAAACTTCTTACTAGAAAACATAAAAATTTTCAAAATTAATTTTTTAGAATTATTATATAATTTGTTATATTGTTTATAGGATTGTCATCTACCTTAATAGAATGAGAAACTTCTTACTAGAAAACATAAAAATTTTCAAAATTAATTTTTTAGTTTTCCCTAAAAAGGGACGTTAGGCTTTAATGGGTTAATATTAAAATTTTTAGGCAAAAAGTACATTTTCAGCAAAAGAAAAAATACATACTTCTTATAAATATTATAAATTATTTTACGTAAAAATTATCTTTTCATAAAGAACTTGAAACTGTTTTAGTGAGAAATCTACTTGTGATGTCTTCACATATTTAGAGCCGAACGATGGCCGAATGGTTAGGTTGCTGACCTTCGGAACCGGAGTTCGTGGGTTCGAATCCCACAGTGGCATAGATGTTCGTAGCCGTTCGGAATCGGCTTTAAGCAGTAGGTCCCGGTCTCATTAGCCCTCGTGTTGCAAAAAGTAGACCGTAGCGCTCCAAACCAAACCAAACCATATATTTAGAAATTGAAAAATCTAAAGTTTATTTCAGTAATAATCATGTGTCTCTGATAACACGATGAATGAAACTTTGATACGAAAATTTAGTGTCGCTGTTTGAAATGGTTTTTGGTTTCGGTTAGGTGCACTACAGTCTACTTCTTGCAACAAGAGTGCTAATGAGACCGGGATCTACTGCTTAAAGCCGATTCCGAACGGCTACGAAAATCCATGCCATAGTGGGATCCGAACCCACGAATTCCGGTTCCGAAGGCCAGCACCCTAACCAATCGGCCATCGTCGCTGTTTGAAATGGATTTTACGAGTTAATTTTGTTAAATGCAATATTGTTGAATAGCACCGATCATCTAAGATGTCTTTTAAATTTTACTGTATATATAACATCAATATTTGATTATGCTACAGATCTGATACATAGTGATAAAAAGGGTTAACGAACGGAATACAGAAAAATTTAAATGGAATTTTAACTTTTAAATTGTTAAAGTATCTAAAATTGAATTACACTTTGTTAAAAAATATAAAAAATGCACTGCAACTATTTACATTTATTTTTGAGTAGTTTAACAAATAGGCTAATGATTCTTATTATGAAGATCATTGTAAATATATTTTCCACTAGAAAAGAATTATTCCGACAGTTCAAAATAAAAATAATGCCAAATGCAAATTTAATCAAATAAATAAGTGATTTATTTGGTTCTAGAATATAAATAATACATCTTTAAACAAAGAAAGTAATAAACAAAAGTTCTTGTCATTTCATAATATTAAAAAATTTGTTATGTAACTTTATACTAATTTAGAATACTTCATATTCATTCAGAATATTTTTAATTTTGTTGAGTTATGTGCAGTGATACTTCTAAATTATTTACTCAGAGCTTTGTTTTGTTTATTTAAATATACATTTAGAATAAATAATTTTAATATTACTAAAAGTATTGATCCACTGCTATGCATATTGTGTTATAAAATTAATGATTTAATATAGAAATTAAAGCATTAGTAAAACGAATATTTACTTATTTAATCATGAACAACATTTAAAAATATTTTTTACAAACAGCTTCCGCAGAGATTGGGTATCAGACATATTATTCGCAGATTACAGCCGTATTAATCCACCCCTATGCATATTGTGTTATAAAATTAATGATTTAATACATAAATTAAAGCATTAGTAAGACTAATATTTACTTATTTAATCATGAACAATATTTAAAAATATTTTTTACAAACAGCTTCCACAGAGATAGGGTATTAGACATATTATTCCCAGATTACAGCCGTATTGATCCACCACTATGCATATTGTATTATAAAATTAATAATTTAAGATATAAATTAAAGCATTAGTAAAACGAATATTTACTTATTTAATCATGAACAACATTTAAAAATATTTTTTACAAACAGCTTCCGCAGAGATTGGGTATCATACATATTATTCGCAGATTACATCTGTATTGATCCACTACTATGCATATTGTGTTATAAAATTAATGATTTAATATATAAATTAAAGCATTAGTAAAATGAATATTTACTTATTTAATCATGAACAACATTTAAAAATATTTTTTACAAACAGCTTCCGCAGAGATTGGGTATTAGACATATTATTCGCAGATTACAGCCGTATTAATCCACCACTATGCATATTGTGTTATAAAATTAATGATTTAATATATAAATTAAAGCATTAGTAAAACGAATATTTACTTATTTAATCATGAACAACATTTAAAAATATTTTTTACAAACAGCTTCGGCAGAGATTGGGTATCAGACATATTATTCCCAGATTACAGTCAGATCAGACAGGGGTAGTTATATTCCAGGGGATAAGGGGAAACATCAAAGGGGTTCAACGCCCCCTATTACAGAATTAGAAAGAATGAATTCCCACCCGATGTCATTCTTTCTAATTCTATAATAGAGTGCACCGGATTTCGAATGAACACACAAAAAAGGACCGCTCTGATATCCTTTATTTTATATTACCCTTTGTTGTGAATGGTACGTTTAAGCCTTAAACTTTTTCGGGAGACAAACGGCTTAAAAAAAGATAAAAGGTTAAAGAAAAAAAAGACATGGGAATTTTTTATGGATCCAATCATGTCCCATCTCCAATAATTGAGCTTATAAAATTTTATATTTCTTGTTTTGATCACGATTTTTCTACCTAATAGTTCTTCTATTGAGCTGGGTATGATCGGAGACTTTTGATCTGGAAAGCCCTTGAGTTAGGTAATGTAATGATACAAGAACTAAAAGTAAACTGAAAGAATTTTGAGAGGATGGTGGATGCTACAAAGGATTTTTATAAATTATTCTGTTCGGTTTAGCATTCTAATCATACGGCTTGGATTACGATTTTGCCCAGTTAAAAGAATTTTACAAAATATTAGTCGAGAACTTTACGTTAAATTAAAACAACTTATATTTAAAACATATAATTTATGCAATATTGTTTATTATTCCACACATTTTCTCCGAATCCCCTTCGTAAGAATAGCCTAAATTATCTGCTCGTTTGTCCTCGAATTTATGAAGTGGTTGGACCTGGAATGGATAGAGGCATCCATATTGGATTCGTAATGAGTTAGGGTTAGAAAACTTCAAAGCGAGTAAAACGTTCGAAATCCATCCCTTCCCCCCTTTTCGAGCGTTTAATGCCATTATTTCAAGCCCTATTTTCCCTGGTTAAGGGCAGGCGATTAAATTTATCACATAATAAATAGGTAAAAATTACATTTTTTTCTAGCATTATGACGTCATTCCTTTAATCATTTCTTATTTCAAATTATTTAAATATCGTCTGCATTATTTTCATAATGCAGCAAAAAGCAAAGCATTAGCAAACTTCAAAGCGAGTAAAGTTTACCTTCTCCTATTCGTCCGATTCTAAAATAAATAAGTATAAATATGCTTCATATCACAGCGAAAAATACTGTCGCCTTTAAAACATTCGAAATCCACCCCTTCAAAAATAACATTTTTTTCTAGCATTATGACGTCATTCCTTTAACCATCTCATTTAATCATTTATTTTAAATTATTTAAATATCGTATACATGATTTTCATACGTTTTATCACTGAACTTAGATTTACGTAAGTAATTTTCTTTTATATTTGGCTTAAAAAATAGATTAGGTACATATGTGATAATTTTAAATTTAATCATTGATTATTTTTTGCTGCAATGAAAATTTTATCACCGGTATTGACAACAAATTCTATCTATCTACGGGGTGTAGTGGAAATGATAGTTTCATTCCTTTACTTCCATTCATTAATGTGGAAAAAAATTGGGAAGAACTCAACGATAATTTCAACGTAGCTAAGAAAACTTTGAATTATTTTTCTAAATGAATTCAACGGGATTTAAAACTGCATTCACAATATCGGTAAGCTTTAGAGGAGTGTGAAGATAAATAAATCATTGAGCGTGTACGAGATAATTCTCAGCCAAAAAACAGACAATTTGTTTACCTGCCTCATAGAGTACTGTACAATTCTGGAAAATTAAAAATTTTACTGATTCCGTCATATGACGGGCTATATGCTAGTTAATAAATATTTTTTTTTCATATAATAAGTGTAAGAGAGGTTTAAGAAAAATTCAATGTTTTTCAACATTGAAACTTTTGAATATATTAGAAAAAATAATAAAAGATAACGACATTGTATATTTTTTAGGCTAAATTCACTGTTAACTTACAATTCTGGAAAATTAAAAATTTTACGAATCCCGTCATATAACGGGCCATATGCTAGTCTTTTGAATAAAAAAGAAACAGTCAGATTTAGTTATATATATGAACAACATCTTCGAATTTTTCAGAAATCATATAAAAAAACTATGCATATAGTTCAAGATTAAAAAAAAGATTGTAGCTAATTTCATGCTAGTTTATAATTTTAACAAACTTCAGAATTATTTGTAAGGTTATATCATTTTCTTCCATCTGCTGAAGAATCAGTTAGTGGATGAAACCTAATTGCTACCATTAATTTTATAGAAAAATATGACTCTTTTGAAGAATTATTATTGTAAATTTAAATTTCTTCTTCGGGTTCTCGTTTCTATTAAGTCTACAAATTAAATAAAAGATAAAAGCTAATCAGTTATATTTGTATCAATTTGCTTTCAAAATGCAACAATTTTGCTAATGCTCTTTCAGGCTTGGTGTACATCAAACTTTATCTTGCTTTATTCAAACAATTTTACAGAATATTAACCGAGATCCTAGCTTTCTATTAAAATGACTTGCATTTAACACTAGATTTACGGACAGAGCCAATTTGGCTCATTAAAATTTGATCACTATATATATATATATATATATATATATATATATATATATATATATATATATATAACTTTAATATCACTTTTCAAAAACATACGTTGGTTTTCAGTTAAGTAATAAAATATATGTAAATTTTCATTCTTCTTCCCCGTAGACCCCTTTATTTCGCATTATCAAATGTGGTATACCTATTTTCACGGTTGGGAGATAACTTGACTCATAGAATGTATATAAAAATAAATATAGTATAAAGTAAATATATAGTATAAAGTATATAAAGTATAGTATAAAGTAAATATAAAGTATATAAAGTATAGTATAAAGTAAATATAGAGAAGTCGAGAACACTTCCATTCCAATGACAGAAATTCATGCTACTGACGTACGGAAGAATTGTCAAGTTCAACAATCATGCAAAAGAAACAGATGTAGAAACCATTGTGCTAAATGTAATAGAAATGTTTGCGGAAAATGTGTTTCAAAAACAGATTTTATATGTAAAAAAATGTTTTCCATGAATTTTTTCATAATAAACATTTTATTTAAATTATTTTGGATCTATTTCCTTTGCAAAAAACTTCAATTTTCTTGTATAAGGGAAATTGGCTCACTTCAGTAAAAATAGGTATATGATCAACATCCGTACATCTAGTGTTAAAACATGCATTTTACGATTTCCCTAAAAGACGGCTATACTTGTCAGAAAATATTTATTCAAGATGAATTCCTCTTCCATGTAAGATTCCAACGTCCAACATACGCTCACGTCCAACGTAAAAGTCCCTTTTGTTTGCTCTGATTTTTAATATTATAAACAATTTTAACGTTATTTTAAAATATTGGCTTTAAGAATTTAATTTTAGATAATGTTTGATTTAGTTTTATCTTAAAAAACTATTTTATTTGTGATTTATAGATACTTAATTATGCATCCTAAAATCTAAACTGTGTTGTCCAAGATAAACAAAACTTGATGTAAGCTTTTTAGAAGAATTCATATGTGTGTAATAATGGGTGAAAAGATTTTTTATAACTAAAAACAAAATTCGCACACTAAAAGGTTATTAATTTAAGGTTATGAAACTTATACACATCTTTATACAATCTGTACTGCGTTTGTCCAAGATAAATAGAACTTCATGTAATCATTTTAGAAGAATCTATTTATGTGTTATAAAGGGTCAAAAGATTTTTTATAACTAAAAACAAAATTCGCACACTAAAAGGTTATTAATTTAAGGTTATGAAATTTTATGCACATCTATATACAATCTAAACTGTGTTTGTCAAAGATAAATAAAACTTGATGTAAGCCTTTTAGAAGAATCTATATATGTGTTATAATGGGTTAAAGATTTTTTGCAACTAAAAACAAAATTCGCACCCTAAAAGGTTATTAATTTATGGTTATGAAACTTTATACACTTGTGAGTGGTTTTGGTGTTTATTCAAACAATGTTTACAAATTTAAAAATATAAATTTACATAAGAGTTTCTACACAGCGTCATGCTATTGTTGTTTAATCTGACATACTACTTTGTTTTAGACATTAGTAGCACTTGAAAATGGGTTTTCCGAATGCATTTGCGTAGCGCTATTAATATTTTTTTGTTACTGAGCTATTGTATAACATACGAATAAAATGTTTTCGATACGTTTCTAACTCAAACTAATCCTTTAAGGCAAACGATGCTTGAGACATTACGCAGTGAAATCTGCAATCTGCTATCAAATAGTAGTATCACAGTGACAGTGTAAGAGATTTTATCTTCGCCTTTAATTGATTTAAATCCCGTTGCGTAGCAATTCGGCACGGTTTCATGTCTGCGAATCCCTATGCATATGGCATATATTCACAGATGCAAATTATGGCCATTTATAGATATTATTCCTCCAACCATTTCTGTGGAAGTAATTGAGTTTCAGCTCTATAAATCTCTCTTTTGTTTACCGTTCCGTCAAAGAATATCATATTTATAATTTAATGGATGCTTTGAGGAGTTATTATATTTAGTAGTTAAGCTTAAAGTAGAGTTATATTATCCCTCGGACTGCAATTTGTAGACTAAAATCGATTCAAAAATTGTGTATTTTTTTGTATATTTTATATCTATATAGATTGAAGAATTAAATATGCACTTTTTCTTTCTAGAATAGATTTTTTATATAGATTTTTTTCATGAGAAACTAAACTTTCTGAAAAACCAATTTCAAATG
This sequence comes from Pardosa pseudoannulata, assembly GCA_032207245.1. Lineage (NCBI taxonomy): Eukaryota > Metazoa > Arthropoda > Arachnida > Araneae > Lycosidae > Pardosa > Pardosa pseudoannulata. The sequence continues at coordinate 33,770,466 of CM063503.1, forward strand.
TTATCCCAAGAAAATTTTTTAATAATAAAATTCAGTTGAATTACATTTAGTTTCTATTTATTACGTAATATAAATTCAATTACTGTATATTTTTACGTATAAGGCGACCTTCAGATAAGACGAGGTATAAATTTTCAGCTAATTTTTACAATTTTAGCATATATCCGCCATATAAGGCGACCCCAAAATTCTCAATAATATTGTAATGCGTAGATATACGAAACTAACAAATTTTATTTTTTAGCACCTTGCAACACCACATTGGGATTGTTGCATTGATTAATACTGCATACTTGTTTATGAAACTATGTCCTATTCTTAGTTATTCAACTTGGCAATTGTGCGACTAGTTATGCTCTTGGCAGCGTTGCCCTCGGACACCTGCAGTCACTGCCGTTTTCGCGTAGTGACGTGTAGTAGAATTCGAATTAGGTACAGAATGGGACCCATATGATGAACTCAACAAAGAAAGTGAGAATTTACTTGAGCCCTTTAGATGATGGGGATGTTTCAGGATTTTAAAAACATTATTGAGTGACTCGATTCATTTTATAATGGTGTTTTGCAATCAACATTTTTTTGTACCTGTCGTATAAGACGACCTCGGATTTTGGGGGGTCATTTTTAAGTTTTAAGTATCGTCTTATACGTGGAAATATACGATATATTATGTAATATAAATAAAATTCAATTTATATAATTTTATTTATTATCCAATTAAAATATCTAATAGCATATATATAATTTATTTCACTGGTTAAATGGTGAAAAAGCGGGATGATCACCTCAATAAAGGAAGAAAAACACATGCCTGCGAAAATAGTAAAACGAATATTTACTTATTTAATCATGAACAATATTTAAAAATATTTTTTACAAACAGCTTCCGCAGAGATAGGGTATTAGACATATTATTCCCAGATTACAGCCGTATTGATCCACCACTATGTATATTGTGTTATAAACTTAATGATTTAATATAGAAATTAGAGCATTAGTAAGACGAATATTTACTTATTTAATCATGAACAATATTTAAAAATATTTTTTACAAACAGCTTCCGCAGAGATTGGGTATCAGACATATTATTCCAAGGATGGATTATTCCAATTTGACGGATGAGCAAATTTTGCTACATTTGAGTTGCCCATGGAAATAGCGGGATGAGCAGCCAGAGGGTTAATGGTTTATGGTATGACATCCGACTAAGAGTACATCAAATTTGATCTCGTATTATTAAAAAAAATTACTAAACGTTTCGTGGGATCTCGTATTGTATGAAAACAACTTTTATCTGAAATATTTATTTTATGATTTATCTAGAACATGTCTATACGTGTGTGATAATACTCAAAAGATCCAAAATACTGATTTCTCAACAACGAAAAATTTCAAAACAAAATAGTTTATTACAAGTGTAAAAATTTTTTTCGTTATATCCGATTTAAAATACCGAGTGATCCAAAAGTCAGGACGAACTTCAGGACGAAAAATGAATAATCCGAAAACGAATGAAGATACAACGATACGACATACGATACAAATATACGGTTTGCACCAAACGGATGAAAAAGACACCGGATTTTGTGTGTCAACGAAAAAAATAGTTCTGTTGGGGACCAATAGATGGCGCTGTAGTATTTTATTGCACCAAAGGATGATTTAAAAATGTATAAATGTGGACAACTTACAAGTTAACTTAATTACAATTAATTAGTACTACAGTAAACGTTCAATATGCTGTCCATCATTCAGTAGTACAGCTATGAGACGAGTTACTGCACTGTCATATCCTTTATGTGGCGATATACTCGCAATGCCGCAATGTCACTTTCAGAATTCTAATAATACAGTTTAACTATGAGGGCTTTCTCAACTATGGGCAGCATTTCGATGTATACAGGCTTCGACTACCATTACCTGTTGCAGTTTATCCTTTTTATATCGTTTGTTGCTTAGCATAATCCTACGTCTGGAATTAGACAGCGCCATCTATTGTTACCCAACAGAACTATTTTATCATTGACACAAAAGTCCGGTTAATTTTCCATCCGTTTGATGCAAATCGTATCATTTTATCTTCATTCGTTTTCAAATTATTCAATTTTAAAGTTTGTTCTGACTTTTGGATCACCCGATATTTTGTAGTTTCGCTATACGAGAGTTCGTTATATGCCGGATACGATGTAACGGAGTTCTAATATATTTATTTGATATTTTACGGCTAATAACTGCATTAATTTGCAATGTCTTGCTTGAAAAAAATCTAGCAAAAGCTTCTCGACAGTTGTATGATTTTATTCCCCAGATAGTTACTATATTCTAAATAAAGTAGTGAAGTGAAAGTGATTAATTCTTTACTCAGAACATATCGTACATTACCAATGTTAATGATTTAATGGTCACAGCGATGAAACGAGTTTTCGATAAAATATCTGAAACAGAAATAGTTACTGAAATAAAACTAGTGTCGATTTAGAATATAACTAAACGTAAAATCGATAAACAACTCCCTTGCTCTCTCCCTACCCATTAAATGGAGTTTAAATTCACGACATTTAAGGCTAGTTAAATGACACACCCTATGTTAGAAAAATGTGTCAGTTTGACATTTGCGTTTCATTCAATTACTGTTCACATCTGTATGTTTGAATAAAATACACTATCAATTATTCATTTGCACCTCGAAAGCGCCCGTATTTAATGAGCCATGATAAGAAAGATCACCCAGTTCAGAGTGAGGATACATAGATTCCTGTCACTCCTAGGCTTAATTATCAAATATTTAAGAGCTGTTTCGCTCAGCAAATTGGGGAAACAGTGAAATAAGTCAGCGATCTGTACTAATTATTGGTCAAGTTTCTGGGAATAGCTATATTTTCTAGTATTTACCTTATTGTAAAGTTTGGTTTGGTTCGATTTGGAGTGCTACGGACTACTTTTTGCAACACGAGGGCTAATTATTGTAAAGTAAAAGGAATTATAATTATTATCTCTAAGTTTATATTATTAAAAGGATTGGGAATATTGCAAAGCGTTTTTGTTGTAAATTATTAACTTAGAGTTAAGGAAACTTGTACGTTGAAGTGTAACTACATCAATTCCATTAAAAATTTTATAATTATAATAATTATTTAAAATTATTATTTTTTTTTAGATTCAATTTTTTTTTAAGTTCCATTAAATTTTAAAACGTTTCTTTCGCTTTAATTAAATATTTTACTCTTTTTGCTTTATTATAACATAAAATTATTTCCTGAACGTTTTGGGTATTATATTGTTAATTTATTGAAGAGTTAAAATATAGGAATTTGTTTTATGTCGCTTGAATTTTTATTACAAATTCAGGCATTTAAAATAAGTTTTAATAATGCTAAGGATTGCAAACATATTTTTTAATGTATATTGAAGTGAGTGGTAAATATTTTGTAGAAATCTGTGAAAAATTAAGTTAAAAGGTATGTTTAAAAATTTTATTTTTAAAAATAACAGATTTTAAGTACAAAATTAATGTGATTTATTTAATTATTTCTCACCTTATATGAATACAAAGTTGCATAACTCTAAGTTAACAATTTAAATAAATTCTTTGTATAGTTCAATGTCCTGTTAAAGGAATTGTGAAAGTTACAAAGCCTTTTTGCAAATTATTAACTAAGAGTTGAGAAATGTTGTGCATAAATGCAACGAAGTATAACTAAGTTAATCACGTCTGAGATTTTAGTTCCCATAATTAAAAAAATATTTAAATATATTTTGTTTGTATTTTAAATGCGGTTTGTGATTTAATCTTTTATAGACTCCTACAAAATTTTACCAAACACTTCTAGTATATATAAAGATAAATTTAAGTATCTATTTAGATTTTCTAGTTATTAATGATCAATTTATATTTAGAAAAGATTGATTTTTTCATGAAAATCCAGACATAAAACCATTTTTAAAGAACTAAATTTTCAGTAAATCGATGTAATAATACATGTTGAAAATATAATTTTACTCAATAATAAGGAGAATTTAGAAGAAAAAATTGAAAATCAAGGAAGGAAAATTTAAATTTTTTAAAATGTAACAGATGTAATTATATTTCAATTAATATGTAAGCAAATCTGCATAATTCTATGTTTACAACATACAGAAATATTTTGTAAAATCCATTGCCCCCTTAAGGATTATGCCGAACGATGGCCGATTGGTTAGGCTGCTGGCCTTCGGTACCGGTGTTCGTGGGTTCAAATACCACTGTGGCATGGACGTCCGTAGCCGTTCGGAATCGTCTTTAAGCTGTAGGTCCCGGTCTCATTAGCCCTCTTGTTGCAAAAAGTAGACCGTAGCATTCCAAACCAAACCAAACCTTAAGGATTATTTAACCATTAATGCAAAACAATAACATTTTATAAGACATACTAAAGATTTTAAAATAATTTATAGGCATTTTTAACATTGATCTTTTTCTCTAACAAACAGAGCATAACTCTTCTGGATACTAAGCAAATTCTATAAAGGTAAGTTTACTAATTATCAGTAAATGCATCTCCCCCTTTAAATAAACAGAATGCCATAGATCGTATAACTATTAGTAGATAATAGTAAATGTCAATTAGTCATTATCATAAATCGGTTAAATTTGAAAAATAATGCAAAGTATTAGAAAATAGTTTATAGGTTTTGTTAAATCTAACTTTTATAATGACTTAAGAATATATGAATTTTTAGAAGTTTGCCTAAAATTATGAAAGAAAATAAAATGAAAAGATTCTATTCAAAGTTATTCGAGCTATTCAAAGTCTGAAAAAAAAATTCGTATAAGAAACTAAAAAGGAGTAAGAAACTTGGATATAAAAGACTTCATTTGCGCTTCTAATAATTACTCTAATGAACTGCTCTCCCAACATCAAGGCAATAAATATTGATCCAGTATGTCTTACATAAAACTGATGCCAAGAAGTACATCCAGTCCATTTTGTTTTAGAGTGAAATTTTTAAAAACTTTGTTATTTAAAATTGCGCATCTTTTTTATTTGTTTATTAGTCTGTTAACTATTGAACAAGATTTGTATGTGCTTTATATTTATTTCCTAGTTATATACCAGCTTTGCCTAGCTTTAGTTTTATTTCCGTAACCATTTCTGCTTCAAATACCATGCTGAAAACTCATTTCATCGCAGCGACTATTGATTCATTAATATTAGTAATATGACATGTTCTGAGTGAAGAATTAATCACTTTCACTTCGCTACTTTATTTAAAATATATTAACTGTCTGGTGAGCAAAATTTTGTTACAAAGATAATCAACTGCGCGAAGTTTTTGCTAGATTTTTTTAAGCAAGAAATTGCAAGTTAACAGTGAATTTAGCCTGAAAAATATAAAATGTTGTTATCTTTTATTATGTTTTCTAATATATTCAAAAGTTTCAGTGTTGAAAAATATTGAAACTTTCTTAAACCTCTCTCACACTTATTATATGAAAACAAATAAAAAAAATATTTATTAATTAGCATATAATCCGTCATATGACGGTATCAGTAAAATTTTTAATTTCCCAGAATTGTAAATTACCCTGTGAGGCAGGTAAAACAATGATTTGATTTTTAGCGGAGAATTATCTGGTACACGCTGAATAATTTGCTTATCTCCATACTCCTCTAAAGTCCTCTGGATACTGTGAATGCAATTTAGAATCACGTGGAATTCATTTAGTCAAACCGTATGGTTATGTATAAAAAACACACAAACTTCTTAATTTTCAAAGATATATAACTAGATATTTATTAGTCTGTGAAATAGACTCCAAGACTTTTATGAAAAGAATTTGTTGTTAATACCGGTGATAAAATTTTCATTGCAACGAAAAATAATAGATGATTAAATTTAAAATTATCACATATGTACCTAATCTATTATTTAAGCCAAATATAAAAGAAAATTATTTGCATAATCTCTAAGTACAGTGATAAAAAGTATGAAAATAATGCAGACGATATTTAAATAATTTAAAATAAGAAATGTTTAAAAGAGATGGTTAAAGGAATGAAGTCATAATGCTAGAAAAAATGTAATTTTTACCTATTTATTATGTGATTAATTTAATCGTCTGGTTAAATCACCTAGTTTTTCCGTATGAATAAAAATTTCTCTTAATAAGTTTTGCAAATACGAGACAAAGTTTGCCGTCCCGGACAGGTGTTTATTTTACCGGGCCGTAGAGCATCCCTTACTGGCATTAGCGGCTGTGCCAAAGAACATGAGTTACAATCAGTATTTTTTTTTATGAACTCAGACTAACATAAAAAATTTTTCTTTTTTGTATAACAGTATAGATATACGAAAATAATATTACAAAGGTATCGCGAATAAATTGCAAGTTTCGTAAGCACTATTTTGTTCCATTTCCTTACATTTTACTGGCGATATCTAAAAAGTGAAAGTGATTATAGAGAAAACAATTTTCTTTTGAATTTAATTTATGAATCGTTAATCTTACTCGTGCTTTCGTACGATTTGATATGCTTTACTCACGAAAGGTTGAAAACTCGCACTTTTACAGACGTTGTTCTGGCTATCGATTAATACCGTGTTAGACTTAGAATGAACCTCGATCATTCAGTTCTTAAAGAAAGGAATAGAGAAGGATTTGACCGTTTGAAAGGCTGATATTTCCTGAGGGAATAGACATTGAGAGGAAGGCTTAATAATGTTGAATGCAAGTCTTTTCGGTTTAATGGTCAATGGACTAGTCTGAAAAGAAAAATAGAGGAAGAGGGGAGGTTTTGGAAAAGATTTTACAGTTATCAATCGTTCCATAAAAGAGTGGAACCAAGGTTTTTCTTTAAAAAATAAGAAAGGAAATTATTGGTTTTATTTTACAATAATACTGAAGTAGTTTAGAAACTGTTCGTAAATTTAAGTTTCAATCCGACACAAATACAAGGAAATAACTGGCATTGAAAATAAATTACAACTTTCTAAGAAATATTTCGTCCCAATTTTTAAAATATCAAATGAAAGTTAAATGGGATTACTGAAAAAAAAAAGAAAAAAGAAAGCCAGTTTTATTTTGAATTTAAATTATGAACCTCTAATCTTTCGCACGGTTTGATATGCTTTACACACGAAAGGTGAAAATTCGCACTTTTGCAATTAAGCGCTAGACATCGCTTAATGTCGTTTTAAACATAGAGTGAACCTCGATCCTTACGTCGTTAAAGAAAGGAAGAGAGAAGGATTTGACCATTTGAAAGGCTGATATTTCCTGAGGGAATAGGCATTGAGAGGAAGGCTTAATAATGTTGAATCCAAGTCTTTTTGGTTTAATGGTCAATAGACTAGTCTGAAATGAAAAATAGAAGAAAAGGGGAGGTTTTGGAAAAGGTTTTACAGTTATCAATAGTTCCATAAAAGAGTGAACCAAAGTTTTTCTTTAAAGAATAAAAAAGGAAATTATTGGTTTTATTTTACAATAATACTTAAGTAGTTTAGAAACTGTTCGTAAATTTAAGTTTCAATCCGACACAAATACAAGGAAATAACTGGCATTGAAAATAAATTACAACTTTCTAAGAAATATTTCGTCCCAATTTTTAAAATATCAAATGAAAGTTAAATGGGATTACTGAAAAAAAAAAGAAAAAAGAAAGCCAGTTTTATTTTGAATTTAAATTATGAACCTCTAATCTTTCGCACGGTTTGATATGCTTTACACACGAAAGGTGAAAATTCGCACTTTTGCAATTAAGCGCTAGACATCGCTTAATGTCGTTTTAAACATAGAGTGAACCTCGATCCTTACGTCGTTAAAGAAAGGAAGAGAGAAGGATTTGACCATTTGAAAGGCTGATATTTCCTGAGGGAATAGGCATTGAGAGGAAGGCTTAATAATGTTGAATCCAAGTCTTTTTGGTTTAATGGTCAATAGACTAGTCTGAAATGAAAAATAGAAGAAAAGGGGAGGTTTTGGAAAAGGTTTTACAGTTATCAATAGTTCCATAAAAGAGTGAACCAAAGTTTTTCTTTAAAGAATAAAAAAGGAAATTATTGGTTTTATTTTACAATAATACTTAAGTAGTTTAGAAACTGTTCGTAAATTTACGTTTCAATCCGACACAGATACAAGGAAATAAAACTAGCATTGAAAATAAATTACAACTTTCTAAGAAATATTTCGTCCCAATTTTTAAAATATCAACTGAAAGTTAAATGTGATCACTGGGGAAAAACAGATGGTTTTATTTTGAATTTCTCTTGCTTTCGCACGGTTTGATATGCTTCACACACGAAAAGTGAAAATTCGCACTTTTGCAACTAAGCGCTAGACATCACTTAACGTCGTTTTAAACATAGAGTGAACCTCGATCCTTAAGTCCTTAAAGAAAGGAAGGGAGAAGGATTTGATCGTTTGAAAGCTTGATATTTCCTGTAGGAATAGGCATTGAAAGGAAGGCTTAATACTGTTGAAATGAATTCTTTTTCGGTTTAATGGTCAATGGATTAATCTGAAAAAAAAAATGATATAAAGAAAATAGGTTTTAGAAAAAAGTTTACATTTATAAATAGTTCCGTAAAAGAGTAAACTGCCGTCTTTCTTAATAAATATAAAGGATAACTACTGGTTTTATTTTAGAATAATTCCAAAGTAGACTAAAAACTGTCCCCAAGTTGTGTGTCGAATGAATGGATCCAGTCACTTTGTAAATAAAGGAGTTATAGTGGGTTTTTATCATAAGTAGAATAACTACAGTATAAAATTTAATGCAGTTTAAAAGTTAATTTTTTTAAATAAAGTGAACCTTTATTTTTCTTTGAAAACATAACAGAACATTATTTGAGGATTATTCCAAAATAAAACCAATAGACTAGAATCTGTTCTCAAGTTGCATTTCCAATTTTTTGGGCTCATTCCCGTAGTAAATAAAAACCTTAATCTTAAAAAAAAGCTTATTATAGCTTTTTTTTTAAGATTAAGTATACAAGTTAATGTTTTTGAAAATAGATTTTTTTTAAGATTAAGCATACGAACTAATGTATTTGAAAAGTTAATTTTCTTATGCTTGTCGTGAACTACAATTTTTTTTTCAGAAACATTACTTGGGGAATATTGTAAAATATAATTAATAAACTAAAAACTGTTCTCAAGTTATATCCGAAATTTATTGGGTTTAGTTTTATGGAAAACAAAAAAAGTTATTATGTTTTTATATACAATAATTACAGTATACTAATACAATTTAAAATTAATTTTTCGTATATGTAGTAAACAATTTTATATCTGCAGATTATTAAAATCGGTACCGTGTTAATTTTTAGAAAATTGTTATAGTGGGATTTTTCTTAAATATAATAGTTATAATATGGAATTTGATGTATTTTAAAAGTTATTTTTTCATATATGCAGTCAAATAAGCTTTTAATTCTCCACTGCAAATCGGAAATGAACGGTAAAGAAACTCTGCAAGAGTTCATTCATCTTTTCAATTTCTAATTGGATATCAATTTTACAATCGTTGTGTCACAAGGGATTAAAGATACGATCCGTATATAACAGATTATTCTCTTTGAATTCTCTGCTGAAATGAGCTTCCAATTGTGAAATTCTTCGATTTGCTATCATTTTCTGCAAAGCCTTGATGTTGAAATTGTTGTAAACATATGTTTCTTTCTCTTTAAAAAAATAATCCGATAAGAAGCATTATAAATATTAGAACATTTTATGTAATTGGTTATTGTTCCATAAATGTTTCAGATAAAATGTTTTATTCTTTACTAACATCAGGAATTTATGGATAAATATAATATTATATTAAAATTGCCTCTTGAGTAATTCTATTACAAAACATTATATTACATTTAACTTTAAATAAAACAACAGCAAAAAAAGAAAAAATAGAGTTATAGTGCCTGTCTTACGTAAGGTTAAATTTAGCCTTTAATAAAACTCTTGAACATTGTAGATTTAATAGCATGACATTTTGTAAATGGGTTAGCATATTTTAACCATTCTCTTATTATTAATGCTACGCTTTATACCTTGGCAATATATGCTTTCCTTTCTTAAATTATTGAAGAAATGAATTATTTCATTTTATAATATTAAGCTTAAAACCTTTGCACATAATATCTTAAACATTTTACCTTCCAAGGAAAACGGTGTTATTATTTACACGAAAAAAAGATGTCTACAGTATACTGAGCAATTGTTTTTTAAGCTATAAGGTTTGTTAATATTAACTTAAAAAGGCATTTAGGTCTAATTTCATTTTTAAACCGTTAGAAGATACTATGAATTTGACTTTGTACATTATATATTAATTCTGTACTGAATATTAATTTAGGTTTTTCTGTACAGGATTGTTTGATGCGATTCGGTACAGAGATATCTAAATTAAAATTCACTTTAAGTCATTTCCCATAATGATATTCTTTTATGCTAAAATAAAAACGTTATTATGTTTCTATGTTTCTACAGTTAAATAAATTGACCCTCACTTCTTATGAAGTAAATTAAAATATATATGTCTTGACAAAAATTAATTTTCAAAGTTCTCTCCTAAATTGAAATTTCAGTATTACATAAAAATCTTTTTCTGCAGTGGCATTACAGCCCAGGATGGGCCATGGCTTTCTCAATAAGCTTTATCCAAGACATCCTTCTAGAGGCCAAATTCTTCCAGTTTTTTACTTTAAGTACCTCAAGGTCTTTTTCCAGGCAGTCTGTCCATCTCAGGTTGGGTTTTCCTCGTCTTTGCGTTCCTGTAGGTTTTGCATCGAAGACCCTTTTTGTTGTTCGGTCATTGTCCATTCTGATTAGATGGCCTGCCCACTTTAGTCTTTGCAATTTGATGAAATTTATTATGTCAGGTTCTTTATATAAATTATATAATTCTGAACTTGATCTCTTGAGCCATATATTATTTTTTTGTATTCCTCCAAATATACTTCTAAGGATTTTTCTTCGAAAGGTCGCCAGTATCTTTTCATCTGACAAAGTTGTTGCCCAGGTTTCATAAGCATAAGTTAAAACTAATCTTATTAGACATTTGTAAAGTAAAACTTTTGTTTTTCTTTTTATTAATTTTGATTTTATATATTTTCGTAGGCCATAAAAACATTTACTTGCCATCATAACTCTCTTGGAGATATCTGTCGTAATATCATTTTTGTTGTTTACCTCAGATCCTAAATAGGTGAAGCAATCAAACACTTCAAACTTATATACTTTCATTTCTAGATGTTCACTTACATACCCAGTTTTTGTGCATGGCATATATTTTGTCGTATTTTCATTTACTCTAAAGCCCATCTTAAGAGCCTCTTTCGCTAGAGAAATATAAAAATAATGAACTTAAATATATGATCTTAAGTTTAAAGAATGAAGTAAAAATATTTTATGGTAAAAATTAAATGTAGATTTATTTAATCACTTATAACAGAATTACCTTACAGATTAAAAGCAAAAAAGAAAAAAAGTAAAGGTAAAATAGCTCATTATCAAAGTATTTAGTTAATTTAAAATAATTACTGTTGTATAATATGTTTAAGTAAAAATTATGAAGCAAGCTATTAAATACACAGTTGTTTTACATTCAGCTTTTTTAAATGTCAGTGTAACTCTCAAAAGGGGTCTCAAGGGTTTAAAGATTAGTAAAAAAAGTTTTAAAGGACATTTTTTCACCTATTAATTCTCAACATATTCAAAAAACCCCATTGAAATATTTTATCGAAAGCATGAACTATAAACCGATTTATAGTACGTTATATGTATCATTACGGGTTATTTCTCAAATTATAATTATCACCATTATTCAAAAGATTTAAAGAAATCTAAGGAATAATTTTCTTTGAAATTTTCATATTTGAACGTATGCATGTGATGCCAAAAATTAGTGCGAGGAATTAACAAAATCTAACGTTCATTTTCTATCTTTATTCGGCAAAATCAATTTATTCTTAATTTTAAAAAAAGAGATAAAGCGAGAACCTTTGTAATTACTTTTAATTAATCTTGATCCTGCATTTATACATGAGCATCAGCGTAGAGGTAAACATAGTTAAATCAGACGTTTTAGTTTATATAAGTAAAGCCTTAGTTCGTGAGAACGTTTTCTCTCACTTTGCGTGGCTTTTATGTAGACGCAACACCACAAGCTTAGTGTGTATGAAAATAGCTATAAGACGTGTTTAAACTGTTATTAATCGACATATTGTTTTATATTTCTATAAAATAAAAGGTTCTTTGACCATGACTGTACGAGCTTCGTCTGTATTATACATCTTAGATGTCATTTATATTACTACTATTATACATTAGTACTACATTTATACTATTACTTCTGTGCATTTCTTGGATAAATATTATTGATTATAGCTATGTTTATTACATGCACAATATCTATAGAACTAACTACACAATGTATGTGCGTCAGCAACCATTTTAAAAATCATCCGAAATTGTAAAAGAAAAGCAACAAGTAATTTTTAATTTAGCTTTAAACTAAAAAATATAAAAAATATTCTAATATCTTTATTTTATATAAAATCATTATATAGATAAAAATTATATACTGCAATATTAAAAAGGTCAAACATATTTGTGCAACTTTTTTAAAAACCTTATGGAGAGTGCTGTTTATAGTTTTAATTATAGCTTTTAGAAGAAAGCCCGTAAAGTTAAACAACCCATAAATGACACACATAAAATGATTATTGATTGGTTTATTACTCGTGTTCTACAACTAACTTTTAAATGCGACAATTTTCAAAATCTGTTAGCAATTAACTGCAAAAAAGTAATAATAATTCGTTATAAAAGTGATTTGGACTTTTTTTAAACCTCTAATATCTTTTGCGGTTTTCTAAAATCTTAATATATAGTTAATAAAAATATTATATAGATACCAGATAACTTTCTTAAAAGCCTATTAAATGATACTCGTTTTTTGTTGTACTTTGTCTTATTTTATTTTAACAAGAACAGCTTTTCGTACCTACCTTTGGCTTGGTTGTTTTTAGTCATTCAGAAACAGCTTTAAACAGTAATTATTGATATAATTATCCTTTTTGGGGTAAAGAAAACGATTGTAGCTTTCTAATCCAACTTAGCATATTATTCATAAGCCAAATAATTTATGTAGTCTTCTATACTAATTATGGTTATTTAACAACTCAAAGAACTTGAAATTATTTTGAGGAAAAGGGGAGAGATTAATTTTATGACAGATAGAAAGCTTTATATAAAATAATCATATTAAGTAATTGAAAAGAAAATTATAAATCATATTTCATGTTGTAGCTGCATTATTCTGCACTCTGTAGGGCCGAAAGGTGTCCGTGTCCGAATAATTAGGGCGCTGATCATCAGTAGCAGAGTTTGCAGTGTCGAATACTGCTAATGTCATGGACGTTCTAAGTAGTTCGGAATCATCTTTAAGCAGTAGGTCCAGGTCTTATTAGCTTTCGTGTAGCAAAACAATAGACCATAGGGCTCTAAGCCAAAGCTGTGCTCTTTTAGAAGAAAGGTTATGTTTGGAGTGCTACCATCAAGATTTGCTACTATTAGAAGAAATGTTGTGTTTGGAGCGCTACCATCAAGATTTGCTACACGAGGACAGTCCAAAACATAGTACTTAAAGACTATTCTAAATGATTGCAACATTCATGTTTGCAATACAAATAGAAGGCGTGGACTCCGGTACTATATAATAGAACCTAGTGACTTGGTCATTAGGAGAGAGCTTTGGTTTGGATATGAAGTGATGGGGTGAGTTTTTTGTTACTCGATTACTTAAAACCGATTCCAGGCCCCATTCCCTATGAAGATATAAAAAAGTCTATTGCTTTGGTCACCAAGGACCGCTGGAAAGCCGACTGGAACCTTGAAACGGGAAAACTTCATTGTATTATGCCAACTATTACATCACTATCTAATCGCAAATTAGATGTTACATTATCTCGTCTTCGTATCGCTCATAGTAGACTAACCCATAAACATTTACTACTCTCTGAGCCTACTCAAAAATGTTCATTTTGTTATACTCATCTCACTGTTCATCATATTTTAATTTTATGTATTGCTTTAAAAAGTTTTTTATATATATATTTCAAAACTTTTCATCCTAGTTTGAATGAACTTTTAGGCAAAACTCCTCATCCCAAACTCTTTGAATTTCTCATCCTCATCAATGTTTTAAACCTCATTTAATGTTTTTAAATGTTTTAATGGGAATCTTTACCTACATCGTTTTCGCTTGTATTTTTTCTTAAATTTTGACTTGTAATTTCTCTTACTTTTAAATTGAATAACTTTGTTTAATTATGTGCCTATTTATTTGGCGTAGCATATCATCCCTTGGATCTTTCGCCAGTAAACCCCAACAAAGCAACCAACCAAAACCGATTCCCAACGACTGCAAATATTCTTACAAGGGAACGAAATTTGAAGTTTAGGACAATAGTTCCACGAGGCAGCGCATTAACGAGTGTGTCATCTTTGGTAATTGGGAGAAAGTTTTGGTCTGTTTTGGGTTTAGAAATCTGTGGTCAGGTGGGTTTTTCCCCCCTACTTTAGGACTGATTATACAGGGATTTGCTTCTTAAAACAGATTTGGAACGGTTATGAACATCTGTACCAGCAGAGGGATTTGAAACCACTCAAGTCGGCAAAACTATACAACTTTCTTCCATCTAGTTAATAGGTCCGGCAATCGAGAAATAAGAAACAGCCATTGAATTTTACAGCCATGAAATTTTACAAATATTAATATCAATAAACATGTGATATGGGGGTCTGATACAAATGAGGCGGTAAGTTATTCATTTTTCTCCAAAAAAGCTTTAAGTTTATTTTTAATATTCTGATATATATTTTCATATACTATTCATTCTTACATAAACCTTACATAAGCGGATTTAAAACTATATTATCTCAATTAGTTTAGCCTTCAATTTAATATAAATCTAATAAAATATATTTACGTTTAAATAGCATACCTACTCCATTTCGCAAATGAAATTTAATCCCTTAAAAGTTAATTGGAAAAGTAATTAACTCCCTATTTTAATTAAATTCTTCACATTGAGGGAAAACTTAATAGTTGCTACAAACTGCACACCCTATGAATAGATGTTTTGATCGTTAAGGGAAACGAGCTGCTATTCAAAATATGTGAACTGTGGAACTGCTTTATTTAAAATGGATATAAAAATGGGTAATTGGAATTATTCATTCTTGAAAAATATTTTGTTCATTATGGGGTGATTATAAGCTCATTTAACAGAAAGCTTGTTGCTAAAATCCACAGGGCTGTTTTTTTAATAGTTAAATATCTCTCTTTAATAGTTAAATTTCTCTAGTATCTTTCGTGTGGGAAAAAAATTAAATTGGGTTTTAGATCTGATATATAAAAAGGTCAAGTGCGGCTTCTTTTAAGCAAATATTTTAGCAGTAAATTTCTTATTTTACTAGATGTTCAGTTAAAGAAAAACACCCACCCAGAACAATTATTCTCGGATTCCTGCAATTGTATATTATTAAATGTATCAAGATAAAAGTTTGTAACAACCATCTTATTAACATTTAGCTGTGTGGTGCTTATATAAGAAAACTTTCGTTGATATCCGGCAATATTGCATAAATTTGCAGTAAGAGGGAGTGAACTATAAATTATATTATAACTTTTACGCTTATTAATATTTTTTAAAGAAATTTAATTGCTGTTCATATAGCCTAGTCGCATGTTTTTCTTTTTTTTTTGGTTGTTATTATAAATGATTATTTACTTATTTATTTTTTTAGTTTGGAGAGCTACGGTCTACTTTTTTGGTGAAGGAGGGCTAATGAGACTGAGATATACAGCTTAAAGTTCATTCCAAACGGCTAGGAACATCTTTGCCAGCATCAGGATTCGAACCTGCGGACTACGATACCGAAAAGCAGCGAACTACCATTCGGCAATCGTTCGGTTAATGTACCTTATAAGAGTTAAAATAATTTAATGAAAATTTCAGGAAATGGTATAAGTACTATAATTAATAAAATGAACTAAAATCGTTAATATCGATTAGATATTTTTGTCTTTAGAGCTGCTTTCACAAGGAACGGATTGGAGAATCTGGTGAAATAACCAGATTGTAACTTATAATTGTTTGTATGATCTTTAGATTCTGAAATTTTTCTTAGATTCTAGTTCATTTCAAAGGTCAATGGTGTAGTCAGTCCATATATTTATGTATATTTACATAGTTGAAAATTGGACGAGGTATAAACTAAAAAAAATTGTGACCGAAAATTCCTTTTTATGATTAATTATAATTATTAAAAAGATAACTCTAAAATTAGGTAGTTAATATTTTTATTATGTGGAATACCGCAAAACATAAACCATCCTATAATAGAATACTAAAAAATTTACTTATGAATATGGGGAGGATTTCCTTTTTTAATGCAGTGCATATTCTACATTGCTTATGGTTTGGTTTGGTTTAGAGCTTTAATATCGGCTATTTAGATACACTATAGGTGATTAAACAGAGACCTTCTACTTAAAGAAGATTATAAACCGTTACGAACATTCATGCCAGCAGTGGGACTCGAACTCATGAATTCCGAGCACCACCCTACCTATTCGGCCTTCGTTCGGCTATGGTTTCGAAGCAACGATCCTCATCTGAATATAAAACTTCTTATTACCACTATTTTAATATGTTTTGTGTCTTCCTTATAACCCCATGCCGAGCGCTGGTTCCAATGGTTAGGGTGCTGGCCTTCGGTACTGTGTTCGTGGGTTCGAATCCCACTGTGGTATAGATGTTCGTAGCCGTTCGGAATCGGCTTTAAGGTCCTGGTCTCATTAGCCCTCGTATTTCAAAAAAGTAGACCGTAGCTCTCCAAACCAAAACCAAAACCTTATAACCCCCATGGATGTTTATAAAGCTTTTTACCAAAAAACGGCACATCTCAATTTAATCCGTCAAATACATTTATTATGGTCTTCTATAAAGTTTGAAATTTGTTACATAGTGAACTTTACTTCTGAGGTATAGATATAGTAAAAAATGGTAATTTTTATAATTAGTAACATTGATATATCTTCAATCTACAATTAAATCTATAATTAATACCATTTACGTTGCTACATTTACGCAAATTTTTTAAACCGTTAGTTTTACTCGACAGCACGGTTAAGTGTTAAATATAAAGTTTTAACGAAATAGCATACTAAAATCTTAATCTAATTTGGTATTTGTTGACAAATCTGGCGTGCAACAGTAAATGTCGAAACTTTTAAAAAAGGAATTCTATCAATGTTTTAAGTAACAGCGTGCTTTTAAAGTTAAATATAGGCCGTACGTGGACAAGCATGCATAAAAATGGACATTAATTACCCATTAGCCTCGAAACAAATTAAACTGTTACTTTCGGTGGAATTCTTTCACACATTGTTTGTTTAAATTCTCTCCTTTCTTGGTAACTAAGGCAACAGTTAATTTGTAAGGTTTGTGTCCGAAATTCGGCTGAAAATAGAGTGAGAAAGGAGTTATACAAATTTCAAGTAGCATAAAAGAATGCACGTCTTGGCATCCCCATTAAAAAAAATAAGGGTGCGAACTAGAAGGGAATTAATTGTTTACCATCGCTTCAGGAAGCATTCGGAGGAAATGCCTCTATGGTCATTTCACAAATGCTAGTTCAAAATTAGTTTACAGAGTGCACTCTGGTATTTTCTCTATGCATTAATTATGCATGTGCTGGGATGAATACTTCCTTTCATCCCTGCAAAAATAAAACCTCACTTTACACCCAGAATATCGGCAAGGAGAAAGCCACAGCACAACATCAGAACCTCTCTGAAACGATCACGTCCCAAAAGAGCCTCGATAGCTCAGTCGGCAAAGGCAACGATCTCGTAACTGAGAGGTTGCGGGTTCGGAACCCGAGCCGGCCTAAGATCCGCCGTGTTCGTTAAAGGTGACTGGGGCACGTAAAATATATTCGTAGTCACAATGTCCTCCAAGTTCTCAATTAATACCTCTTGGGGTGGCAGGCTAAGTCAATAGGCCTTCTGCTTAGTCCCTGCTTCAAAATTACGAGGACCCACTTGAGCGAAGTGGTTCTTTCACCTTAATGGTGTTCATTAAAACGAAAGGCGCACACCTTGGCCTTAATACGAGAGCCTGCAGACTCGATCGGGCTTGGTTTGTCCAAGGGGCATGAGAAATAACAAGATGTACCAAAATTTCATGGTAACACTTCTTACAGCACACATGATTTTGAAGTATGTCTGATCACCTAGTTGCATCTAAACATCCAGGAAAACACAATAAGGCGATTTCACAGTAGGGCACATCTTAAACTTATGACAATTCTGTCTTTAGTTTCAAACGGAAGAACAGTTTATTGTTTGTCTATTGGCTATTGTAAACATAAAAATTATTGGAAAGGGCATTATAGAAGTTCGTGACATTACGACAAATTCATCTATATGAGAATGCAGAAGTATCTGAATACCTCCACCAGTTGACATCGCTCGAGTTACAAGTGCCATGAAAACCTCTTGCGAAATAAACTTTTAATCCTTATCTATTTCATAATATAAATTACAATGTTAAACCAATTGTTAAAATGGGATCTTTATGTATATAAGTATGAAATATGCATCTTTTTAAATAGAGTTGCAGAAAGATTTTAAAGATTATTTATTCGTCTCACAGCATGACCGAAATGGTACATTTTTTGTGGAATGATCAGTTATTTTGCTGAATTTAGGACGCATTCAAAATAATAAAGGTAAAAACTACTTATTAAACTGAAAATAATTTAGATTTATTTAACACCCTAAAACTCGTTAGAACTTGAATCCAACATGAAATTTTGCAGTACAATAAAGCAGTATAAAATGCACAGCATGAGAAATGTGTTTAAAATTAACCTTTTTCGTTCCTACAAAACAATTTAATTCTTTAGAGACACAAATATAAGCAATAACTTCCTCTTGGTAACTCAACATTTGCATTTTTATATCGTTCTAGTGCAGTGAGGGATAAATTTCAATAATTAAACTAGTGTTTTACTTGCAGCTAATGTATTAGTGCACTAGATGTATCCAATTCTAGGAAATGATAGTTCGTACCAGAGGTGTTCAAACGTTTTCAGTCACGTAGCAGTTTTGATATTAGAAATTCAATGTGGATCTCTAAATTTTATTTCGGAGCTATATCTTGTATTTTGTAAATATAACGACAAAATAGAATTAATAATATAAGGTAGTTTCGTCATTTAAGTCTCAAGACACCATTTAGTGGAATTTTTCTTTAATTTTCATTATAGAATGAAATACACATATGAATTTAATGAAAAAACTTAAAATAAATTTAGGACAAATATTGCAGATCCAGAATTTGTTATTTAATCAATCCAGTATTGTTACATTTGTTACAAATTCTAATTTTTTTTCTTTGATATTATTACATCATCTCAATTACATTCAAATTTTTGTTCCCTTTTGATCATGAAAAATGCTCTTAATTTTAAATTTTAAAATGTTTAATAAAAATACTTTGAATTTTAATCACGTTTTGGAGCACAGTTTGAGTAATTCTGGATCATGCTGTTCGAAAATGCTATTTGGGCTTTCGAAATTTCATTCAAATAACACAGGAAATTTTCTGTTTCGTAACACTCTCAAAATAACACAAATAAATAAATAAAATTGCTATCAAACAAATAAATACCTTTCTTTTCTGCAATTAGAAAATCACCGTCGATAAATACTTGAGAGGTGGAGAGGATGTATAATTTTTGTGATAATCGGTAATAAAGTGTATGGCTTCCCCAAAAAAGAGATGGTACTTGTTCGCCCTCTTTTCTCCTGCAAGTAGATGATACTCACAGCATGAATCACTAGCTTGCACTTGCCAGAAAATCTTTTATTTGTTCTTCGCTAGGAGTGTTTGATTTTCTAATCTAAGACCTGAATTACAATAAATCTAGAATGTTAAACATTCATTGATTATAACATCCTATGTGAGCGTTTAGATAAGGGGCATGGGTCTGCATGAATAGGATTTGAAATGTACTTAACTGTCTCATTTAGCATCTGATTGCATGATGACTGAAGGAGGAAATTTAATAATATTCAGTCAAACCTCTTTATAGAGCCACCATCAGTTCGGATAACAATTTGGAGCTATAACGAGTTTGGTGGTATTACAGTTTTATGTCTGTCAATTAAAATTAAAGTGGATATTTATTTACACTTTAAAGTGCAGATGGTTGAAATTTATTTATTTACATACTACTATAAACCAATTCTTTAAAATATTAACATAAATTTATTTAATTCTAATTTTTTCAAATTAAAGGTATTAAACCACTAGCATGATATTTTTGCTCCTTAATCCTTTTTTAGCATCGCTTTTTCCTCCAATTATATTTTCATTTTTATTTTCTCAGTAACATCTAAAATTTGTTATAATTTACTGACGGAAAATTATGCTTACTCCGAATATTGTATTATATCGTAAAATGTTAGAGTAGTATATACGCATTGTAGATTTCAGTTGTAGCAAGTGAAAGCTAAAAATAGTAAATTTCTTAGGTAGTTCTTCTAATGGAAGATAAATACTTCTTTCTCCGTTGATACATAGGAGGGGGATAGGTGATCTAAATTTTCAGTCAACAGGGCAATTTTGAATCTAAGGGAGATTATTGGCATTTTCCCAATTGTAGATTCATAAATATGGCTTTAGCTGCAGGATAGCAATCAGCATGAGTCCGTTGGTTCTACATGTCATTATACTCAAATATACGCTGCCCCTAGTATACATTTTTATATAGGAAAATATTTTATTAGATTCACTTAATAATAAAAGTTGATAATTTAAGCATGCTGAAGAAAAAAGGGTGCAGGAATTGATTATTAAAGCTTAAAATGATAATAGAGAATACTGAAATAGAGTAATGAAAAAACTAACGGCAAGTACATGGTATAATTGCTATTGCTAATGGTAGTACATGTACAGGCCACCATTTTACTATTATCGATGGTACATAGATTGGAAAATTTTATAAAAACCTCTTTTAACGATAATTCTTGAAGCTCATTATAGAATATCTAATTTAGGAAACCGTTTCTTGAAAATTTTCAAGGGCATAATTTGTATGCACTATTGAGGCAAATAATATATCAATGCTAGAAAATAGAAGTAAATAGTTAAAAGAAATAGAAATCGAAGGAAATGATAGTAAAAATTTTAGAATCTCAAGTGCTATCTCAGAATAAACAATACGGTTATGACGAGTTGGCGTTATAACAGATTTTTAACGTCGTAAGACCTATATGGCTGATTTGTTCACAGAGCCATGTTACACAGTGCTATAACGGGGTTGGGGGTGTATCAGGATGATGCAAAATGGGTTTGACTGTAGTTCTTATCCTATTTTAACTAATTCGTCATGTTTTAGCTGTCTCTAAAAAGTAAGGCCTTCTTTGCAGATTATTATATAACTGCATGTGTAACGTATGTTTATAAATTCGCAAAGCACATAAATATGTCCAGCCCTAGAGCTCAATGACAGTGAATGCAATACAGACTAAAGAGTCTTTCTAAATGGAAAATGTATATTGAATTTTATTATACAAGATGTATGAACCACAACATGGAATTAGCAATGAAATATTCAGACAAACTCTCTGATTCTTCTATCATTTCCTTAGAGGGAAATAAAGCGATAATTTGTTTTGTCTGAGACAACTGGAAGAAAAGGGAACGCCCTTCGATTCAAGCAATCTTTCTGACCTTGATCTGGCCTTCTTTATCGTAGATATATTTATCTCTCGTATTCACGTTAAATAAAACGGCGGCATCTTTTGACATTTACTAAATATTCGTTTTGCTCTTAGTGTCTTTAAGCTGTGTTCTAGAAGCTAATCTACAGCCTCACAATATTTTTTTCTCATTAAACTGGCAAAGATGACTACTCAAAATAGAACAGCCAAGCGTACAATCTTAATGCAAAGATAACGTTAAAGAAGCATTATTTTGTTTATTATCCTCTATTTAGATTGTGCTACGTCTTATTAACTTTGATGCATAATTCCTTTCGAAGGACCTAATATAAACTTATTTTAGAAAAACTTGAAATTTATTTATAAGAGCTTACTATTTTTACTCGAAAATCGATGCTGATTAAAAGTTTAACGTTATCGGATTTAGAATGATTTCACAAATAGAGTTTTGGGACTCAATCAAAGTTAAATACTTTTTCTATGTGTTTTACAGATGAACAAAATTATTAATATAACATTATGATAAATAGTTAACAATTGAGCTGAATTAAAAACTAAAAAAAAAGAAATTTTTAACAAAATTTATTCATATTTATATACTAACTTCTGTTAGACAATCTTTTAAAATTTATAAACAAACTGTTGAAACCTTTATAAAAAATCTAAAATTTACTGTCGTACAATAAATATAATTATTGAATTATAAAAATTTAAGATTTGTTTTAGTTTTTCACATTGTTTATTTTTGTTTTATTTTATTTTATTTTATTTTATTTTTTTTTTGCGTTTTGTGTGCTCGATTTCTGGTGGGAGAGGTTTGGTTTGGTGTACTACGATCTAGTTTTTGCAACACCAGGTCTAATGAGGCAAGGAAATACTAGACGATTCTATTGTAAACCATTTTCATTGACATTTATTTTAAATAATATGGTTTTTATTATTGGAAATCAATTTCCTGATGTTTATGTCTGAATATTTAGGGTACTGGTTTTTGTAACCAGTGTCTGAGTTCCTCTATTGGGCTCAAAGTTGTTGCTCGCATATAATTTGGTTATAAAGTCTTAATCCAACAAGCCATCGAGTAGCAAAATGTCGAGATTGTTGCTCTGGATGAACCAGTTGTTGATAAGCTCCGTCCGAAGATCTATTAATATTATTTATCAGTAAAGTTAAGTAAAATTCAAAGTAGGCTTGGTTTGGAGTGCTACAGTATACTATTTTGCAACATGAGGGATAATAAGACCGGGATCGTTGGTTTAAAGCCGATTTCGAACGGCTACAAACATCCATGAACCAGTGGGATTCGAAGCCATGAACTCAGGTACCGAAGGCCAGCACCCTAACCATTCGGCCATCGTTCGGCGGCGGGAGAGGAAAAGAGTCCGATAAGAATAAATATTTAAGACTCCAAAGTATATTAATCTGGCTGTGCATATGGATCCAAATCCCAAGGTTTGAAAACTTGAATTTGCTTTTGTCTAAATCCTACTTTTCTTCTAAATAATCTAAAAACAATCAAAACTTTCAATATTGTGATGATGTTTGCTTCTTGTAGCCTTAAAATCACTAGCAGGTTTCCTTTTTATGGTACAAAAAGATCTGAAGCCAACCTGTTCTTCAAGTAAATAAATGCTTTGTGCAATACTATACATATATCATGCAAACTATATACCATATTATTTACATTTACGAAATTACATAACGCAGTCAAAATATTTGAAGTAAAATAAATATTCTTTGTCTGAATGTTACTATTTTATTATAATAACATCCCAGGTTTCATGAAGCATGAAATGAATTTAATAACGCTTATTATTACATTATAAGTTTATTTTTAGATTCACCTCAGACAAATCACACTTGATTTACCAATTTCAAAATTGAGTTTATTGCAAAAACAACTCTGAAATATATTTTTTATTGTTAAATTTTTCCTCAAAACAATCCTTCTAAATTACCGAGATTTTCTTACGTTTATCTACAATAAACTAATTTTGAAATCTGTTCACCTAGCTAAAAAACAACGGAAAAGTTTTTAGAAAAGTTTCATTTAATTTTACCTTACCCGTAACCTGCTAAAACACTTTTTTAATTTTTCAGACATGTCTAGAATTTTTCGGCAAAGAAAAAAAAAGCTAACGGTAAATAAAACTGATGCTTATTGGTAGTTTAAAGTAAACCATATGGAAAAAATACAGAAAAGGAGAAAAATGTAGAAAATTACTGGAAAAAGGGGAGTTTAATTTTATTATTATTGTTATTATTACTATTATTATCAGTAAACCGAATACTGTTTTTATGGCAGCTCACATGACTGGAAAAGATTAGAAAATTAAAATACGAGCAAAGGTAAAGAGGCATGTTTTGATTTCTTAATCCTTAATCTTAAATAATTAGAGGCTATTATACAAAGTGTTAAATAAAGTTTGTATAAAACATTTATAAAACTCTAAACCTGTGTGTGATAACAAACGGAAAGGAGAAGGGTGGAAAGGGTACAAGATTAGGTAGAGCAGCTAAATAGGTAGAAGTAGACTAAATGAAAAACGTTAGATTTGTAAAGATTGGTATGGTTTGATAAGTTTAGCATAAACACTTCTCTCCAATAGTTTTCAGATTATACATAAGGTATTATAAGGTCCGATTATACATAAGGATTATACTTAATAAAACGAAGGATTAATTTTTAGTTGGTTAATTCTCAACGTTACAAAGAAATTTTTATAACAACTAGACCGAGAATGACTGTTAGATGTCGTTTCCAAACGGCTACAAAAATCCAAGCCAACAGTACTATTTATTTGGTTTGGTGAGTTTAGTATAAACACTTATCTAGGATGTTATCAGCCCGAGATCCCGCTCAGAACTTTTTTTTTGGCGTTGCTACCTAGGCAAAATTCCTATGTCTACTTCCGCATCAGCTCATTTATTCTGTATAGTTCCGCTCGAGGGTGTGTCTTCCTCCTATTACGTTGTCGTTAATGAGTTCTAACTATTTTTAATTATAACTCGCTTAATTATTAACCCCATTTTTAACCCCCCTATATATATATATATATATATATATATATATATATATATATATATATATATATATATATATAATATAGCCCAGTGGCGTTGGGGTAGCGCTTCGAGCTCTCGCGACACAGGGCCACGGTTCCATCCCCTGGCTGGGCAAGGTTGATTCAGCCTTTCATTCCTTCAGTGGGTAGATGAACTGAGGACCAAGCGAGTTTGGGAACTAAACACTGGAGGTTCCACGTTAGATTGACCACCTAACCGGAACATATGGTTCGCACCCCAGAGCCCTTGGTCTCGTAAACGGAGATTGACACCG
>CM063503.1:33800588-33828088 GCA_032207245.1 Pardosa pseudoannulata
GCAGTGAAATTTCTAAGCTAGTCTTTGTGATAAATGGCTGTTCAGCTCTAAAATCTTGTGGATTACTATATTATGTATTGAATTCCTATGGAACACATCGCCATTTTTCATTCTTTAAGAAAAAGAATTTTCTTTGTAACTTCCTTCTCCTCAATGTCAGATTAGTAATGAAAACAGAGCTACAGATTTTTATGGCATAGATAAAGTTTTCATTTCATATATTTTCCTGTGACATATTGAAATTGAGACAAGAATGAACAATTATTAATTCTACAATAATATATATTAAAATTCCTTACGTTAATTCATTGAAGCAACTTTTACTCGCAAAGATATTACTTCATTGATATATTGTATACAAAAATATATACATGTGAGGTCTAAAAAGGGGGTTGTGGGAAATTACGTGAGTTATAAACGATTTTAAAAAGGGAACTCTTTTATAATAATAAAATAAATGAAAAAGACCCACGCTTGCGTAACCTTTTGGAGTAATGCGGTCAGGCGCAGAGATATTTCACAGGAAGTTGATGACTAATCAAGCGAGAAGAATCAGTTAGCACGTGGACATAGACCTGTCAACATACCCCATGCGTAGTTTCGTCACGAATAAATGCAAATGGCGCAAGCAACGCCTGAAACGGAAACTCCATATTAAATAAAGAAGTGTTTTTACTAAGAAGGACTAATTATTCCATTCGCCTTAACACTGGATCACGTCATATATATATATATATATATATATATATATATATATATATATATATATATATATATTATATATATATATATATATAATATTGTATATATATATATATATATATAGAATTATATGTTTTATGCCCATATATATGTATGGACATAAATTAACTGAAATGAATAAATATAATAGAAACGAAATATGTCTAAATTGTATTTATTGGATATATATATATTATATCTATATCGGTTGTATATATATATATATATATATATATATATATATGTATATATATTTCGGCTTATATAGCGAATCATATATTATATGTTCCCGTGATATATAGATTGTATATATATTTCGGAAGGATATATATTTTTATATTTAACCTAACTTGACATATTCATATATATATTAACTTTTGATATATATATGCATATTTATATATATATGAAATATATGTGGCCATATATATATGTATAACTATATTACAACTTTATATATATATATGAGATAGGCAATATATATGTATATATATATGTATATGGTATTAATATATATACATATATATATATATATATATATATATATATATATATATATATATATATATATATATATATATACACAATATGTATGCAATCACTAAAAATATTGTTCATCGATTACACAGTAGAATTAGCCCCTACTGTTTTAGTTGCCCAGATAAGATGGACAAAATTAACTCGAAATGAAGCCGTGAAATCATAAAGAAACGAAATCCGACGATGTCTAAATTGTCATTTATTGGAAATCAAAGGGCATATTTCTACCTATCGGTTGTACAGTGCAAAGAATGCTCCAAGAATATACACATTTGTCCCCGATTTCGGCTTACACTTAGCGAATCATAGGATTTTGTTCCCGTGAGGTTTCAGATTGTTCGACTATTTCGGAAGGATAGAGTGATCTTTTATCATTTAACCTAACTTGACAATTCACAGGCAGCAAATTAACTTTTGAAGAAGAGGCACCATTTACCTGGAACAACTGAAAAATGTGGCCAGTGAACCGAAAATTATAACTAATTACAACTTTAGTTTTAAGAGATAGGCAAAATAATTTAAGTCAGTGAACACTCCTCTAGCAACATTTTATGGCTATTAAATGAGGAACGAAATATATGCATAACATACACACATACATGTATATATATATATATATATATATATATATATATATATATATATATATATATATATATATATATATATATATATATGTGTGTGTGTGTGTGTGTGTGTGTGTGTGCGGGTATGTGTGTTTACTTATATACGTATATACACACACACATATATATGTATGTGTGCCATGGAAAAGTAAACTAAATTGGTAAACTAATGTAGAGATTTTGTATAAAGCCCCGAAGACGGTCCCATATGGAATATACTGTAAGAAAACTTCCCGTAATATGATAGGGTATAAAGTAAATTTACAGCTGAAAGCTCTTATGGCTCGAGAAAATTCTCAAGGATTTTCAAATCTAAAGTCAAGGTCCAAAAGCTCGCTTTTTTTTTTTCTTTCCTCTTTTTATCCCCTGATCTAAACTGACTGGGGCTACAGTTCAAGCCTAAGGAAAGGGGATATAACCAATTAAATTTTTATAGTGCCCTAGCGGCCAATTTAGGAAATTCCCGAGTAAAAAGAATATACCCGCTACCGGAGACAGTTTTTTACATAAAATTTTGCTCAGATTTTTATTTAGGTCTTTACTCAGATTTTTCTTGTTAGCTGATCTCTCAGTTTGTCCCGTCCCTATAATGGAATGGGAACCCGACCACCCGGTAATAAAGGTCTTTCGGGACAAAAACTGTGTCTTGTCACTGGCCATGACTGCAAAACATGTGTACACCGTCTCACGGTATATATATATATATATATATATATATATATATATATATATATATATATATATATATATATATATATATATGAATATACACACACAATTTGTGTGTGTATGTGTGTGGGTGGGTGTTGTAAGATGGACTTCACGACGGGTGGTTGCAATCATGGCCATAAAATGACACCGATTAAGTCAAAGACCTTTATTAGAAGAACGTTGGTGGATGGGTTCCTACTTCATAATCTTCAGGACAAATTGAAAGAGCAACTAGCATGAATCTCTATGTAAGAGAATAAGTAACACCTGGTTCAACATCTGTGTGAAAATCTCAGTCAAAATCTCTGGGAAAATCTGCCTCCGACAGCGTGCGTGTCTCTTTTGTTCTGGATTTTTCTAAATTGGCCGTTAGGGCAATATAAAGCATTAATTGGTTAAACCCCTTCCCTGAGGGTGTGAACTGTAGCCCTAGTGGTCAATTTAGGTTAGGGGTTAAAGCCAAAGGGACGTGGGTTTTTTTGCCCTTGACTTAAGATTTGAAAACCCCGAAGAATTTTCTATTGCTTTAATGAGGGCTTTGGTACAAAATACCTTCATTAGTTCCCCGGTCTAGTCAATTTT
Organism: Pardosa pseudoannulata; assembly: GCA_032207245.1. NCBI lineage: Eukaryota > Metazoa > Arthropoda > Arachnida > Araneae > Lycosidae > Pardosa > Pardosa pseudoannulata. The sequence goes on from CM063503.1 coordinate 33,803,789, forward strand.
TTCCTTATACACACACACACACACACACACACACACACACACACACACATATATATATATATATATATATATATATATATGAAATATAATCTAAGTAGTACTGGTAAAAATTTGTAAATGGCTATTCGGTTAAGTATGACATAGAGAATAAAATTCTTAAATTAGTCTTTATGATATTTTTTTTCAAGTATAGAAATCGCTGATTATACCTATATGTATCAAGTTCCTATGAAATACTTCGCAAATTCTCATTCTTTACAAAAAGGGATACTCTGAGACTTAATTTTCGAAATATTACACCATTAATAGAAATAGAGCTATATATTTTTATGCATCAAATTTTCATTTCATATATTTTTCTCTGATTGCAATTATGAGATTGAGAAACAATTAATAATTCTCCAATGAAATGAATTAGAATTGATAACATTAATTCATTGCAGTTACTTTAACGTGCTAAGAAATTATTTTCCTGAAATTTATTTTATACTTAAAACTTTTAGTGTGGAAGTATATAAATACAATTACGCAGAAACTATGTGACATATGTATGTGTAATTAGGAAAAGTAGTAATTCGTAGCTCCGTTTGAAACTTCTTGAAGCTTTATTTTTGAAATTTGAGTTAAATTCTGTTTATTTAGAGTTTAACTCATTCGCTGGTAGTAACGTTCATATTTCTAACCTCAAAAGGCAGACTACAAAAATACTCCTTAAATGATTTAAATGTTTTAAAATTTTCCTATTTAAAAACCCGCATATTTTTTAGATGCTGAAGATTTAGATGTTTATATACTAACATCCACTATATAGATGTTTTTTAAAGTTTAGTATATATCTACTGAGTTACCATTACTGCATGCTATATATATTTCGCTAATATTTAAATGTCATACATGTATATGTATGATAGAACACTTTTTTTAGCTATTCTTCATCTTTCTAAGACTTATTTCAGCTGTCCCAAGAAGAGTATGATTCATTTCAGAGATTGTTTTAAGAAACTCGTACTATCTTTATAAATTGAAATGAACAAACACACTTCCTGAATCTGAAACATTCAATCCACTAGGGACTTTAGTAGAAGATATTGATATTTTAAGACTTTAGGTTTCTATACATCACTGGTTGGAGAACTCCCCCCCCCCAGGGATTCGTGAAATCATTTCAGAAAATATATGTTACAATACATTTAAAATTCGGAGTTTTCTTATTACCTATTCTATCCACTTTACAGAATAAACGAAATGTTTGATAGCATACACTATCAACATTTCATTGCTATAAAACGAAATAGTTAATTTTATCCCCAGTCAGTCTTTCATTTTTCAATTAATTTCTAACCAATATAGAAAGTAATAATGCGATCATCTCAAAGGAAATTTCAAAAATAGATATTCTTACATACAGATCAATTACGAGATAATTCTTTGTAAACTATGCTTCCCTTCAACGCATCCATACCAAAAAGGGAAGCAATCAATAGTTACAAGATGTGCATCTTTTAATGACGACCATAATGCAATTTAAAAAAGAAATAGTTGCTCAAGAGCCTTAACTTAATTTATCCCCTATTTATGATGATTATGTGTTATGATGATTTTGTCATTATGAGAAGCTATTTTTGCTACGGTTAATGATGGCATTGCACAAACAATAGGTTAAACTGTTCATAAAAGTTCAATTTAGAAGACCGAGATACAAATTATAAGATGAAATTGATGTTATTGCCTCGTAGATTCTCCTAATCCCCATTTTTGATGATTGAAGGCAATATACATTTCTCAAATTAAAGGGATCAGTGTAAGATGACTATGACACAAATGCTCTCGTTGTTTTAATAAAGAATTAAAATTCTAGACCACATTCTGGAGTAAATATGCGCTTTACAGGAAACATATATTATTTAAAATACTAAAATACTTTGAGATCACCCACGTACTTATAATCACTTAATGTAATTTGAGCCATAGAATTCCTATATATTAATTCAATAATATTTATATTTGTATATGGAGATGTATGTGTACACATAATATATATATATATATATATATATATATATATATATATATATATATATATATATATATATACAAACATACATATATATATATATACATACATACATACATATATATGTATATATATACATATATATACATATATATACACACACATACATATATATATATATATATATATATACATACATATACATATATATATATGTATATATATATATATATATATATATATATATATAAATAAATAAATATATATATATATATATATATATATATATATATCTGTAATATATCAAAAATATTTAACTTTAATATTTCCTTAAAAACCTCCTCTCTCTTCCATTCTAATTCCCAAAAATCTTTTTCCCAGCCTTTAAATGTCTTAATCAAAGGAGTGTCCTCGACTTAAAATTCTTTCGATAAATTTTCCAAAATTTTCTGTCCTATAGATGTAAATATTCTGTCTATTCAACACGGTTTCTAGCTGTCGCCGGCAAATAGCTCAGCGTTTTTCCTGATCTTAGCAGTTTAATTCGCTGACTAATTTTCTTGTCCCTTGAGAAAATCATTTCTGCCTTCGCTCTTGGGAATACCTCTGTTCGAGCAGAGTGATTTTTGTGACATTCTCTTGTCTGTCGTTGACTAGTAAAGTTGTCCTTTTTTAGCAGCTCTTAAATAAAGTTTTAATTAGACTTGTACTTGTGTGCCGTTCTCTTCAATGTGGGCAGACTGCATCGTATTTTATTACTGATAGCTGATTAGGCTTCTCCTTGCCCAGTAGCAAGGGAAAGTAAAAATAATAGGGACTACATAATTATTGTGACTAGAGGAAATAATTATTACACACACACACACACACATATATATATATAATATAATGTATGTATGTATGTATATATATACATATATATATATAATGTATGTATGTATGTATATATATATATATATATATACATATATATATATATATACATATATATATATATATATATATATATATATATATATATATATATATATATATATATATATATATATATATATATATATAATGTATATCAACTTGCAAAACGATGTCGTTTCGCACGATGGTCGACTGATTAGCTTTTTACTACTCGAGGAGTGCCTGAGTTCGTATCCCACTAATGACAAGAAAATTCCTAGTCTATCGCAGTTGGATTAACGCTTAACAAATTTAAACGTATTTTTACGAGATTCGTCGTTGAGTTTTATTTTGATTTGTATCCCGAGTAATAATATGGGCTACAAAGAAAAATTTAATGTGAAATTTTGGTTGTAATATAACATTATGTATCAGTTCTGTACTTCATTTCACGTATTTCTTATGTCTATTTTTTATAGGTTTTGTTTTTATTTATGAATGTAAAATTTATTTCCTTTTTCGGAATAATAAAAACGGTTAAAATGTGCAATAAAAAATATTTTTACTGGAAGTGTTTCTATAAATCAAAAGGTTTGTTTAGTGGCTAAGCTACTGGTACTGGTTTAATTATCATCATGTAACGAAAGTTTATGATGGTTTTTAAAATAAATGAGCGAGAATGTTACTACGAATACTGTTTTGCACTCTGAAAAATATGGCAGCAAATAATAAAAAAAGATTTAAATACAATATTAAAGGTTATAAAATTTTACTGCTATGTTTTCTGTCATATTCCTCCCCTTCACTCAATTTTTTACAGATTCCAAGTAACTACACAGAAAATATAAACGTTAAAAGACCTTCAATTTTTAGCACAAGGCAAGAAAACAACCATGAAAAATTGCTTTTGATTCACCCCACGGCTCGAAAAGTTCTTTTTTCGTGACATTAACTACTTTAATGTTAAGTACTCTACTTTGCAGTTATTTTTAATGATTACTTGTCAGTAAACGCTTCTGTACCGATTTTGCTGAGTGGAGCAAAGTCTCAAAATTTGATGGTTTAGGAAAGTTTGCATCTTATTCAGCAAAATACTTCATATACTCATTTCACTGTAATCACCAATATTAATATTACAGCTGAGAAATCTAATTGCTAATTTATTTTTCTACTTCAATAATCTGTTACTATGGGCTCACTTCATATATATTTTAACTGCGTTAATTTGTTTTATTTTCGCCATATGGAATGAAAATTGCACGTCGTTCCCAGTTTTAACATGACTGATTTCTAGAGAATACAGCATGCAAATGATTAAGGCTTTCCAAAAATTACAAATAATGTGGAAAAAATGACTAAAAGTGACAAAAAAATCTTTAATGATCTATAAAAAATGTCCTAAAAATTATCTATATCAATGACTCTAAACTTCTTAGAGTTACGGCGTTTTTGTTTATTTTAATTAGGATTTTTGCATGGTGCAGTATCCTAAATAGAACTGATCCTAAGAGATGAAAATAAATAAAACTTGTGTAGCCACATTTTTGTAAAAATAGATGTATGTATTCGTTATGAATTTCATTACTTTTGAGTTAATAATTATTGGCATGAATGTTAACTTGCAATTGACTGTGTATTTTCTGAAATCTATGATCATATCATCTATATCAATGACTCTAGACTTCTTCGAGTTACAGCATTTTTTTTTTAATTAAGATTTTTGCATGGTGCAGTATCCTAAATATCACTGATCCTAAGAGATGAAAATAAATAAAACTTGTGTAGCCACATTTTTGTAAAAATAGATGTATCTATTCGTTAGGAAATTTCATTACTTTTGAGTTAATACTTATTGGCATGAATGTTAACTTTCAATTGACTGTGTATTTTCTGAAATCTATGATCATATCATCTATATCAATGACTCTAAACTTCTTTGAATTACGGCGTTTTTTTAAATTAGGATTTTTGCATGGTGCAGTATCCTAAATATGACTGATCCTAAGAGATGAAAATAAATAAAACTTGTGTAGCCACATTATTGTAAAAATAGATGTATGTATTCGTTATGAATTTCATTACTTTTGAGTTAATAATTATTGGCATGAATGTTAACTTGCAATTGACTGTGTATTTTCTGAAATCTATGATCATATCATCTATATTAATGACTCTAAACTTCTTCGAGTTACGGCGTTTTTTTTTTTTTTAATTAGGATTTTTGCATGGTGCAGTATCCTAAATATGACTGATCCTAAGAGATGAAAATAAATAAAACTTGTGTAGGCTACATTATTGAAAAAATAGATGTATCTATTTGTTATTCATTTCATTACTTTTGAGTTCATAATTATTGGTATGAATGGGAACTTGCAACTGACTGTATATTTTCTGAAATCATAGATTCAAACTTGGCACTAACACAGTTGTTACTTTTCCACGTTTGATATATAGATACTTGTTCATTACTTTACTAGTATTTGGTAGTTCTTAAAAGCATAGTTATGCATTTAATGGTAGTTTGATAGTTTTTGACAAAATTATATGATTTCTTTTTCTGAAAACTAGTTTTAGAATACCTGGTTTATTATTTGAAATAATGGGAAAATGGCGACCTTTGGTATCGACAGTTCACACAAGTTTTCACAAATATTCTAGGCCGTCGGTTTTCGTTTTGCGCAGGGTCATAGAAAAATAAAACAATGCCTAAAGTTCTACATATTTAATAATTCTTAACTTTTTTGCTTATTTTTACAGGTAAACTTTAAGAATCACTGTGTAATTAATTATGAAGATTTTAAAATATTTTACAGCACCCCTAGGCCGATGTCACAACTCTCTAGGATATCCCCTCCCAATTGGTAAGTTAATAACAGGGCACCTGGATCTTTTTTATCGAATCCCAAGTGTTAAAGAGAAAACTAATATCAGGATAATTAATATCAGAATAAGTGCAGGATAAAATAAGAATAATAATAAAATAAGGTCTTAAAAATAGTATGTAAATATAAAAGATAAAAGCTGGATAAAGACTAGATAAAAAATTACATAAAGTTAAATTTAGAAATTAATATAATAAGACCACAAAATTATTAAAGTGAAAAAAAAATTTCGTAGCATCTTTAAAGAAGAATAATTTAATGAAAAAAATGAAGGCAGTTAAAAGAAATTTGAAAAATTAAAGTTAGGAAAAGTAATTAAAATGGAGAATTCTAGGGTACCTTAGCTCACACTTTGGTAGTAACGGAATTTTTAGGGTGAAATCTAAAACAGTACAACTTTTTGGTCAAGATATAGAAAAATAAATCTGATCTTCTAAGAAAAGGGACTATTAGGATACAATTTATCAAAAAAAAAAAAAATGAGAAAAGTTACAAAAAGTGATAAAAGTGAATCACTAACATACCTTAGTGTACATCCTAGTCTTTTTACAAGTGTTTTCTGTGACTTGTTATTTTGATAATTAAAACTCATTGAAAGTCTAAAAAATGAGGGAGGAGTATCTAAACCTAAATTTGTAATCAGTTGAGGGTTAAAATATTTTTGAGATTGGTTTTAATTTAAGAAAATAAACCCATTCAGCTTATCAGATAAAATTAATTTGATTTTTAACTCCATTTATTACAGGCTTACCCCGACCTATTGGAATTATTAAAAGGCAGGAAACTTAATGTTTTTATTTCTTTTTAAGTCTTTACATTTTTTAATATATCTTGTAAATAGATACTACAAGCTGCAAAAGGAATTTTGCATTAGAATTTAATTATTCATAGATGATTAAAATTGCAATATTATTTTCATGATATTTTAGAAAACAAAGAGAAACATATAATAGGACATAAAAAACTGTGCACAAGTTTTCACTGTTGGTATGCCTTAGAATAACATATATTTTATATTTGTGCTTATAAGTCATAGTTTTTGTAAATTATGACTTTATAAAACTAAATATAAATGTAGTTACAAGGGGGGGGGGGCAAGTGATTGAGGATTGTTCAGCTAGATAAAAAAGATTTCCAGTTATTAATCTATCTTTTTATCCAAGTTTAAATCCTCACTATGTGGTCAAGAGTTTATTACAATATTTTTTAAAGTTATTAAGAGATGGCAGCACAAATGAAGAGCGGTAAATTAGCTTGAAATGGACATTTAAAAAAATTGTTATATAGTCAGTTCTTCAAATATCTATGATAAGTTATTTTACCACTTATGTAGTACGTTTACTAATCACGGCCTTAAAGTGAAAGGATAAATGCTTCTATATGAGGCGTTTGTTTTGAGGATACTACTCTAGCACAAATCCTTGGATTTCATTTGAAATACTGTCACAACTCTTGGCTCTATAGAATCTCTAAATGCATTACAACGTCAAAATAGTTAAAGAATTTGAGGACAACACAAGAGACAGGCCGTGATTTCTGTTATCCTTGTAAGGAACAATAGTGGCTCAAGAATTACACAAACACACAATATATATCCACGCTGAAGGCTGAGCATTATATATTTGTTTGCCCTATGGCCTTTAATTTCCATTTAAGTAAACCCTCACTAGGTTATGAAATATATTCGTCAAAGAAATTTAAAATTCAAGTTTCCGGTGTTTGAAAGCAATTAATTTCTTGGATAATGTGAAATCAACAAACCATTGCTCAGAATTAATCTAATGGTATATTGAATGAATACTGATGTTTAACTTCATGTTACTATTACCATCTCGTTACGTTTTTTTCTGCATCTGTAATTACTATAGTTACTCTGACCAGAAATATCGATTGTAAACTATCCATATTGAACAAATTATTGCTTTACAAACTTGACCCATATAGCATGCATACTTGCAGCAAGTTTGATTTTTTCTGGATAATATCTTGTATAGCAAATTTGACGCGACAAACTTGCAGCAAAACTCCTGCAAGTTAGACGGAACAGAAAGCGACCACTCCTTTGCAACGCTATTTTGCTGCAAAACTGTAGCAACTTTGTCATGACAACCTTGAAGCAAGCGAAAATTCATAGACTTGCTGCAGTCTTGTTTCAATCTTGCAGACTTGTCATGCTGAACTTGCTGCAAGTTTGCAGGCTTGCAAAGCAAGACTGCTGCAAGTTTGCTTCAAACTAAATTTGCTATCTGGGGAGTAATCTTAGGATTGTTTGTGTTCAAATTGGATGTTTCATATATTTACACAGAAATAGAAAAAGCTTTATAGATTGTAAGTATTATACTATAGTTAAAACTTTCTATTTTATAGCACAAAACTTACGAAAATCAAAAACGAATCCTACTTTAAGTTCACTTTTCTGTTCACATTTCTTTCCGGTGAAAATGGGTTGTTAGGAAATTACCTTTAAGAAATAACTTATTATTCTCTCATGAATGTTAAAAATCCTTGTAATACAAAAACTCCATCATTCGAACTATAAATATCCAGTCTCAAAGATCAGAGAAGAAGAGTACTTTGAAACATAAAAAAAAAGAAGAATCGAGGATCTCAAAAACTTCGCAACTTTGCAGAATTCTACTACAGTGAAATGCTAAGGAAATTTAAACATTGTGATCTTTTTATTCCATTTCTTGGTAATCCTCGAGAACATCTTAACTTGAAAGAAAGAAGAAATCGAAAACCATTTTGTTTCCAGCCTCCTTAAGAAAATCAAAATCATCAGCATGTTGATGCACTCGAATTAAATGAAGATATTATTTTGGAGTCAGAGTTAAAGAACTCCTTCCCACGTTCTTCAAATCATTTTTCAATCTAGAAAACATTTTCAAGCTGGTAAGTGTGAGGAAATGCTTGTTCTTAACACTTCGTTTCGAAAAAGATAAGGCAAACCGTAGTTTTTTTCTTTTCAGATATTTCACGATAGCTTTCGATTTTCTATTAGTAAGACCAAATCAGTTCTTCTTTATACACACATATTTTGTACATATCTGATTTAGTCTAGTCTCTTAGTCTTTTACGATAAAACATTCACTTTTATTTTCTTCATTAGTAATTCATTCCTTCATAATTCATATTTCATTCATTCATTCATTCATTCTTCATTTGTTCATTCTTCAGTAATATATTCATAATATAAAGCAAACCGTAGTTTTTTCTTTTCAAATATTTCACGATAGCTTTCGATTTTCTATTAGTAAGACCAAATCAGTTCTTCTTTATACACACATATTTTGTGCATGTCTGATGAAGTCCAGTCTCTTAGTGTTTTAGGATAAAACATTCACTTTTATTTTCTTCATTAGTAATTCATTCCTTCATAATTCATATTTCATTCATTTAATCTTCATTCATTCATTCATTCTTCATTTATTCATTCTTTAGTAATTCATTCATAAGGTAAGGCAAACCGTAGTTTTTTCTTTTCAAATATTTCACGATAGCTTTCGATTTTCTATTAGTAAGACCAAATCAGTTCTTTATACACACATATTTTGTGCATGTCTGATGAAGTCCAGTCTCTTAGTGTTTTAGGATAAAACATTCACTTTTATTTTCTTCATTAGTAATTGATCCCTTCATAATTCATATTTCATTCATTTATTCTTCATTCATTCAATCATTCATTCATTCATTCTTCATTTATTCATTCTTTAGTAATTCATTCATAAGATAAGGCAAACCGTAGTTTTTCCTTTTCAGATATTTCACGATAGCTTTCGATTTTCTATTAGCAAGACCAAACAAGTTCTTCCTTATACACACATAGTTTGTACATGTCTGATTTAGTCCAGTCTCTTGGTGTTTTAGGATAAAACATTCGCTTTTATATTCGCTTTTTAGTAATTCATTCCTTGTGACATTTCAACATGGATATTAAAGATATATCGAGTATGTACCAGAATCTTATGGGTAAAAATACACTTTGCTATTTAAAATATTATTTATAAATTGCTACTAAAGTAATACTACTCACAATATTTATATAAAACACGGAATTAAAATTTTCAGGTGACGAAAATCATAATAAATATTTTACTTGATTTGGAGCTCTACAATCTACTTTTAGCTACACGAGGGCGATATGTACTTAAAGCTGATTCGAAATGGCTAACACAAACCCATACGAATGGATTTGGAATAATCGTGATAATCCCAATAGTGGGATTAGAACCCAGATATTTTGGTACTGAAAATCAGCAGCCTATTCATTCGGCCGTGATTCAGCTACTGTACTTCAGAAATATATGACGTAAATATGTAGAACTGTCTTGTAACAGATTAGTGAAGTAAAATAATATATTATCCATTATATTACTAACAATTAATATCAATAATATTCAATATGGTATAAAAATTTTGAAATGACTATATACAACATTTTACTATTAATATATAAATATATGAGGCATTATAGTATTTCTAGCTCATATTTAAAAGATATGAGTTCTTAGTATTAGAATGCTCCAAATAACTGCTATAAATATACTTTAGAATATAGAAAATAAACCCTTTGATAGCAGGATTGAACTAGTATCAAGCTTTAATGTAGCGCCCCCTTTATATCTATTTGCGTATGTATACTTCTGTATGTATGTATATATATATGTGTCCATGTATATAAATGTGCATAAGTATTTGTGCATATTATATACATGTGTGTGTACCCACATGGATATAGATGTGCATGCCCACATGAGCTCGCATTAAAATGGGATGCATGTTAATATTGTCAAAAAACATCAAGCTCGATAAAGGGGAAAAAACTCAATTATTAGATTTATTCCAGAGAGAAATATGCAAATGAAGATTAATTCAGATGAATTCAGATTTTACAGAAATAAATATTTATTCTAATTAAGTGTATGGTGAGAACGCGAAGTTCCTTTAATTGGAAACTATCGATTTTAGCGCATGTAATAAACTGTCTTCGATTAAATGAGGTTTCTCCCATGTCGTGGACATGAAATTAATTTATGAACTATGAACTTTGAAAACTGAGCGGTTGAAAGGCCAATTGGTAACGAATCTGCATATTATCCAAATATGGATGCCACGGTTGGAGGAACTACTTCAGAGGAAAATAAATTCCCCTGTGGCATACTTGCTGTAGACAGCAAGTATTTAACGTAAGTAACAAGAATATACAACTACGAATATAAAACCTACTATCAAGAATTGTTTCACTTTGTTAGCAGGATGAGAGAAATATATCGAGTTAAATCATATAATGAAGAATTGGAGTAGCCCGCTACATGGGTGGAAACCCGTAATCTATCAACCTTTTGCGTTTACTCGCCGCCAAATCCGTTTGCTGTTCTGTCGCCAACACCACAAATAGAGTAATGATGAATGACCTTGTGTTCTTTTTACGAAGAATCAAGATTCAGTCAAGTGACAACCGTCGCGAATTGATATAGTGAGAAAGATAATGCAGTATCAGCCAGCAAATCATTCGTGTCGACTCTCCTATTCAGACAGTAGCCTACATTGAATTTAGGGTTCTCATGATAAATGATGGTATATTCCTATATGTATGTCATGAAGGTTCCATTAACTCTGAAAGCTGGGGAAATCAGATCCTGCTGTCCTAACCGCAGGACTTTCCAGCAGAAGTCTGTAAGCTCAAACTTCTTGCCCATGAAGGAAAACGTGTGTCCATACCTTGCAGATATCTTGCAAATATCAGCATAGACGTAGAAGATAATCCTAACACGTCCATCCAGATTACTGGAAGTCCTTAGCATGCCTAGCAGTACAATATTATAAGTTGATTATCCACGCTAAGTGCCTACTATCATGCAGTAATTGAAAAGAATTATTAATTCTTTGTCTTGGTTAGTGTGGTCTGAAGTATTACGGTTAGATTTTTATAACATGAAGCTTTATAGTGAAATCTGCGTAATACAATGAAAATACACTTTCATTTTTAATTCAATTAAGAATGGAATTTTTCCTAGTACGATGTCAAGATATTCTCCGAAGCATACTAAAAGGAACAAGTTGAAATTCTGACCTAATATCTCTAATATTTCGAAATCATTATGCAGTATAGTAAAAGCTTTTGACATATTTTATTGTTCGAAATTGCTGCCATTATTTATATAATGGATGTACGAATGTTATTCATATTGTTTTTGTTTGTTTCATTGCAGAAAATACTATGTAATCTTGTTTACGTACAATTTCCCTTTCTTCTTTATATTATTTGTTGGCTTTATTCTTATATGCACATTATATGTGTGTATGTGTGTGTACGTATTAATTATAATTATACTATTTAATAATTTTTTGGAGATTTTATACATTAAAAGAATTCTTTGACATTTTCATTTGAAATTTTCATTATCTTTACCAACTCCAATAACCCTACTGCAGAACGCCAAATCACCAAACCTTATTTCTGATCAAGCAGCTTTTTTCATATTATCTTCTTTTATAAAATGTGATATGTGCAGTGATGTCAGTAGAGTCTCCCATGTGAAATTTTTTAACCGTTTCCATTGGCTAATAAAACACAGACTGACTCATTTAAAATATTTTGTCCCAACTTTTCTTGTTAAATAAATTTATATCTTTTTAACCAAAATTTTTGGTCTCATCTCTTCCTATATCGCGACACTTTTGCGAGTCGAACTTCAAAGGAGTAAAAGAGGCGCATTTCAGTATTTTACAAAAATACACTTACGCACACGCACACACACACACATATCGACATATAGAGAGAGATAAAGTGGGTATAGAGAGAGGGAAGTTTATTTTAACACTATCACACCACAACATATTTCGAAGCTAATGGTGTTTATTTTATGAATATATGGAATGTATCAAGTACCTCCTTTTATAAAGTAATGCTTCTTTTTTCAAGGTCTATAGCACTCTAAGATGAAAGATTTTCCCATAGTTCACTATTTAAGACTATACTTCTAAAAAAATCTTACATGGTAAAATAATAGAAATTAAATTTAAAATAATGCAAGACTTCGAAACGATGAACTGAAATTTTCAATATAGTGAGGTAGTACGACACGCATAATGTGGTTCTGAAGAATTTGCCCTTCTCCCACTTCTGATCGATCTGTAAATGAATATTTAATCATTATAATCCTCAGCTTTTACATTAATATTCATCAATCCTGACAGGGCGAGATATGTATTTTAGAAATCATAGTTTAATAAAACATTAAAATGGGCTACATAATTTACATTTACATATACAACTGTATAGTTATAGACATAGATTTTGTAATTAAAAGTCTAGAATTTGCACTTAAGCCTGGCGTTTTGAGATTAAGTATTAAAAAGATGCCAAATCGACTGTTTTCTAATACATCAAAACATATAGAAAACATAGAAATCGATAAACATTTAATATACAGTATACATTTAATATACATTTAATATTGATTAATGAAACACATTGATGTAATGCACCACACTGATTTTACCATTTAAATATCACGTTTATAATAATTATTTAATAGATTTATATGATAACAAATATTGACAATAACTTCAATTTCCGTTAAGTTTTGTTTCATTTGGCTAAAAAACAATGTTTTTACTGTTATACAAAAAACAAAATTAGTTTCGAGTTTTTGATACTTTTTTATGTCGCAATAAGTTAAATTATTGATGCTAGTATTATTGTCCTTTCTCATTGTGAGGAATTTGTATCACAAACTTGTGTTTTAATAAACATTCTATAAAACATAAAAATTGCCTTTTCAGCTGTGTCATCAAATTTTCAAAAACAAAAATTTATAATAACATTCATTCATTTATTCATTTAATATAACTTTATTTATTTCAGCACAAGCAAACACCCTATGCAGAATATACAAAATGAGATTGTTATATTCCCAATGCTGCTTTTTAATGATTAAATGAAATATATTCTATTACTGTTATAAATTTAAATTATTATGGAAATTTTCCTTTTATACTTTTAAAAATCATTCCACGAAGAGCACCCCTAAGGAATCATATTCATAATCCAAAAGAACTTTTACATAGCAACAAAACAAATTAAGAATTCTTTACATATGGAGCTATATACATGATTTAAACTCCATTCTGTTTACTTTCTATTTAGAGCTGTAACAATTACACATAGTCTATGCATCTTGATTATGAGATGGTTCTTTGTCGCACTTTTAAAACAAAGAATAATTTAGGGAATATATATACATTAAAGAGAGAAAAAACTGGTATAGGCATGCGTATGCAAATAAAGAGATAAGAAACCAATCAGAATACAGCAATGCCTATATAAGACAACAAGTGTCTGGCACAGTTGTTAGATCGGTTACTGCTGCCACAATGGCAGGTTATCAAGAAATTGTATTATGACTCATGCACGTTATTTTTCTCAAAATCTTCACGCATTCTTTTAAATTATTTTCATCAAATATTACCTATGGATAAAAATTACTACTAATAGATGACAAAATATTGAATTCCATTGAGGGCTTCGACAGATTTACTTTTCAAATTAAAATTCGAATATTTTTGAGAAGGTGGAATTCGACTTAGAATTTAGGTACACAAATGAATATTAGTTGTAAACTTGTGAGTACATAACAAATTGGCTTATGGGAAAGTGGTTAAACAGAAAGTATAAAATGTATTATCTTATTGAAGCATGAAATAACAGCATTTAACGAAATAGAATAAATCGATTCCCAAATGAGCAACAGTCCCCTCCTCCCGATTAATCTGTTAATACTTATTAGAATAACTTTACACGAAAAATAAACGAGACAGTCAGTTTACTGCACAGTTGACTGGCCGTTGGTGTTAGCCCGTCCTCAGTTGCAAGATCCATGTACGTTTTTGAAATTTGCCCCTCGAGGAGCGTGTGTAGATTAAGGAATGCTATGGGCACGAAAAACATTTCTCCCGTTGTATCTTCATAATTTAGAAGCAGGAACCTACCAGGAAACCAGAAGGACTTGTCTGCCACTTCACGAGGCATTGTTCAGGAATATTGCTACCAAGAACCTATTTTACGTGCCCCTGCCTACATTAATAAACACATCAGATCTTTGTCTGTCTCGAGCCTCGAATTCTCAATCTTGCTCTTAGGAGACAGACGCCTTTACCGACTGAGCTATTTTAGCTCTCTGGGAGATATAATCTATACAGTAAACACACCTTGTAACTAACTGTACAGTCCTTATAAGAAAAAGATTAAAAAATAGCAACATCTCATGTTACAAAGCTAAGTAAAAGTAAGGTGTCATAGACTGGATTGTTTTGGAAAACAATTTCGAGAAATGAACTATAGAGCAGTGAGGAAAAGGGATTATCATCGGTGCAAACTGATAGAAATGTTAGTATGTGTTTAACAATGCTGAAATTTTGACGGTGAATCGTAGAAAATGCTGGAAGATCGATGTCATGGACATGAAAATCTTTATTTTCTGAAACATAGAATTAGCCATTTTTGTCACTAGACGCACTACGCGCATCATATTTAAAGCGCAACTACGCACTAGTAAAAAGGGAAAAGAGCCTTTCCACAGCTTTCGTGGCCCCAATATACATACACATCTAAAAAATGATAAACTGGCATTAAATACCACTACATTATAAACGTATTCGAGCTCGCAGGTCAAGTCTAGTTTTCCACGTGTTATCTTCCCTTGACTATGATTAAATCTCTACACTGAATTATGATACAAATGAAAGCTAGAATTCAATAAATTATAGCAATAATTTTTATCACTAAACACACACACATATGGGAGATACCTACAATCGAACAAGATTATAAATATTTTCTGATTGATTAAAAATATATTAATGACTTAAAGAAATATATATTTTTAATAAAAATGTTATTAATAGCTTAAGAGTATTAATAAACCAATATTTTAAAATTACGTTTTGGTGTTTTAGTATAGAGATCGAAGCTCTTCGATTTAGTTAATGGTTTCAAAACCATTCACCTGATTTTCTCTTCATTATGTTTCATGATGTGCCACTAAGAAACATCTCGTTATCAAGGCAAATATACCGTGAACTTCTTCATTAAGTACTTAGCTACCTTAATGAAAAGGTCTTATTAATCCCAGTAGAATCTTATCATGTGAAATATTTATAACACTAAAAAAGTTCATTAATGAGTTCAATTTGCTTTAAAAAATTACAGTTTTATGTTAGTAGTTTTTGTTTTCGTTATATTACGTGTCTCCCTTACTATTCCACTAAACGTAAAATACAAAATGAGAGTTTTCACAAACTATCATTTTATATTAGTATGCATACTACTACAAGCTTCTTCACATTTAGTCTAAGGTTTGGATAATTCACAAATGAAAATTACATTTATTTCAATATTTAGTTTTAAATTATATTACACCAATAACATGAAAAATTTTAAAATTAAAACAACTTATTTTCAAAAAAGGAATAACACATTTTTAAATTTCTTTCAGAAACTTAAGCAAACTAAGCGAACTAAGCATATAAAAATGTTAAACTTATGATATTTTGTGATGTACTTAAATATAAATATAGATATGGTCTTTTATTCGGGCTAACTGTTCATTTGAATTGAATCTGCACAGTATAATTAAACTTTATTTATTTATTTGATTCTTCCTCAGTATCTCAAAAATTACCCTTCAAAATTGAAATAAATAAATTCTATGACAAATTAAAACCTTTGTTCCGCAATATAGCTTAAAATGCAAAGCTTATGCAAGTAAGGCTTAAATAGAGAGAGAAAGTACATATACAGCTGTTTCGTTGCTTCGAGAGAGCAACATTCTCAAAATCAGGACACTCAGTGCTTGTAAAAGTCACTGAACCAAAGTTTATTCCGTCTACTGTTACAAACCACTGAGTGGTTGACTGATCTCAACCATTTTCAGAAACAAATATGGAGCCGAGCTACTACTCTTTACCTTTCATATGCTGAATTATCATAAGAATTGGGATATTGAGAAACCATCATATTCAATATTAGAAATTCTCCTTTAGTGAAGCTCGTTATGAACATATCCTCAGTGAGTAAATGCTATTCAAATTATCCGAAAGTCCAATCTGAATAAATAGTACCTTTGCATAGTTCACTCCCTTATAAAATTGATGCACCCAGAAACAGTATATCCCAAATAACTTCAATTATTGATATACAAAGATGATGGTATACTCTACCATTCCTACTTCATACACTGAATTCATCAGAAAAGTGTGAAATTTGACAGAGAACCCCGCATAGTTTACCTTTGAAATCCACCCATAGTTAAAACAAACATATTCTCTGTGAATAAAAGTCGTTTCTCTGAAAATAAACTGTAGCAGGGATTAGCTGTTCTCATCCCAAGCCTTTAATTTTAGTAAGTTACTTTTTTTGAATGACAGATTTGGTCCAACATTTCTTACACTCTACAGTTTGGATATAATAATCCTACGTCAACCTGAGGCTGACCGTAACTCAGGAATCGTTCCCTATACAGGAGATTGCTCAAAACTAGTTCATGGATTCGATTCTTGGTTTGATTAGGCAAGTTGTGAAGGGTATTCCTGGTTTTCCTCCCTTGTAACACCAAGTGGAACTCTACACATATCAAGGGGGAATCAGAAATGCATTGTTTTCTGAAACCTTAATTCAAGAGTTCGAATTCCGTGCTAACATAGGTATTCGTAGGCAATCGGAATCAGTTTTAAGCAGTAGGTTCAAGTCTAATTATTCTCGGTGTAGCCAAAAGTGAACTATAGCGCTCCAATTTAAGCCAAATATAGTGTGTGAAGTCCACGCTACAGAAAGTTAAAAATTTCATCCATCCATTTTTACTTATCGCGTTTACACATATGTCGACATATAGTCATAATTAAAAAAAATATTTATTTTCCGGACTTAAAGGTTTTAAAATGTATGCCTTCCTAAAAATCACGAGGACGAATTTTTTTACGATACAGGTATTAGTGACTTTCAGCTGAAGGTAATTTAGTAGAAAATTCAATATTTCTTTATCGTTGAACTATGCAACTAAAAATGAGAAGCAAAAATAGCGTTTTCAATATCCATTATCCAATAATGGATATAATTATTGGGCGGAAGATAGTGTGTCTTTTAGTCTCTACCATTAGAAGGAAAAGTTTTATCCATCCATTTTCATTTATGATGTTTACATACGGGTCGAAAGACATATATACAGCTATAACATTTCTATATTACTGATTATTCTATTCCTTGGTAATTTTATCATTATTTACCTTAGAATATAAGTAATAAAAATTAATTAAACAAAATACATCGAGACGTATGATTTGTTAATTATAATTCTTAAATTAATAATTATCTATATTTTGAACAAAAACATAAGAATAATTTATGAATAAAACATAATTTAAGAGTATAATTTGTTAATTCTATTTTTAAATTAATAATTATATATATTTTGAACAAAAACAATGGACATTTTTACCTTAAATTTTTTTAATGATGTTTCATAAATGTTTATGATGCCTATTAAATTTCATTTTAAAATGAAAATTGTAAATTGGCCCCATTTCGTATAAAAGGAATACATATGAAGAATTTAAAAAAAAAAACTATTTATTTGAGAAGTTAGAAAATTTTAAAATAATTACTGATTACCTTGGAGTTGTAATAACTCTAACATATATGACTAAAGAATCTACATTTTCTTGCAAGTCTATAAAAAACGAAACAAATTAGTTTTGAATGTCTATTGCTGCCTCCCTTTGTATCACAGTTAACATTCAGCTTGGAGAAATTGGACTGAAAATTCGATATTTTATCTCATTTAATTATGAAACATAACTAAGAATCAAAGAGAATGTTGCAATATTAATCACCATGTAATTAATATAATTATTACCACAATAGACAGTTTAGCTATTACTAATAACTATTTTAAACATTTTTTTAAAAATAGAAATTTTCGAATTTTATAAGCATTTGAAATACTTCAGGTGAATTTCTAACCGGCATATACCTTTGAAATTCATATATAAAATTATTACCACAATAGACAGTGTAATTATTACTAGTAACTATTTTAAACAGTTTTTTAAAAATAGAAATTTTCGAATTTTATAAGCATTTGAAATACTTCAAGATAATTTCTAACCGTCATATACCTTTGAAATTCATATATAAAAATTATACATAAAAGTTAGCTAAAATTAATATATTTCAACAGAAAAGCCTATTTTTTATTAACTTAAAAGAATTAATATACACATTTTGTACCAGATATATGGATATTTTAACTACTATTTCTTCTAATTATATTTTCCATTAACACATACGGTAACAAAAGTTTTATTCTAAGATCTAAAACGCAAATCTAAAAAAATTATACATAAAAATAAATAATATATTTCAAAAAAACATTTTTTTTTTCTTGAAGCAATAAATAACTTTTAATTAAATAAGATTTTACAGTGAAATTTCAAATATTTTCACATAACATTAACGGTAACAAAATTCAAGCGAAAAGATTAAATAAAAATAAATTAATGAAAAAAGAACATTTCAATAATGACTTGAAAAATAAATACTTTTATTAAATAAATTTTCCTGAAATTTCAAAATCATAATTATATTGTTTAGAATTAAATCAACGATTAGATTAACACAAAATTTAATTTTGAAATAGAAATTTAATATAAATGAGCGTGAAAAGATTTTATTGTTGTATAAAAATAAAATCTTTTGAATTAATATCAAATGATTTTTCTGTACATGAAATAATTTACATGATTCTACTAAAAAAAAAGAAATAGTTTTTTTCTGAAATAAATTAATTTAGGTACATGCTTCATTATCAAAAGATACTTTTAGAATAAAAGGATTATTTTACTGCACTGAAACCTGTTTTTTGTCATATATCCTCAAGTTTATATTTAACTTTTAGAAAATGTTTTCAGTTTTGCAATTTTTGTACTGAATTAGTAATCTGAAACTGTTTTAGTGAAACAATTTTGTGTATTTCTTATCAAAGTATTTGAGATTGTCTATTAATGTATTTTTCAAAAAAACTGCGTATGCTTTTTGAGATAGAAAAGCATTTTTCCTAGCTACAGACAATTTAATACCTTGAAACGGCAAAAAAAAGTTTCTAAAGCATTGTATAACTTGAGTTATTTATGTTATATAAATAATACTTAGTGTAAGTGAAATTCTATATCCAATTTTGTTTCTATACAAATTCTAAAGAGAAAATAGAAAAATAATAGCAATTAGTCAGTAGTTTGGGCTCAAGGAACATTGTTAAGGAAATTTGTTAGATGACTTATTTTTATCAAACAGTTTTGTAGCCGAATAACTTTATTTTTTTTTCTCAAAATTTAGTGCCTTATATGCTTCACCTAAAATCGTTGTTAGGTATAGGCTGAATTAAATAAGTATATATATATATATATATATATATATATATATATATATATATATATATATATATATATATATATATATATGCAAGTGTGTATCTTTTCTATCGTAAAAAGAACTGTAAATGAAACTTGGAAATTTTTAGTTGTTTTGCCTGGAGGAATCAGGGAGTTTTGAAATTTGATTTAGTACCATGATTAGTACTTAAGAAATAATATATATATATATATATATATATATATATATATATATATATATATATATATATATATATATATATATATATATATATATATATATATATATATATATATATATATATATATATACCGTTATTTTTATAAATTTTGTTATACTTCCATAACATTTTATTTTAATTCATTTTATTTTAAAAACCACTGTTGTAATTATTTTTGTATAAGTGTCCTAATAGAATACAAATTGTTCAAGTTAAAATAAGCTAATTTATAATTAAGATCAAATATACAATATTTTGGAGGGGAATAATACGTCCTTTTGAGGTCTAAAACATCTAGAATAGTATCTCTTTTACAGAACCAAAACTTCTAAATCGTATTCCCCCCCCCCCCCCGAATCGAAATTTTTGTTCTTATAGACGTACTATAGATTAGCTTGTAGATATCATAGACCGTCTTCTGGATCTCTAAGACAACATACCTCGGAGCTCCTAAAAACCTCCATAAGACGCGAAATAGATATTTTTCGACGTCTTATAGAGGTTTTTATGAGGTGAGGTATTATAGATGTATAATAGAGATCGGTGTGTTTTTTGGGACATTATATATTGTTATTATCAGAATATCGTTAAAAAATATAATTTTAAAACTGAGAATTCAACATCCTTTGTACGCTTAAGGCCTTATCACATGTAAACCTGCACGTCTTGGAAAAGCAACAGATTCAGTTTAGGATTCCTTTTCCTGATGAAGAATATGAGAATTTCTCGTGTGACAGCAAATTGTTCTCAACCGATATTTTGGATTCAGGTTGACTGACATGTAATGCCTTTAATAAGTTGAATTTTTTTTGCTATTCTGCAAGAAATTCTGCAGTCTTCACCGGGAAAAGGAATTGTAAACGGAATTTGTTAATTTTTAATGCGTACAAGCTGACAATTGAGTTTCATTTTAAAATTTCATTTACCGCTTCAAAATTTCATTTACCGCTTGAACAGGCACACGTGATTGTTACTGAAATAAACTTTGAATTTGTTAAAAAAAAATTGGAGAAACATATTTCAAAAGTAGAATATAAGTAGATTTTTCTTAAATACAGTCATCAGTAACATATGTAAAAATAGTGTTTGCAAAAAGTATACAAAATAAGTAGATATCTCTTGCAGGCAATAATTTTTTGTCTCATAAATTTCTATTGTCATGGTTGAAATACTTTTAATTATTTTACATGATTGACATGATATATTTTAATATTTCCGGAAATATTTTTAATACCTTCAGTACAAATGATTAACCCATCAATGCCTAGTGTCCTTTTTAAGGACAGATGAAAAATAGTTTGCACAATTATACTTTTTTTGGAACGAGTTTTTCTTTACATCGAAAGTAATTGGCAATCCCATAAACAATCTACCAAATAATAGAGTACTTGTTATTATTTATAATGTATAATTAGGATTTTAATACTTTTCGAGACTCGCGTTTAAATTGAATTATTCGGCAGGTATCTCGACTGAAAGTAGGGAACAAGCACTCTAATCCCATCTAAATGGAATCAAGGTAAAGCCTGTTAAAAAAATTTTGAATTGATGGAAATGCAATTTTTTTTATAGTTAAAATAATCATTTATTAAATGGATCAGTTTTAACAAAAGTTTTATATAATTTAGTAGGATGTTTAAAAAGTTCAGTAATTTTTTTCTACTGGGGTTGGAAATATGGCAACTTGCTACATAATTTCGAGAATATAAAGTATCACACTTATGAAACAAGCCGATGCCTGTTATTCTACATAGCATTAAGCTTATAATACATAATTACAGGATTTTCAAATCAATGCAATTTTTAGCTTAATAATTTTGTTTATCCAAAATTAAATACTGTTAAAGGGGAGAACAAGTTAAACGGAAGCTAGTCAAGACAACGTCTACTGTTTGACCAATCGCTTTTTTTGTTATAAAGATTCACATTAGAGTACTTGTTTACTTGTGATACCAAATGAATTTCTAACCACGAAGTTTTCCACTTTTATGAATGGCATCCAATGACGTTTAAAATGACAGTTGATCACTAATGAGGATAGGAGGATATATTCAAAGAAGTTCAAATTTCTTAGTTGTTTTACTTTGTGCACACCGTAATAACTTTGATTTTAGATATTCCCCAATAGATATCCGGCATATATGACTCGGGCATCAATGGTTTAACTCTAGAACGCCCGTAAACATTATTTTTGCTCTGTTAAAAATGTCGACCACTCAGTGTCTGTGTATATATATATATATATATATATATATATATATATATATATATATATATATATATATATATATATATATATATATATATATATATATATATATATATATATATATATATATATATATATATATATATATATATAGACACACACATTAAATATATATACACACACACACACACACACACACACACATATATATATATATATATATATATATATATAAGCATTATAATATAGCTCCCAATTTTAAATTTCTTATAACTGTCTCCTAAATTAAAAAAAAAGAAGATAAACAAATCACATATCGGGAGTTTGGAAGAACATAATTATTAATTTTAATTTTGATTTATTTTTTGGGGTGGCCCCCCGGCCTGCCCCCGCCGGCGTCCCCGAGGGGTTACAACAAAAAACAAAAAGGTGTGGGGACACCCCCCCCCCCCCGCCCCCCCCCCCCCCCCCCCCCCCCCCCCACCCCCCCCCCCCCCCCCCCCCCCCCCCCCCCCCCCCCCCCCCCCCCCCCCCCACCCCCCCCCCCGATTATTTCGTCCGTAATATCTTAAAAATATTTGCATAAGGAATGAATGCACACACACACATACACACACACACACACACACACACATATATATATATATATATATATATATATATATATGTATGTATGTATAAATGTATATGTGTGTATAAGTATGCATACAGCACATAACATGTTATCCATTAATAAAATATTTCATATGCTATTTACAAAGTTTTTAAAATTGAAATAAATTATTTTTTCACTCAGAATAATATTTTTACTGTAAGAAAAAACATGTAAACAAAAGGCAGTTTTTATATTTAGTTTCATTACATTCGAAATTCTCTAAAACACCAAAAAAGAGCAGAATGTAAAAAATTAGGTTTTAGAATTATCCAATTCTTTATGAAAAGAGTAAAACCAATCTTCTCATGTATATGTACACATATAACGAAAGCATTCATACTGTTATTAAATGCATTGAATATAATGTTACCGAAACACAGAATTGAACTAAATTTTATTTAAAAAGTAGCGAAATAACAGATGGTAAATTTAATTGAAAAATGTAATATATGAATCTTTTATGCATTCCTCATCTTTCCTTTCAAACTATTTTATACTGTAGTACTTAT
Source organism: Pardosa pseudoannulata (assembly GCA_032207245.1). Lineage (NCBI taxonomy): Eukaryota > Metazoa > Arthropoda > Arachnida > Araneae > Lycosidae > Pardosa > Pardosa pseudoannulata. Next base: position 33,827,621 of record CM063503.1, read on the forward strand.
AATACAAAGTTTATACTATATCCACATGTAACCTAATCAGATGCTGGCTTGAAGTATTCGATTATACGCGAAACTAATCGTATACTGTAATACATATAATACAATGTTTATACTACATCCACATGTAGACTAAACAGATGCTGGTTTGAAATATTCGATTATACTCGAAACCTATCTTATACTGTAATACATATAATGCAATGTTTATATTGCATCCACATGTAGACTAATCAGATGCTGGCTTGAAGTATTCGATTATACACGAAACCTATCTTATATTGTAATACATATAATACAATGTTTATATTGCATCCACATGTAGCCTAATCAGATGCTGACTTGAAGTATTCGATTATACGCGAAACTAATCGTATACTGTAATACATATAATACAATGTTTATACTACATCCACTTGTAGACTAAACAGATGCTAGTTTGAAATATTCGATTATACACGAAACCTATCT
>CM063503.1:33833088-33858088 GCA_032207245.1 Pardosa pseudoannulata
ATCAGAGTTAATGCGCTCACGTGATTTTCCCGGGTATAAAACCTTTGTTTGGAAGCAAGTAAAAATCGTTTTAACCCTGATGCTCTCATAATTTAAATTAATTCAATAAACAATAGCTTTCAGTTTTCCATGTAGTACTGAGTTTAATACGTCAAATCTCACGTTAGTAGTGTCCGATTAGACCGGTTTGGTTTGATTTGGCTTTGCAGATCTACGGTCTATTTCTTTTGCAACAAGAGGACTAATGAGACCGAGACCTACTGCTTAAAGCCGATATTATATGGCTAGAATGTCCAGGCCACAGTGGGGTTCGAACGTACTAACCCCTGTACCGAAGATCAGTTCCCTAGTCAGAGAAGAACGAATAAAGAATTTGAATTTTTTTCGAATGTCAAGTGCTACAGTTTGTATTTTGGAAATTAATAGCTATTTTGTATCAAAGAAACAAAGTCGGCAGCAGATCATCAGCTTACAAGATTTAACTGTTTTTTCTTGGAACTTGGCGTCATCTGTTCTTATATGATGCAGCTTTACCCCATATTCTTACGCTTCACAAAGAGTTCGCTCTTTTTTTTAGGAATATATTATTTAATTTCTATCTTTAGAATTCTAGACCTGTTATATATCAAATGTGAGTGTACATATCCTCAATATATATATATATATATATATATATATATATATATATATATATATATATATATATATATATATATATATATATATATATATATATATATATATGTATATATATATATATATATATATATATATATATATATATATATATATATATATATATATATGTATATATATATATATATATATATATATATATATATATGTACATAGAGCAGTACAGGTATAAATGTCTGTATAAGTAGATTTACACATATGTATGTAATACTATGTATGGACGTGTATTTATTTTATAGCTTGTCTGGATGTGTACATATACGTAAATATATAAGAAACTTAATATACATTATAACTAATAAATATACGTGATACTTAATATACATTATATATATATAAACATGCATATAATATATGAATACGATATATATACGATATATGGACTTACTGTGGTTTTATTGAATCATACAGTACAGTGGTTTTCAAACTTTTTACCCCATTGGCTCCTTCTCTTAGCAGACACCTTGTCATGGACCCCCAAGTAAAATACTTATATAACTACATAGCAAAATTGCAACTATAATTTTGATGCTTTTAATAGTCATGTAAAAATAAAATATGACAATACATTTGATATTTAAAATAATATCTTTAGAAAATATTACCATGTGTTTTAAATTTTAAAAAGATTTTTTTATCAATATAAGCTAAACATGATAACATTTAGTGAGAGTATTCGCTAGTACTGTCAATACATTGAAAATAAAACCAGTTATTTAAATTACGAGGAAGAGCAGTAACAGGCCATATACTAACACATAAGTGTTACACTAAACAACTAAATAACTAGTCTAAAACCCAATCATAAAATAAGTTACATAAATCAATTACTATATATATGTGTGTGTCAGAGAGAGAGAGAGTATATTTCAATATACGCTAAACATGATAACATTTAGCGAAAGCATCCACTAGTACTGTCAATACATTGGAAAAATAAAAACAGTTAGTTAAAATACGAGGAAGAGCAGCAATGGGCCATATAGTAACACATAAGTGTTATACTAGACAATTAAATCTAGTATAACAGTTATACTAGATTGTACTAGACCCTTATACTAGAATCTATACTAGTCTAAAACCCAATCATAAAATAAATTACATAAATAAATTACTATATATATATATGTATGTGTGTGTGTGTGTGTGAGAGAGAGAGAGAGAGAGAGAGAATATTTCAATATACGCTAAACATGATAACATTTAGCGAAAGTATCCGTTAGTACTATTAATACATTGGTAAAATAAAACCAGTTAGTTAAAATACGAGGAAGAGCAGCAATAGGCCATATACTAACACATAAGTGTTATACTAGAAAACTGAATCACAAGTCTAAAACCCAATCATAAAATAGGTTGCATGAATAAATTACTATATATATATATATATATGTGTGTGAGAGAGTATATTTTAATATACGCTAAACATGGTAACATTTAGTGAAAGTATTCGCTAATACTGTCAATACATTGGAAAAATAAAACCATTAAGTTAAAATCCGAGGAAGAGCAGCAACAGGCCATATACTAACACATAAGTGTTATACTAGACAACATTATTATAAAAATTTAGTTACATATAAATTATATTAGTCACATGCTTAAAATGTTTTACTCAGAAAAATAACTTGTAGGTTTTCTGAAGCTAGAAATCTTTTACTTCCATGATAAAGTAGAAAGTAATTATTTAACATGCGAGACAAGTTACCTCGCTGATGAAAAGTGTTTCTCTAACGCACAAGACAAGTTAGTTCGTCACGATATTTTAAGACTACGCACGCGAATCCGATCCCGTCACATCATTTGTTCCGTGTACTAAGTTTCTTTTAGTTCGCTAATCTTAATGTTCGTCGTGTTTAAGGAAGTTCGCATTTGCTTCGATCATGACAAATTAACTCGTCTTCACCAATTTTCCGAAGAATGTGTTTCCAGTAAGCGTACTTGCCAGTCAAATAACATGATAATAATGTGACGTATTTTAAAGTAAATTAATATCGATGAAACTGGTTGAATGTCCGACAATAGCAGTATTACTTAGAAGTAACTGTCTTCAATTGCTAGTATAGAGCTTTTATGTGGTTCCTTCAAAACACTAATTCATTAAATAATGGCAACACATAAAGGCGGAACGCTTGGAAGGATCCTCTATAAGAGCCCGGCTTCACAAAGCCGCGCGCCGAATTTATAGGTGAATTTAATTAATAGTTTAATCTTCATTCTAACAAACTTTTTTGACTTTTTATAAGATAAAACATCCTGCTCCATTTAGAATGAAATTTTTAAAACTCTTTAATTTTGTTAATTCAAGTCATATATATTAAAAAATAACGAAAAATATACTCCAAGGGGGAAAAAAAGGAAATTCGTTACATTCAATATAACTGTTGACATATGCAAGTTAGAAACTAAATTTTTATTTAAAATTGAAGAAAAATATCAATGTTGTTCTTTAAACTAAAACTATAGAGTTATCTAACATTTTAAAAATTAAAACAGATTAAAAATTGATTTTTTAATTTGTTTTACATAATGTTGTGTCATTTCTAACATATGCAAGTTAGAAACTGAATTTTTATTTAAAATAGAAGAAAAATATCGATATTATTCTTTAAAGTGAAACTATAAAGGTATCTAACATTTTAAAATTTAAAACAAATTAAAAAATCCTGAGAAATTTAAAATAAACTTCTATCTTTTACCACGCTATAAAGAAAAATAAATGTTAGTAATAACAATTGAGGTTCACAAAATAAAAAAAGGGAATTATCTCCTACTTGACATTAAAAATTAGTCTCTAATTTACAAATTTCAAAAATTATTTTGCGGGTAGGTGTATTTTTATTTATTTCACTTGGTCTATATACTTCGCGTTTTTAAATGTATTGCTTAATTTAACAAAACTAGATAATTATTATAAAATTGGGTCGTTATTAATGATCTAGAAAATTTTTTTATTGTAAACAGAGCTGAGCTATTTATTTTAACACATTGTATGCGGGTACATTTAGCAGTGGAATTGTACCGGGAGCAAGCGTTTTGCAAGTAAATTTAATTATTCAGTTAAATCTCAATAGATCGAAAATTATTTAATTTTTTAACCATCTTTTCGTATTTCATATTGAAATATATAAACAAATATATAAATAGAAATATATAAATAACAACCATAAGATTTTTGAAAACAAAAAATATATTTTTAGTGGATAAATTTATAATAGTATCATAAATATGAAAAATCAAATAGAAGTAGTAGTATATTATTTTCGCCTTTTCCCGTTCTGTGGTTCAGCATCGACTGATGTAAAAACTAGTTTTTATTTGTCTAATTTTTTCCAGGATCTATATAGTAAACAAGAACATTCGGCTTCGTTTTCCTGTATATACCGTTATTTTTGTACTCACAAACAAACCATGTTGTTACACTAACCCTACTAGTACGTGACCCGCGCTCAAATATCAATCGTCAAAAACGTACTAGTACGTTTCCCGCATACAATGTGTTAAAATTGATCAAAAATAGGATGTGTTAAATTCCCGTTGAGTATTTCCCGTTGAGTGTGTTCCTCGAACCCAATTGGAGCGAGGACCCCCTATGTTCGAATGTCGTGAAGAATTGCTGACTTGACAATGGGGGTAAGAGGTGCCGATCTTCACCTCTTTATATTCAGTCCATCGATCAAGTTTTAAGTTAAACCAACTGTGAATTTAATTACTTATTTTTCGGATCCTGTCATTTTTTAATGCCATCGCTGAGCATTAAAATAAATCGTTGGGCTTTTATAATGAAATTTTTTCAATTAGAAAGGTACCATGCCTAAGGTACCATGAAAAAAGGAAAAGTTATAAAATTTTAAACTCCTGTGTTTACATCAAGCGAGGAATTTTGGCACTCCGACAATAGCATCATCTTTTATATATATGTAATATTAAAATCCCTTATTTATATATTTTAATATTAATTTAATAATTTCTGTTCATGAAGTACGTTGGGGTTTGAGTGGTAATTCTGATTTTTCCCCCCAGACACGCTGTAGACTTAATTCAGCCTCTATCTGTACTTCTTTAGCCAATAGTAAACGCGTTCTCTTTAAACATGGATAATTTTTATCACGTGATCAATTGTGGTTTGGTTTGGTTTGGAATGCTACGGTCTACTTTTTGCAACACGAGGGCTAATGAGACCGGTACCTACAGTTTAAAGCCGATTCCGAACGGCTACGAACATCTATGCCCGAGGGGGATTCGAACCCACGAACTCCGGTACCGAAGGCCAGCACCCTAACCAGTCGGACATCGTTCGTGATCAATTGTCATAGGGATTATTCATAGTCTTTTTACCTTAGAAATCCCTACTTAAAAAGTGTGTGGGCACGATGTTCTGAAAGTTTTTTGGACTATTGTATTGTTCTGATGTATCGTCACCAGATATAAAATGTTTGTGCTTTTTGATGAATTATATATATACATTACGCAGGGTACTTGCCTGTTAAGCCGTCACCTAATATCTACTAAGCTGTGACTAGTTTAGCATCATTCGGGTGCACGTGTAGCTAAATGTATGCTACGGATGCAAGCAGCATTACTCCCGCTGGGTGATCGTAATTAAGGTGCAGGGACCAATCAGAAAACGCTCAAGTTTCGTCTTCTACCTCCAGAGGTATCATGTGAAAACTTGGAGGACATTGCGATCATAAACATATTTTAAGAACCCCAGTTGCCATTAGTGAACACGGTCTATCTTAGGCTGGCTGGAGTCTCGATCCCGTTACCCACCGGTTACGATATCGCTACTTTTTCCAATTGAGCTACCGCTGCTACTATATAGAAATATGCAAGGCGTGTTCCGATAAAGTACATAGCTAATTGAACCGTAGGAATGTTGCTCCTGGGTTCCAGCCTTTTGGCGCGTCAGTTTTCTTTGGCCTCAAATCAGTCTGAAAAACGAAATAAATTATAAATTTTTTTCTTTATATACATTTCCTATAACTCCTCCTACAACGAAGGAGTTGTCGAAAATACATTTACATATGAAAAGCGGAGCATTAGTGTTAGTAGCCAAAGGATATCATATACCTTAGGACTGCGACGAGAAAGTGAATGTGTCAAGAACTCCTAATCCTACTTATGACTGGCCAGGCCACATGTTTCCTTTTCCAGGGTTCGTGCATTCTTTAAAAACTCCTTAAAACTCCTTAATTTGAGGTGCTTCCTTAAAAAAAATTAGTTTAAAACGCTTAATTGCCATGTTGTGTTTTTAATCATTCAACAAGTTAATAATTTTTAACGCATTTTAATATTTGAAATAAATCTCTAAAGGGAAAGCCGAATAAGTACCGTTGCCGAGAAATTATATTGTATAAATCATCACAAAATAAAATTTCAACAAAATATTTTGATTCTGCCTTTTTAGAACATTCTGTTGCATAAGAAATTTTGCTAGAATTTCATGAAAAATCAAATAATTAATTCTAAGCTTTTAATGTATCAAAGTATGGTCCATCTGCCAATTAAAGCCTTCATGAAGATTTTTCAAAGTAAATTATTTGTAAAAGGAGTTTGCAATGAGTGGGTATTGGTAGTTCGGAACTGCAAATGTGCATGTATTGCTAGTTGTGTTTTTTATACATTAAATATTGATTTTAGAAAAAGGACATTGTGTGCTGGAGTATTACTTCAGTGCTAATTGGAATCAATTGATTATTCAAAAACTCTCCTGAAAGGAGAGACATATTTATGAGAATTTCAAAATAAACTACTTCCTGTAAACTTTTATAATTAATTAGGTATAAGCAACATGGGAATAATCTTCTGTCAATAAGTTTCATTTTATGGAGGTCCTTGTTGAAGATTCCTTTAAAAAGTCCTTAATTTTCACCGTCAAAATCCTGTATGAGCCCTGTTACACGATAACTCATTTTTTAGATCCTCGATCTGAAGTCCTTTTCGTTAATAGATGGACAATCAGATTATACAGAATCAGTTTATCTTAAGCACGGTCTGCTTCGCTTTCCAATCTTAGTGGATTTATATGGTAGATTTGTTTTAATAATGATTTTATCACTCATTTGGACCAAATTTGTCATCTAATTCATTCATTTACTTTTTATGTGTTTAATCTTTAACTGCTGTTATACGGTTTCATTTTATCCCAGATCATTTTCTACCCTCTAAATCATAATTGATCTGTGATCGCGCGGGCTGTCAAGATCGCTTACCAAGTCAAAATTTAGTTGAAAATTTAGTGAAATGAACAAATGGAGATAGTTTTATCTCATAAAATACATCGACAGTAAGTTAAAGGCTAATAATGTCATCCTCACCTAAATATTATCCTCATTCAACCATCCAGAATATTTCGTAGTATTTCTCTAGTTTTATCTCATAAAATACGTCTACGGTAAGTTCATCCTCACCTAAATATTATCCTCATTTATACCACCAAGAATATTTCGCAGTAATTCTCTTTCAAAAGTTACAATTCGGTATTCTTCCCTATAAGACTCCCTAAAAGAAAAAAAACCTTAGTTTTAGCTTGTGGGGATTATGTCTTATCAAATTTATTCAAAGAAACTCCCTCAGAGTAATTTCCTTAAACAAATTTTGAATCACTGGTTTGTAAATATTTGAACAGGAAGTAAACATTTATGTAGAAAGCAACAAGCTTATATAACTAAAAACTTGAGCAAATATAGTATAACCTCTAATAAACAACCACAAAAACAGCAGGAACAGATGAAACGCTTAACTACACTATTAAAGTAAATAAACTGAAGCTGTTCTGTGTTTTAAGCACTTTGCTGTAAAAACTGTATACCTTGAAAGTTCATTTGAAATTAGAATAAGAGTCATTATTACACTAAATATTTTATGTTTTTAAATTTTTCTTATTGCAACTCTTGCTTCACTGATGACGCGAAATTTGCTGATTGCATAAGTTCAGGCATAAACAAACACGTTGATCGGTTTAAACTCCGTACGCTCTTACGTATCCTTGTATAGAGTGATAACATAAAAATACTTTATTCTTCTCATCTATAGTATCTCACCATTATATCAGTAAACTTTCTGTATGAGCTGTAGTAAAAAGATACTAAGAAATCTTTTCAAATTTCCAGACATTTATTAAAAATTAAATCAGTTACACAATGCTAAAAATCCATTGTTTATTAAAATAAATTATTAATATAAAGAAATTAACAGTAAAACAACAACTAGCAATAGGTAGTAATGTATAAACAACAAAAAATTCAGCCTTATCATAAACTCTACTGAACAGATGAAGTTTTAATGCACCAGACATTGAAATAAACTGAAAAGTACATTTTGGCAAAAGTCCCAAAATTATAAGTCAGTTAATATAGAAGCTGATTAACTCGTAGCTATTGCAAACTTAATACTAAATTTAAAATCATACCACTAAATCCTAAAATTACAAATCATATTTATTTACGTTGAGAAAAACAAGTGATTGCATTTTGAATTATAGTAATACTTCAAAGATCATATTCTAAAGGTGCCTTATGCTTTTGTACAGGGTTATAATAAAGTTTTTAAACTATATGGATGCTTCTTTCACAATCCCCTTCTTTTGTTTTTTATTGTTCTTTGTAATTATTTTTAGGATCTCAAATCACAAGTAGCGGGATTTGGAATTCAAATACACATTTCAACAGTACTACTTCAACAGAGTTTTCAACTGAGTAAGACAAACGAGAGTACATTCTATTACCAAAACCTAGATTTTGATCGTAATACTGATATCTGTGTTAAAAAAATTCCTTTGTCTTCAGAGTTTGAAAGTCAGAGTTTCAGTATTCTTACTTTTTGAATGCTCCTCGTATATGTAATAAGTTCTCCTCCTAAATGTAATACATAAAATCCTAACAATAAATCTTTAAAAAAATTTGCAAATCTTAAAAATAACATTTATTCTTTTATATGTTAGTATATGTCATTTTTCGTCACATTTCGTCTCATTTTGAACATCAGAGTTTTGGTATTCTTACTTTTTGAATGCTCCTTGTATATGTAATAAATGCTCCTCCTATAATGTAATATATAAAATCTTAACAATAAATCTTTAAAAAAATTTACAAATTTTAAAAATAACATTTATTCTTTTAAATATTAGTATATTTCATTTTTCGTGACATTTTGTCTTATTTTGAACTCCAGAGTTTCAGTATTCTTACTTTTTGAATGCTCCTCGTATATGTAATAAATGCTCCTCCTAAATGTAATACATGAAATCTTAACAATAAATCTTTAAAAAAAAATTTAGAAATCTTAAAATTAACAATTTTTCTTTTAAATGTTAGTATATTTCATTTTTTGTCACATTTCGTCTCATTTTGAACATCAGAGTTTCAGTACTCTTACTTTTTGAATGCTCCTCGTATATGTAATAATACTTAAAATCTTAACAATAAATCTTTAAAAAATTACAAATATTAAAAATAGCATTTATTCGTTTAAATGTTAGCATATTTCATTTTTCGTGACATTTCGTCCCATTTCGTCTCATTTTGAACGTCAGAGTTTCATTATTCTTACTTTTTAAATGCTCCTCCTAAATGTAATACATAAAATCTTAACAATAAATCTTTAAAAGAAATTACAAATCTTAAAAATAACATTTATTCTTTTTAATGTTAGCATATTTCAATTTTTGTCACATTTCGTCTCATATTGAACGTCAGAGTTTCCGTATTCTTACTTTTTGAATGCTCCTCGTATATGTAATAAATGCTCCTCCTAAATGTAACACATAAAATCTTAACAATAAATCTTAAAAACAATTTACAAATCTCAAAAATAATATTTATTCTTTAAAAGTTAGTATATTTCCTTTTTCGTGACATTTCGTCTCATTTTGAACTTCAAAGATTCAGTATTCTTACTTTTTGAATGTTCCTCGTACATGTAATAAATGCTCCTTCTAAATGTAATACATAAAATCTTAACAATAAATGTAAAAAAAAATTTACAAATCTTAAAAATAATATTTATTCTTTTAAATATTAGTATATTTCATTTTTCGTCACATTTCGTCTCATTTTCAACGTCAGAGTTTAAGTATTCTTGCTTTTTGAATGCGCCTCGTATATGTAATAAATGCTCATCCTAGATGTAATAAGTAAAATCTTAACAGTAAATCTTAAAAACAATTTACAAATTTTAAAAATAACATTTATTCTTTTAAATGTTAGCATAGTTCATATTTCGTCTCATTTCGAGAGTTAGAGTTACTTTTTGAATGCTCCTCGTATATGTAATAAATGCTCCTCCTAAATGTAATACATAAAATCATAACAATAAATCTTTAAAAAAAATTTACGGGTCTCAAAAGTAATATTTATTTTTTTCAATTTTAGTATATTTCATTTTTTTCTATTGTTGCACTGCAAGTACCCCCTCATTTTTTAGCTTAACATCAGTAGCTGAGCAATGGCTGAATGGGTAGGACACAACTCTTCGATACCGTAGTTTGTGAATTCCAATTCTAATGCTGGTATATATATTCACAGTTGTTAGGAATCGGCTTAAGGTCCAGGCCTCATTAACCTTCGTGTAGAAAAAGAAATTGGACCTCCAAATAAATCAATAAATATTTTAGAAGGTTTGTCATAGTAACAAGTTGTGATATCGATATGAATCTGAAAGACAATTTTGAACCATCTTCAATATAATCTTAATATAAATCATCCTCGACATTTCCATGCACATTGAGATATTTAAGTACAGGAAAAATATTCTGTTTTAAAAATTGCGCCATGTGATTTATTAAACTTTTATTAACTGTATAATTATTAACTCATCTCATCAAAATTGTGCTGTCTAAATCACCGTTCATTTGTGTAATCTTTAAAGTTTCGTGACATGTTAACTTTTCTTGTGCTTCGCAGGCACGTCACTGAAAAATGAGCAGTTGCTTCTTCTACAAAGATTAATTGCTGACAATGCCCCTACAAAAGCAGAAAATAATGCAACATATGAATAACTGTTGAAGCAGATTGAAAAGGCTTTAATTACACGTATTATATTGGAAAACAATATTAAATTTTTAATCTAAATTGCCAGCTAATTACGTAATCTTTAAAGTTTTGCAACGCATTAACTTTTCTACAGGCACGTCTTCAAAAAGTGAGGAGACAGCTCTCACTTAAAATATTAATTGAAGATTACAGAAAATGCTTCCATAAAAGCAGAAAATAGAAGCATTTCTGTTGCCATTTCTGGTTTACTATCGTAATTGCATTAAAAAGAATTCAGTTACATTAGTTAAAATTGTAATAAAATTGAACACAAATGCTCAGTTTTGGTTCTAAATTACCATTTTTAATCTAAATTTCCAGCTAATTACGTAATCTTTAAAGTTTTGCAACGCATTAACTTTTCTACAGGCAAGTCTTCAAAAAGTGAGGAGACAGCTCTCCTTTAAAATATTAATTGAAGATTACAGAAAATGCTTCCATAAAAGCAGAAAATGGAAGCATTTCTGTTGCCATTTCTGGTTTACTATCTTAATTGCATTAAAAAGAAGTCAGTTGTTAAAATTGAAACAAAATTGAACACTCAGTTTTGGTTCTAAATTACCATTTATTTGTGTAACGTTTAAATTTTTGTGACACGTTAATTTTTCTTGTAAAGTATAAAAAAAAAATAAAAAAAAAATGCTTTTCTTTAAATTATTAATTGAAGATTACAGAAAATTATTGCTTAAAAGGAGAAAGGAAATGATTTCAATGTCACTTCTGATTCACTGTCGAAGCACATTAAAATAACATTAAATTCATTAGTTTTGGATGCACCACAAATGAAAAATGGTATTTATACTGGACAGTTGCAGCTGTGAAGCTATAAAAAATATTAGAATTTGAAAATAAAAATAATACAGTTTATTGGAACATCTCCGTCTGTGATGATTCTGACACCAAAACATGCACATGGGTTTTATAATTGTGTGGAGAGCTAGTAAGCCAACGAATGAGAATGCTAATAATAAGTCACATGATGACGTGTAAAAAGCGAAACTATGTTGAATGAAATCACCTTTAGGGCAGCCCTTGGGGGATTCCCCAAGAGCAGGGCACTGCGACCAGAGGTCTATTGTACCCAAACCCAAGAAGAACAAAACACGACCCAAGTGCGCCTAAGAGAAAAGGCCACAAGCTGAGGCAAATCTCAGCAAACAGCTAACAGGGATGTCCTGCAGCTCCCAAGGCTCAAGGAGGTGGCGACCAAGGTGCTCAAACCTAAGAGCCGAGAAATACTCGCAATCACACAAAATGTGGCGAGCAGTCTCCTCCTCAAGACGGCAGCCACGGCACAAGGGATCAGAGCTAATACCCATTATGTTGAGGTGCCTATTGAGGGCACAATGACCAGTAAGAAGACCAACTGCTTTCCTCAGGCCATTCCTATGAAGCGACAAGAGCTCCTTACTACGCAAGCTGGGGCAGTCACGATTAAGCTCTTTAGCTTGCCTATGACCATCCCCACTAAGCCACTTGGAATACTGAAGGTATCTAAAATGCCTAAAGACAGAATTCCTAATAAACTATGTTACGTAAATACCCCTATATAATAATAGCCTAAGTTATCTATCCGTCTATCCTTGAATTTATGAAGACGTTGGACCTGGACTGGTTAAAGACATCCATATTGGATTCTTGATGAGTTAGGGTTAGCAAAATTTAAAGCGAGTTCGAAAACGTTCGAAATCCACCCTTTCCTTCCTTTTCGATCGTTTAACCCATTAACGCCCGGATATTTCTGATGACTATATATTAGTAAATACCTAACATAGAAGCTATTATAGACACCTGGAAGTAAAACAAAATATGAAATTTAAACACCTTTAAATATGACATCAAGTCATCATTAGTGAGGAGGTGTCATTTTAAAATATAATAAGATGTCTTTTAAAAAAAAAGGGAAAACTTCGTGATAAGAGATTTATGTGCTATCATATATGAGAAAAGTACTGAAAAGAGATGACTTATTACAGATATGGCTATTCGCCATGATTTTGACCGGTATACGTTCAGAATACCGGTCATAATACGTTCTTATTCTAAGCTTGAAAATCATAAAATGCCGATCGAAATGACAAAATTATAGATAAGATCATATTTGAAAACTTGGGAGATTATTCATAAGATTAATATCTATTTCCATTAAAAAGGAAGAATCGTTTCAAGAAAACAAAAACTCTACAAACCATTTTTTGACTGTATTCAAATAAGGACGCTGGGCGTTAATGGGTTAATGCCATTATTTCAAGTCCTATTTTCCTCGGTTAAGAGCAGGCGATTAAATTTATAAATTTATCACATAAATAGGTAAAAAATTTTCTAGCATTATGACGCCATTCCTTTAACTATCTCAATCATTTCTTGTTTTAAATTATTTAAATATCGTCTGCATTATTTTCATACGTTTTATCACTGAACTTATTTGACGTAAATAATTTTCTTTTATATCTGACTTAAATAATAGATTAGGTATATATGTGACATTTTAAATTTAATCATCGATTATTTTTTGGTGCAATGAAAATTTTATCACCAGTATTAGCAGCAAATTCTTTTCATAAAAGTCTAAGAGTATATTCCACGGATTAATAATTATATAGCGTTTAAATTATATATCTTTGAAAATTAAGAAGTTTGTTCGTTAGTGTGATTGTCTTTTCCACACGGTTTGCAATCGGTTCGGTAAATTTTGGATATCATTCATATAATTCTCAGCCAAAAAACAAACCATTTTTACCAGTCTCATAGGGTACTGTACAATTCTGAAAATTAAAAATTTTACTGATCCCATCCTATGACATGCTATATGCTAGTAGTTATATAAGCAGTAATTAATTTTGGTGTATACGAAGTAGTAAAGGTTATCACAATCAAAAGTTAAACAAAGATATTTCTCCAAATATTTGTAGTTTTAGGGATAGAGTCACCAGAAATTTATTTTAAAATACAATTATAATTAAGTTAGTTTGGGGCTAAAATATCATTACATATATGTATATACACTGTCTACCACTGTGTGAAGTATTTGGACACCTATGCAAATGATGATATCTGCGGTCCTGAGGTACGTCACGGCCTCCGCCGGTATACATCGTGTAGAAACAGCATCGGCATTAGTCGCATGCAAGATGCCGCGCAGTTCGGAGATATCTGATTTCGAGAAAGGTATAATTATCGGGTATCACAAATGTAGCCTATCCTTAAGGGACATATCTAGCAATCTGAAGTGCCCAAAATTAACAGTGGCCTATGTGATTAAGAAGTGGAAGGTGAGCGGGGATTGTCGGAATATGCCCCGAGTCGGCAGACCAACAAAACTGGGAGATAGAGACAGACGAGTGCTGTCCAGAGACACTCGGAAGAACAGCACCCAACCGATGGCCCTTATCCACGAGTAGTTTCAACAGGTATCCGGGAGTATTGTTTCAATGAATACCATCCGTAAGGAAGCACATATGCTTTGTTTTCATGGTCGTGCTTCTGCCTATAAGCCTTTGATCACAAAGTCCAATCGCGCTGCTCGGTTAATCTGGTACAAAGCACATCAAAATTGGACCGTAGATCAGTGGAAACGGGTTCTTTGGAGTGGCGAATCAAAGTTCACCTTTTACCGTTCGGATGGCAGGGTCTGGGTCTGGCGACTGCCTGGAGAACGTCTCCTGTCAGAATGCATTGCGTCAACAGCCAAGTTCGGCGGAGGTGGAATTATGGTCTGGGGGTGTTTCTCCTGGTATGGACTGGGACCCTTGGTCTCCATTCATGGTTAGCTTAACGCCGATGCCTATTGCACTATTTTGGATGACAATGTTCTTCTTACGTTGTGGCAGTTTTACGGATTAGGCCCCTGTTACTTTCAGGATGACGATGACAGTTGTCATGCTTCGAGGTTAACCAAGGCTTGGTATGGTGCCAATGAAGTTCACCGAATGGACTGACCTGCCCAGAGCCCAGACCTGAACCCTGTCGAGAACCTCTCGGACGAGTTGGATCGCCGAATTAAGGGGTGCACTACTCGTCCAAAATCGGCGAAGGAACTTCTATGTTTACTCCAAGCCGAGTGGAAGACAATACCACTAGCTGTAATACAAAGACTTGTGGAAAGTATTTCCCAGAGAGTTCACGCTGTAATTGCCTCTCGTGGAGGCTGTACCAACTATTGATTTTCAATAAAGTTAGTTTTTCTTTTCTATCACAGGTGTCCAAATACTTATTGGTAGAGAGTGCATGACTTTTGTTGTGCCCAAATTATAACAAGAAGGATTTCAGATTTAATAAACTGTAATCCAATCTTATAAAAATGAAATCTATAGGAGTTCGCGGGTTCGAATCTCACTGCTAGAATGGATGTTCGTAGCTGTTCGAAATCGGCTTTAAGCAGTAGGTCCCGGTCTCATTATCTTTCGTGAGCAAAACAGTAGTCCCTAGCACTCCAAACCAAACCAAACCAAACCAATCTATAGGAAAATCTGTTACTCAAAGCGAAATTGGGAATTCAACAAAGGGAAATGCGAATTAAAATTCAATTTCATTGAATCTCATTAAATTATGAGATATAACTAAGAATGATACTGAAGTTACTCCATGGCAACACAAGAGACTCTCAAGGACATCTGCACTTGCACTTGCACCTGACATCCTGCCAAAGATATAATTTGCATGTTTTTCGTCTCGCTTCTCGGCAGGTATAAAAGCCGAGGGAAAATGTAACCACAGAGAGCGCTTTTCAGTACGAAGTACGTACGCCTTGAATAAATGTTTTATCTTAAATGGAGTCAGTTACTTAGTAGGTAAAATCTACATGCAACCTCAACAGCAATCACCTACAATGGCTTGTGTTGCCATGGAGTAACTTCAACACAAAAAAGGAAGTTTCAAGATTTTCCACCCTTTGACGAATGTAGGCATTACCACAACATACAATTGAATTACCAGTAATAATAATCTTAAATGCATTTCTGAATCAAAACTTTTTGTATTTAAAAAAAAAATCTTCAAATATTCTGGATATATTATTAACCTTCCTATCCAATTCACTTTCATCAGTAGTTTACTTTGTAGTTTGTACAATAAAAATATTTATAAAAATATTTAAAATTAAAATGTTTTGAAGGGCATAATTTATGCATTCTGTATTTAAAACAACTGCTATATTCATATTGTATAGAAAAAATAGATATTTTCACTATAACTATTTTTTCCTTTTTATATGCTCCTCCTACGTTTATAATTAATTTTGTAATTTAAGAACTCTACAAATATTCCAAAGAAAATTTTAACCATCCATTCTATTCCAACTTCATCAATAATTTACGTTCTAGTTCATACAATAAAATTATTTATAATTAAAATGTTTTGAAGCTCATAATTTATTCATTCTGTATTTAAAAGAGTTGCTATATTCATTTTATACAGAAAATAGATATTATACTTGGATATTATATTTTGTACAGAAAAAGGATATAATTGTCAAATAATAATCTCACAATTATTATTTCTTCCCTCTTTATTTATTTTCTTCTATTGTTCATGATAAGAACTGAGTTTTATTCTAAGTTATTTAATGCATGTGATATTATATGTCAAAGAAATGTTGACATATAATATCACGAGCATTTTTAATAAATCTCTGAGCATTTTTAATAAAGCTCATTTTGTGATATTATTAATTAACTAGTATATAGCCCGCCATATGAAGCCAGCAGTAAAATTTTTCATTTTCCAGAATTGTAAAGTACCCTATAATGCAGATAAAAAATTTATTTGTTTATTGGCTGAGAATTATCTGGTACACGCTCAATAATTTGTTTGTCTTCATACTCCTCTAAAGTCTCATGATATTGCGAATGCAGTTTAGAATCACGTTGAATTCATTTAAAAAGATTAATCAAAGTTATCTTAGCTACGTCGAAATTATCGTTAAGTTCTTCCAAATTTTTTTTTCCACACTAATTAATGGAAGTAAAGAAATGAAGCTATCATTTCCACTATTTTGTTGTTAATACCGATGATAAAATTTTCATTGCAAAAATAAATAGTAGATGATTAAATTTAAAATTATCACATATTTACCTAATCTATTATTTAAGCCAAATATAAAAGAAAATTATTTGCTTAATATCTAAGTTCAGTGATAAAACGCATGAAAATAATGCAGACGATATTTAAATAATTTAAAATAAAAAACGATTAAATGAGATAGTTAAGGGAATGACGTCATAATACTAGAAAAAAATGATATTTTTACCTATGTGACAAATTGATAAATTTAGTCACCTGCTCTTATCCGGGGAAAATAGGGTTTGAAATAATATCATTAAATGCTAAAAAAGGGGGGAAGGGGTTGATTTCGAATGCTGCTAACCCTAACTCATCAAGAATTCAATATGGATGCCTCTATCCATTCCGGGTACAACCGCTTCATAAATTCGAGGCTATTATTATATAGGGGATAGTTCCAAAAGTATTTGATTTTTTACTCTCTAATATTAACCACGGTTATATAAATATACTTTCTATGATATATTATATTTCCAAGTAAAATAATTTAAAAGCATAAAATTAAATTTTAAGAGTCAATGGTAGCTAGATGGTTTACTATTTTAATAAAAATATAGACAATGAAAGCACATAAATTAGTTCTTAAAACATATAACATGAATTTAAAGATAAATGAAAATAATGTTATATAATTGATTAAGCTGCTCTCTAAATAGTCTCCAGAATGCTAGCAAGTAATATTATTCAAATTCACGGCTGTCACATCAGGCAAGCATGCCGGGATTTTGCGTGTCACTAGTCACCTCTGTCACTTAGCAAGAACAATGGTCATAAAATGGAACGTATCACGACAATATTTGAAGAACCCAGCTGTTCTCCGAAATCAAAGCAACTCGTTCGAAACGCCGATACTGAAAAAGGAATGCCCTTTTATGTTTTTCATTCGTTTCTATTTTCAACGCGAAGAAAAAAAAAATTATGCTCAATAGTTGTTACAGTGTAACGAACCTTATATTAGTTGCAGACTTAAATGTGTTTCTATTTTTGAGTATGCGTTTTGAGTTACTAGAAAAACCATTTTGGTATAAACGTAAAAAAATTTTGTCCATGAAAATCTTTAATTTTCTATTTAAAGAAGAGGACAATGTTCTTTGAGATTGATATACACTTCCGAAAGCTGCCAAATACATAGATATATGCATACACACATAATAATACACAGATTCACACGCACACACACACACACACACACACACACACACACATATATATATATATATATATATATATATATATATATATATGTAAGGAAAATTCTCAGGGGTTTTCAAAATTTATGACAAACCATTAATTTAAGATATCACAAAAGCAAAGTGAATAATTATGTACAAAATTTACAATTATTTACATTAAAAACTGCTTATATTTGATAAGCATACTGATTTACAAAAAGTAATTTATCTGACCTATGTTTTTTATTTTGAATATAGAAATAATGATTAAGATGTGTATGGAATAGTTTTTTAGTCATGTATATATGTTACTTTAGCTTTGATTCAGGTATAAAAAGCTAGACTATTTATGTGTAATTGTACTACTGTCGTATGAATTTTATTTTGCGAAAATATTGCCATTATCCACAGTGCAATTTGCGTTTTAGTCTTATGTAAATATATCATCATGGTTACGCCCTCAGAGAAGGGGCCTAGCCAATTATAAACCTACATGGCCCTAGCGGACTATTTAGGAAATTTCCAAATAAAAAGGAGATACACGCTAGCGGAGACAGATTTTTCTAGAGATATTTTCCCACAGATGTTGACCCAGGTGTTACTTGTCTTGTACATAGAACTTCATGCTAGTTTGTCCCTATGATGAAGTGGGAACCCGTCCTTCAAACTTATCTTAATAAAGGTCTTTAGCTGAAACGGTATCATTTTTATGGCCATGACTGCAACCCCCCATCGAGAAGTCAGTCTCATTACATATATATATATATACACACACATTCACATGCACACACATGTATATATTTATGGGTATGTGTGTATAGGGATACCCAAAAGTAACTGGAATGATGCTACAGAGGCTGTTCACACATTTTTTAGACGATGTATATTGTAGTCACAAAACTAAATTACATGAAATTCTTTTGTTTCAAATGTTCTATTTGATATCCCTTATTCTGAAGTATCTTGCGTCACCGTAGTTTCTAGGATAATAATGCCTTCTGAAGTGTCAGAAGAAGTATTTTATACCATTCCTCCTGAACAGCTTTCCAGAGTCCTGTAAGGGTTGCGGGATGACGTTTGGATAATGCAGATTTTTAAAGTCCGAAAACACAAAAATCCATAGGTGATACATCGGAAGATTTAGTAGGGATATCAGTGAAGGGTATGGCCTTGATACCGGCTTTCTGTTCCAATTCTTTTAGGAAATTTACAGTGGATTTTGATGTGTGACTGATAGCTTTGTCTTGATGGAGTTCCACAGATTGATAGGACTGCGAGAAAAGCGATGATATTTCACTCGGTAAAATTGGAGATAAAGTATGTTCCGGATAGTATTTGGAGTTAATATTGACATTTTATTCAACTCTCTTTATTTTTAACTTGCCATTATAGGAAAAACCAGTAGCAATCATGAATCCCTCAGAAAAACTTTCGATTCTTTGAACCACGTACTTAAAATTTTTCTCCCTTTTTATGATAATAAATGGATGTTTTTTTGTTGCCATCATTTAAAAAAGACCTATGATTCATCTATTCTGACAATTTTTTTTCAATTTTTCTTTGGATAAATGTTTCTCATACAGAATCCTGCAGCGTGTCCTGCGTTCAGCGATATGCATGAGAGAAAGACGGTGCGTTTTTTCGCTTTGGTATAAAAAGACATGCCCGCGAAAATCGCGGGATGAGCAAATTTTGCTACATTTGAATTGCCCGTGGAAATCGCGGGATGAGCAGTCAGAGGGTTAAACAACGTACCTTTGCAATAGTCGAAGATATTCGTTTTTTCCTTGTATACTTGTTTGGAATTTGTGTCCCACTTAAGGCTCCAATTTGACGTTTTTTTTCCTTCCTTTTTGACGATATTACCTATCGACGCTTTAAATATCAGAAAACCATGACTGTCACAGCTTTTTTGGAAAACAGAATATGAATACTTCTCTTCGGAAAGAGCATAAATATAGCCTTCGAACCACTGCTTCCTTAAAAACGCCATTTTCAATAAAAACAGACCTCTCAAGCCGCAGACCATAGTACAATTGCACTTATTTATGTTGCAACAAAAGATTTTTTAATACCGCTAACCAAAATCGTCTAAAAAATGTGTTAACAGCCTGTGTAGAATTCCACCCACAAGCAATATGGGCGAATGTCCTTTATTATATCAGTTTTAAGTACCCGCACGAGTCCGTATACTGAAGCTTGTTTCGGTTACAACAAAGTGTGAGGTAATTAATTTTTTCTCAATCGACTTTTGTTTCTTCCGTCTAAAACGTGATGTATCTGTCAAAGAAAAATGCGTTTGGTAAAAAATTTGAATTTTCTGAAAAATCTAGCATACAGCCCGTCATATGACGGGATCAGTAAAATTTTTAATTTTCCAGAATTGTAAAGTACCCTATGAGGCTGGTAAAAAAATGTTTTTTTTTTTGGCTTAGAATTATCTGGTACACACTCAAGAATTTGTTTATCTCCATACTTCTCTAACGTCTCCCGATACTGTAAATGCTGTTTAGAATCACGTTCAATTCATTTAGAAAGATAATTCAAAGTTTTCTTAGCTACGTCGAAATTATCGTTAAGTTCTTCCCAATTTTTTTCCACAATAATTAATAGAAGTAAAGAAATGAAACTATCATTTCCACTACACCCTGGAGGTAGATAGAATTTGTTGTTAATACCGGCGATAAAACTTTCATTGCAACAAAAATAATCGATGATTACATTTAAAATTATTACATATGTACCTAATCTATTATTTAATCCAAATATAAAAGAAAATTATTATTTACGTAATATCTAAATTCAGTGATAAAACGTATGAAAATAATGCAGGCGATATTTCAGTAACTTAAAATAAGAAATAATTAAATGAAAGGATTAGAGAAATGACGTCATAATGCTAGAAAATTTTTTTATTT
This sequence comes from Pardosa pseudoannulata, assembly GCA_032207245.1. Classification (NCBI taxonomy): domain Eukaryota; kingdom Metazoa; phylum Arthropoda; class Arachnida; order Araneae; family Lycosidae; genus Pardosa; species Pardosa pseudoannulata. The sequence goes on from CM063503.1 coordinate 33,853,969, forward strand.
TTACCTATTTATTATGTGACAAATTGATAAATTGAGTCATTTGCTCTTAACCGGGGAAAATAGGGATTGAAATAATGGTTTTAAATGTTAAAAAAAGGAGGGGAGGGATGGATTTCGAACTTTGATAATCCTAACTCATCAAGAATCCAATATGGATGTCTCTATCCATTCCAGGTTCAACCGCTTCCTAAATTCGAGGACAGACGGACAGATATCTTAGGCTATTATTACATAGGGATTGCAACTGAGGCTTATATAATACTTCATCGGGCTTATAAGAAAACAATGAATTAAGTAAAGTTACATTAGTAAATGAAATTAAGTAAAGAAATATGTATTCTTTTTCCTATACGTGAAAACAATATTCATCTTTTCATTGATTTCCTTTTATTTTGGGAGTATTGGGAACAAAGAATTTGTAGCTTATAGTCACGCAGTCAGTCAGTATGATTTTTTTTCACATGCGGGAAAACAATATTCATGTTTTCATTGATTTCCTTTTATTTTTGGGGTATTGGGAACAAAGAATTTTTGTCTTATAGTCACACAGTCAGTCAGTATTATTTTTTTCACGTGCGTGAAAACTATATTCATATTTTCATTGATATCCTTTTATTTTTGGGGTATTGGGAACAAAGAATTTGTGTCTTATAGTCACACAGTCAGCCAGTCAGTATTATTCTTTTTCACATACAGGAAAACAATATTCATGTTTTCATTGACTTCCTTTTATTTTTGGGGTATTGGGAACAAAGAATTTGTGGCTTATAGTCACACAGTCAGTCAGTCAATATTATTCTTTTTCCCATACGTGAAAACAATATTCATATTTTCGTTGATTTCCTTTTTATTTTTGGAATATTGTGAACAAAGAATTTGTAGCTTATAGTCACACAGTCAGTCAGTATTATTTTCTTTCACATACGTGAAAACAATATTCATGTTTTCATTGACTTCCTTTTATTCTTGGGGTATTGTGAACAAAGAATTTGTGGCTTACAGTCAGACAGTCAGCCAGTATTATTCTTTTGCACATGCGTGAAAACTATATTCATGTTTTCATTGATTTCCTTTTATTTTTGGGGTATTATGAACAAAGAATTTGTGGCTTATAGTCAGACAGTCAGTCAGTCAGTATTATTATTTAGGAGTTCTGAGACATCTTCGTTAAAATGTGAAGTGCAATAGCCAGAATTGTGGCGTTTTGGTGATTGATTCCTGCACCATGACAACATTCCTCTTCACACTGTTGAGTGTTCGTTATTTCGGTTCTCAGGAATGGATTGCGATTCTGTATGGGCGCTATTCACCCAACCTGACTTCATTAGAAGTCGAAATGTCATCAGGAATGAAGAGGTACTTCCAAGATAAGAAATTTCAAGATGTGAGAGAGACCAAATATTATTCGAAGCGGTACTAAGAATTGTCGTTAGAGAATTCCAGAGATTTTATTATTAATAAAATTTAAAAGATTTGTTATATCTATTACATAGAATAAAGAGAACTTTAATAGAAACTAAAGATGTCAATAAGTTTTAAAAATAAAAGAAATCTAAATGTGAATGGGAGAATGGCACTCTCTTGTCTGTGTATCTCTATTTTTAATTAAGGGTTTTGTTCTTTGTAATAAACAATAGAAATGACAATAAAAATACATTGGTGAATACCAATAAATATGTTACCAGAATTATGAATAATTCTCCACTCCAACTAAAGATTTACACATTTAAAATGCTGCACTATATAAATTATCCATATTTTTATTAAAAAGATAATGCGTATTTTATTCCTTGGATAAAATATAAAAAATATTAGAAAAATATTAGAAAAATATAGAAATGACAATAAAAATACATTACTGAATACCAATAAATATGTTACCAGAATTATGAATTATGAATAATGCTCCACTCAAACTTACATCAAAGATTTACACATTTTAAGTGCTGCACTATATAAGTTTTCTACATTCTTAATAAAAAGATAATGCGTATTTTATTCTTTAGATAAAATATAAAAAATATTAGAATAATATTAGAAAAATATAGAAATGACAATAAAAATATTTTGCCAAATACCAATAAATGTATTATCAGGATTATGAATAATACTCCACTCCAAATTAAGATTTATAGATTTTAAGTGCTGCACTAAAAACATTTTGTATATTCTTATTAAAAAGATGATGCGTATTTCATTCCTTGGATAAAATATAAAAATATTAGAATAATGTTAGAAAAATATAAAAATAACAATAAAAATACATTGGTGAATACCAATAAATATGTTACCAGAAATATGAATAATACTCCACTCCAAATTAAAACTTACATTTAAAATGCTGCACTATATAAGTTTTCTATATTCTTATTAAAAAGATAATATGTATTTTATTCCTTGGATAAAATATAAAAAAAATATTAGAGTAATATAGAAATGACAGTAAAAATACATTGCCGAATACCAATAAATATGTTACCAGAATTATGAATAATACTTTACTCCAAATTAAGATTTACACATTTGAAGTGTTGCACTATATAAATTTTCTATATTCTTATTAAAAAAAATAATGCGTATTTTATTCCTTGGATAAAATATAAAAAATATTAGAGTAATATAGAATTGACAATAAAAATACATTGCCGAATACCAATAAATATGTTACCAGAATTATGAATAATACTCCACTCCAAATAAAATTTACACATTTGAAGTGCTGTACTATATAAATTTTCTATTCTTATTAAAAACATAATGCGTATTTTATTCCTTGGATAAAATATAAAAAATATTATAATTATATTAGAAAAATATAGAAATAACAATAAAAATACATTGGCGAATACCAATAAATATGTTACCAGAATTATGAATAATACACCACTCCAAATTAAAATTTACACATTTGAAGTGCTGCACTATATAAATTTTCTATATTCTTATTAAAAAGATATTTAAAAGGTATTTTATTCCTTGGATAAAATATTAAAAAAATATTATTATATGTGAAAAGAAAAGTAGTAACTGATTACGAGTAAATTCACTCCAAAAATTTTCTTAAACTTATAAATACACTAGACGACCCGACAGACGTTGTCGTGTTTTAACGCTGTAAATCCAAGAATTGTAAAATGTTTTTAAATAAACTATAAATTGGACTACTTTTATGGATAAGTAAGGAAAAAATTATTTTAAAAATACTTGACTCCAACAGTTTAATTTAATCTAATTACGTTTGTGGCAGTCATCACTAACGTAATTAGATTAAACTAAAACTCCCACATCGCCGGCACGGGGATTCGATCCTGGGACTTCTCGTACATTTGGTTTGGTTTGGATTGGAGTGCTACTATCTACTTTTTACAACACGAAGACTAATGATACCGGGACCTACAGCTTAAAGCCGATTCCGAACGACTACGAACATCCATGCCACAGTGGGATTCGAACCCACGAACTCCGGTACCGAAGGTCAGCACCCTAACCAATCGGCCCTCGTTCGGCGACTTCTAGTACATAAGCCAGTTGCACTGACCACTGCACCACAGACACGTTGGCAGTGAAGAGTTTAAAGCGGCATTATAATAATCTCGATAAACGCGCAATTCTAGATTTTTATTAAAAAAACACTTTCTATCTTATCAAATTGTGAATCTAAACCATTCTCGAATCAACATAATTACATACACAACATTTCATCAATTGGTTTTGGTTTGGTTTGGAGCGCTACGGTCTACTGTTTTGCACACGAGGGCTAATGAGACCAGGACCTACTGCTTAAAGCCGATTCCGAACGGATACAAATATCCAAGCCATAGTGGGATTCGAACCCACGAACTGCGGTACCGACGATCAGTGCCCTAACCAATCGGCCAGCGTTCGGCCAAAATTTCATCAAAATCAGTCCAGCCGTTTAGGAGGAATTCTATTACAAACACACAGACAGAAGAATACTAATATACAATTCAACTATTCTTTTTAAATTCTAAACGCTCTATAGTCGCTTCTGAAAAGTCTTATTTCTGTTAAATACAGTTAATTCTATTTAAATGCATATAGTAATAATTGAGAATTTTTGAATTAATTATCCTTTTTATATACTAAAACATGCTTCATA
>CM063503.1:33863088-33908088 GCA_032207245.1 Pardosa pseudoannulata
CTTTTCACAGCAACATTCCATTCAACAGATTTACAATGCCCAGACAATGAGGAGCCGGAAACGAACAGTTTTCAATTAAGGTGCTTAGACCACCTGGTTCTATTCGAGGCTAATCGTGAGTCCACGGCGAAAGGTCCCCTTCGGGCTCCTCGTTCTTTGGGGGTCATGTAACGGTTCGTTACAGTACCCGCACACAATGTGTTAATTGCTTTTACCTTATTTGTCAGTTGAAATCAATTTTAACTACTTTACGGACTAGATCTGAAATTTTGCACACAGGTTCAATTTCAGTGACAATACAAAAAATATTCAATCAAAAAAAATTAGATTGGAGAAGAAAAAGGTAAGAAAATCAGTTTGATAAATACCAAAAATCTGTTCTGTTTACTTAGAATTCCAATTGCAGAGATATTAAACCAATATTTCCATCTATTTCCAAGCGGTATAGCTAAAACAAAGTTAAAAACATTTTAACTTTTTTTGTTTTTAACGTTTTTCTTAAAATTTCTTGAAATTTTCTTAAAATTTCTTTCTTTAAATAAAAACGATTTTAAAATAATTTTTATATTTTACTTGCTAATGTTTCTTTCTGCTATTTACAATAGGTTCTGCTGTTCTGCTATTTACAATGAGAAAGTGATAGAAAACTTTTTTAAAGAGCGGATCAAAATTTTTTCATTATTTTTTAATACTAGTCCAGGGATGTAGCTAGCATAACTGGTGAACTATAATTTTCGGCATCCCCTACTTCCCCAGTAAAACAAATCCCCTATATAATAATAGCCTAAGTTATCTGTTCGTCTGTCCTCGAATTTATGAAGCTGTTGGACCTGGAATGGATAGAGACATCCATATTGGATTTTTGATGAGTTAGGGTTAGCAGAGTTCGAAATCCACCCCTTGCTCCCTTTTCTAGCTTTTAATGCCATTATTTCAAGCCCTATTTTCTCTGGTTAGGAACAGGCGATTAAATTTGTCATATAATAAATAGGTAAAAATAACATTTTTTTCTAGCATTATGATGTCATTCCATCTCATTTAATCATTTCTTATTTTAAATTATTTAAATAACGTCTGCATTATTTTCATCCGTTTTATCGCTGAACTTAGATGTGACGTAAATAATAATCTGTTATATTTGGCTTCAATAATAGATTAGGAACCTATGTCATAATTTTAAATTGAATCATAGATTATTTTTTGTTACAATGAAAATTTTAACACTGGTATAAACAACAAATTCTATCTACCTCCAGGGTGTAGTGGAAATGATAGTTTCGTTCCTTTACTTCCTAAAAAATTGGGAAGAACTTAATGATAATTTCGAGGCAGGTAAAAAACTTTGAATTATCTTTCTAAATAAATTCGACGTGATTCTAAAGTACATTCACAGTATTGGGAGACTTTAGAGGAGTATGAAGATAAATAAATTATAGATCGTGTACCAGATACTTCTAAGCCGAAAAGAAACCATGTTTTTTTACTTGCATCATAGGGTACTTTGCAATTCTGGAAAATTAAAATTTTACTCATACCGTCCAATGACGGGCTATATGCTTGTAACAATATAATATAGGAACTATGAGAATTTGGCGACCCTACAAGTAGGGACTATACAATTGGGGGTCTACCATGCTCTTATGGGAGGGCATGGTAGATCCGTCGCTATGCAAATGTACTACTCTGAGGGTCAGGAAGTCAGCTACGTAATAACAGCAAATTCTTTTCATAAAAATCTAAGAGTCTATTTCGCGGATTAATAAATATCTAGCGTTTAAGTTATATATCTTTGAAAATTAAGAAGGTCTATGCAACTGTACTATGCAACTGTACTAGGGTCAGGAAGTCAGCTACTTCCCTTAAAATGAGGAGAGTGGAGTCAGGGATATGATAAAAAAAATGCAGCAATAATTTTTAAAAAGTCTCAAATTCGTTACCAGAAATTTTTGAAAGATGAAAGCCCAACCTCTTTTTTTCTGTTAAAAAAATTTGCAAGGTTTATTATTATTTTTTTGTTGTTGTTTTATGCCTTTTACTTTGCATGTAAAGAGCAAAAAATAAAAGTAGACATTAAAAGTTTATATTAGATGGCTGTTTCCATGATTTATAACACTAGGTAATGTCATGCACTGTGGTGTCTCTACTATGAGTATTTAAATGAACTAGAAATGATGAAAAGCACATATATATTTGTAAATATATCTAATTAATAAACACGGCTGAAGGCAAGTGTATGCATAATAAAATTCATAAAATTATATTTAAAGTGATATCTTTATAGTTTATGTGAGATATTTATGGATTAATTTTTTTAAATTTTTACGATTGTATATTTTATGTGATACTAAAAATAAGTTAACAAAAAAAAGTGTGTGGGTCATTTAAAATCATTTAATGGATCAAAGGTTTTCCACCGCCAGTCTAGAACATCTTAACAGTTAACAATTCTCCTAAAAGAACCATAACTATTTGGACAATTTCCCACATCAATTGTTTTGGATAGATACAAACATTTAGTGCATACCAGACAGGTGACAATAGTTTCTTCCTTTATAAGTCTATTGATAAATGTCTCTGATAAATGTCACGCATGAAATAAAAGAAGAAAAAAAATCATTCGACTCGCTCAATTATTTCAGCTCGTAACATATCGATTGACTGAGTTGAATGATGACTTTAACTACTCGGCCTCGATTAGCTTTCTTTCAGAAACTAATGTAAGAGAAAAACCCATCCGTATTAAACTAAATTGCTGCTTTGGGAAAGAGTTAAGAACTTTATCATAATTAACCCTCAAAATAAACTAACTCATTGCACCACTTTACACTTCGCAAATAAATTGTTCTGGATACATAACAAATGTTTGATTCCTATTGATCTGGACAGACCGACAACCAAATCGGTAGACTGCTGTCTTTCGGTACCAGGGATCATGGGTTCAAATCCCGATGCTACTATGAATGTTCATAGCTGTTTGGAATAGGAATTATTAAAAGTAGGTCCTGATCTTAAAAGTCCAATAATAAGTTGTGGCTTAGTAATGATTAGTCATCAGTTTACACCTAACCTAAGTAAATATACATTAAACTAAAATACATGTAAATGGTTATAGGCTAAATATAGCAGATTTTACATTTCCAAAGGTTTTTAGCTTATCTATTTTCAAAGTCCAAAGGTGACTTTCAGAACTGAACAACGATTAGCTATCTCTTAAAAACTAATTTGTATTAAACTTAAATATATGTAAATGGTTATAGATTATAAATATAGCAGCTTTTATATTTCCAAAGGTTTGTAGCCTACCTATTTCCTAAGTCGAAAGGTGACTCAGCAACTAAAAACTAACTTACATTAAACGAAAATATAATTAAATGGTCATGGACTATAAATAGAGCAGCTTTTATATTTCAAAAAGTTTTTACAATACCTATTTTCTAAGTCGAAAGGTGATTTTCAGCACTCAGCAACGATTAGCTATCGCTTAAAAACTAACTTACATTAAACTAAAATATATGTAAATAGTTCTATATTATAAATATAGCTGCTTTCATATTTCCAAAAGTTTTTGGCATATCTATTTTTTAAGTCAAAAGGTTATTTTCAGTACTCAGCAACGATTAGCTATCTCTTAAAAATTAAATTACATTAAACTAAAATATATGTAAATTGTTATAGAATATAAATATAGCAGTTTTTATATTCCCAAAGGTTTTAAGCATATCTATTTTCTAAGGCAAAATGTGACTTTCAGCACTCAGCAACGATTAGCTAGCTCTTAAAAACTAACTTATATTAAACTAAATTATATGTAAATAGCTGCAAATTATAAAAGAACAACGTTTATATTTCCAGATGTACCTATTTACTAGATATATACCCAGATACCTATTTACTATGTCTAAAGGTGACTTTCAGCACTCAGCAACGTTAGCTATCTCTTAATTAACTTACATTAAACTAAAATATATGTAAATGGTTATAGATTATAAATATAGCAGCTTTTATATTTCCAAAGGTTATCAGGGTATATAGGGTATATGTTTTTTAAGTTGAAAGGTGACTTTCAGCACTCAGTAACAATTAGCTATCTCTTAAAAACTAACTTACATTAAATTAAAATATATGTAAATGGTTATAGATTATAAATAGAGAAGCTTTTATATTTCCAAAGGTTTTTAGCATATCTATTTTCTGAGTCAAAACGTGACTTTCAGTATTCAGTAACGATTAGCTATCTCTTAAAATCTAACTTAAATTAAACTAAAATATATGTAAATGGTTATAGATTATAAATATAGCATCTTCTATATTTCCAAAGATTTTTATCATATCTATTTTCTAAGTCGAAAGGTGATTTTCAGCACTCAGCAACGATTAGCTATCTCTTAAAAATTAATTTACATTAAACTAAAATATATGCAAATAGTTGCAAATTATAAAAGAGCAGCGTTTATATTTCCAGATGTACCTATTTACTAGATATATACCCAGATACCTATTTACTATGTCTAAAGGTGACTTTCAGCACTCAGCAACGTTAGCTATCTCTTAACTAACTTACATTAAACTAAAATATATGTAAATGGTTATAGATTATAAATATAGCAGCTTTTATATTTCCAAATGTTATCAGGGTATCTATTTTTTAAGTCAAAAGGTGACTTTCAGCACTCAGTAACAATTAGCTATCTCTTAAAAACTAACTTACATTAAATTAAAATATATGTAAATGGTTATAGATTATAAATAGAGAAGCTTTTATATTTCCAAAGGTTTTTAGCATATCTATTTTCTGAGTCAAAACGTGACTTTCAGTATTCAGTAACTATTAGCTATCTCTTAAAATCTAACTTAAATTAAACTAAAATATATGTAAATGGTTATAGATTATAAATATAGCAGCTTCTATATTTCCAAAGATTTTTATCATATCTATTTTCTAAGTCGAAAGGTGATTTTCAGCACTCAGCAACGATTAGCTATCTCTTAAAAACTAATTTACATTAAACTAAAATATATGCAAATAGTTGCAATTATAAAAGAGCAGCGTTTATATTTCCAGATGTACCTATTTACTAGATATATACCCAGATACCTATTTACTATGTCGAAAGATGACTTTAAGTACTGAGCAACGACTAGCTATCTCTTAACTAACTTACATTAAACTAAAATATATGTAAATGGTTATAGATTATAAATATAGCAGCTTTTATATTTCCAAATGTTATCAGGGTATCTATTTTTTAAGTCAAAAGGTGACTTTCAGCACTTAGCAACAATTAGCTATCTCTTAAAAACTAACTTACATTAAACTAAAAGATATGTAAATGGTTATAGATTATAAATATAGCAGCTTTTATATTTCAAAAGGTTTTTAGAATATCTATTTTCTAAGTCGAAAAGTGATTTTCAGCACTAGGCAACGATTAGTTATCTCTTAAAAAACTAACTTATATTAAACTGAATTATATGCAAATAGTAGCAAATTATAAAAGAGCAAAGATTATATTTCCAGATGTACCTATTTACTAGATATATACCCAGATACCTATTTACTAAGTCAAAAGGTGACTTTAAGAGCCCAGCAACGATTAGCTATCATTTAAAACTAACCAGGGAAAATATACATTAAACTAAAATATATGTAAATGGTTATGGATTATAAAAATAGTAGCGTTTGCTTTTCCAAAGGTTTTATTTCAAACTAGCTTCGACGTCTTTAAAAATACAGTAAGGCTATTTCTACTTTATTCTTTAAATCAAGATATACGAAAGAATAGTTATCTTATTTTAGAGTAGCAACAGTAAAATCTCCGATTTCAAGTGTCTAGCAGGAATTTTTCTTTTTCTTGGGTTATATTCCCGGAATCAGATGCATTGATCTATACTATACTTTTTGAAAGAAAATCGGAATGCCTAAAAGAATAGTTCCAAGTTTTTGATTTGGAAGTCTAACATTTACATTTCCACTTCCTCGTTTACGGAGTATAAAGAAAGTATTGTAATCCTCCAAAAAATGCGCTTTTTAGATTTTGATGAATGTTGACGTACCGAAAAACAGTTTGAGATTGCGTTGGTGGGCCTATCCGTTTGTGTATCAACGCGATAACTCAAAAAACGCAACGAGCTAGATGGATAAGATTTGATTATAAATGAAGTGTGTGTGTGTGTGTGTGTGTGTGTGTATGTAATGAAAAAAGTTACTGCGAGCTATTCTCAAATTTTAAATTCATTTCTTTTCTTTGTATCGATATATAAAGTTATTTTAGGCATAGAGATAACGTGAGAGCATTCCAAATTACTTTTATTCTAACCTTTAGGCATGTGATTTTACATATGCACTGGAAATATAATCAGCAATGTTAAATTGTGAAATTGCTGAATCAGCAATGTTAGGTAGTAAAAGTTTATAATCTGGGCACGAATTATTTATTTTTATCACTTTTGGTTCCGATTTTATCTTTATGGCATCCTTTTCTAGCAACCTTAGAATGTCTTTGTCTTGAATGTTCCCCCGTGGATTCCTTCCGGTTCCCTAAGTAACTAAATATAGATTCTGATGCTTAAATTACGTCATCGTGACCTACGTGACTTGTAGATAGTTTTTGATTGGTTGGTACAAACAACTATTTAAGGAGAATATACAGGTTTTGCAAAAAGTTTGTTCTTAAAAATCAAGCATGAATAAACTGTTAATTTGAACTAAAAACTAAATTGTCTTTATTTCATTGTTCTCGTCTACAGATCCACGATGCAGGGCTGAATTATTAGCTTGGAACTTCCCTTCAGTATCAGGCAAAAAGGGTCATACATATATATATATATATATATATATATATATATATGTCGGGGTCCCAGTAAACGACACTAGAGTCCTGACATCATTTTCATCCTTTATTGAAATCTCAGAGCAAACTACTCATCGAACATCTTTAATGGCGTCTCATATTGGCGCCCAACTGCTAACAAAGGCAGTTTTCACTGCTTCAAGGAGCCACGTCTGACCGTGGACAGTGCATCCTGCTCTTTCTCTGCCCATATCACTGCGCGTGAGCCATATTTATGTGACTAATAACTCGAGGCGCGTTACTCCCATTAAAAGAATCCCTAATTAAAATCTCTTAAATTACTCTATATTTTAAATCCTGACATATATATATATATATATATATATATATATATATATATATATATATATATATATATATATTATATATATATATATATATATATATATATATATATATATATATATATATATATATATAACCCATAAAGGTCTTCTATTTTCTCCCAATTCACGTTATATTTTTCTTAATCTTAACTTTCTCAGGTATCCTAATTAAAATCAAAATCATGATTTGTTGAGATTGTATTCGTTCCACACTTTCCCAAAACAAAATTAATACCCGTTTCGTGTGGCACTTTCTTGAACTTCTCCAAACCAACTATCGTGTCTCTCAGGATAAACTGATGATCATTGCTATCTTTATGCTGTTTTATGCCACATTTTAGTTACGGGCCACAGCAGAATCACCTTTACAAGCTCTTTCTCGTGTGAAATAAATCACGTTATTATAACCCCTACTGAAGACGGTCTTTTCACAAATCCTCCGATGCATATTTGTCTCCTGGCTGTGTATGAGCTATGAATCAGTTTTACCTCCTTAAGATGAAAATAAAGGATGTTACATAAGATTTTGCTAGTCCTGTTGCACCGAGTTTCTTTCTGCGACAGGATTGCAATAAAAAATACGTTGTCAAATCAACCTTGGCAACTAAAATATATGGGCTATAACTTATGTAATCTGTGAAGAATAATTTTATCGGTTATGTGTGTATATATGTAATATATCAAAATTATCTAACTTTAATATTTCCTTAAAAATTTACTCTCTCCCATTCTAATTCCTTAAAATCTTTTTCTCAGCCTCTAAATGTCTTAATCAAAGGAGCGTTCTCAACTTAAAATTCTTTCGATATATTTCTTAAAGCTTTTTATCCTACAGATGTAAGTTTAATGTCTATTCAACATGCTTCCCAGCTGTCGCCGGCAAATGGCTCCGCGTTTTTCCAGATCTTGCACATAAATTCGCTGAGTAAGTGGGATAATTCTTTCTGTGTTCGCTCTTGGATGCACCTCTGTTCGAGCAGAGGGATTTTTGTGTCTTTCCTTTGTCTGTCGTTTACTAGTAAAGATGTCCGTTTTAGCAGCTCTGAAATAAAGTTCTAATTAGACTTCTGCCGTTCTCTTCAATGCTGCCCGACTGCATTTTTATTGCTGCTACCAGAGTAGGCTTTCTTCTTGCCCAGTAGCCCGGGCAAGTAAAAGCAATAGGGGATATATAATTGTGACTAGTGGAAATAATTTATTATATATATATATATATATATATGTGTGTGTATATATATATATATATATATATATATATATATATATATATATATATATATATATATGTGTGTGTGTGTGTGTGTGTACATAGGGTATGAAAGCTTTAATTAATACAAAAAAAGACCTAGATGTATGGATAAAATTACTTCTGCATATTAATTGAATTTTGTGTACGCAATATTTCAAACTATTGATATTAATTTATTTGGTTTATGGATGGCTAGATTAAAGTAACTTTCAAAATGAAGAAAATTTGTGAAAGAGTTTGAATGATCGTCTTAACAATCATTAACAACATAAACATTTTATTACCCAGAAACAGCTTTCTTGGCCAGATTTATTGGTAAAATTTATTCTGCAAAGTAATTTAACTTTCTGAACATAATTTTGTAAATTTTCAGGTAATAATGTTGATTTGCAATAGGCAGCCATAGATTGAAGGATCGTCTTAACAGATCAGTGGGATTATACAATGACGGCTTTCGAAATGTCAAGAAACTCTGGAAGAAATGTGTAGCTTTGAATGGCGACTGTGTAGATAATTCTTAACGCGATGTGTGCGGGTACATTTCGCAGCGGAAATGTACAAGGAGAGGGCGTTTCTGAAATTTAATTTTTCAGTAAATTTTCAATAGATCGAAAATTATTTAATGTTGATTTGCAATAGGCAGCCATAGATTGAAGGAATTACCAGTATGGAGAAGACAGAGGCTCTGAGTGGGATTATACAATGACGGCTTTCGAAATGTCAAGAAACTCTGGAAGAAATGTGTAGCTTTGAATGGCGACTGTGTAGATAATTCTTAACACGATGTGTGCGGGTACATTTCGCAGCGGAAATGTACAAGGAGCGGGCGTTTTGCGCGTAAATTTAGTTATTCAGTTAAATCTCAATAGATCGAAAATTATTTAATTTTTTAACAAACTTTTCGTATTTTATATTGAAATATATAAACAAATATATAAATAGAAATATATAAATAAAAACCATAAGATTTTTGTAAACAAAAAATATATTTTTAGTGGATAAATTTATAATAGTATCGTAAATATGAAAAATCAAATAGAAATAGTAGTATATAGTTTTAATTTTTTCGAATTAGGTTATGTATAAACATTTTTACATTATAAAAAATTGAAAAGACCAATCATGAAACTAATAATGTTTTACATTGTGGTAACGTTCAAAGCATTTTTCTCTATGAAGAGGTATACGGCAAAACTTGCATATGTAAGATGTTTAACTCCAAACTTTTTTCACAGCTCACACACGACATTGTCTTTTTCTTCTTCCCAGTAGTAACAATTTTCTCTAAAATATATTTCCGCACATCCAATGATAATCTTCCAGGAGGGTCATATTTAGGTGCCCTTTGTGTACTAGATGTGGCCAGCCCTGGATCTGGAATGTTAGTTTCAGGTAATTGATCAGTTACTCATTCCAATGCTACATCATATAAATTTTTTTTATATTTAATTTTTTCCGTCTTTGTGGAATTGTATACGACGTCTAAATTTTTCCAGAATCTATGTAGTAGTACAAGAATATTTGGCTTCTTTTTCCTGTATATACCGTTATTTTTGTACCCACAAACAAACCATGTTGTTACACTAACCCGTACTAGTACGTGACCCGCGCTCAAGTATCATCAATCGTCAGAAAACGTGCTGGTACGTGTCTCGAATACAATGTGATAATAACAAATAAAAATTAAGTTTCTACTTTGACTAATTTTTATTAATAATTAAAATTTCACGATTATAACCAAACCGATTTATTTAGTGTATAGTGGGGGAAATTCAAAAGTCGAAATCATTTCGGTAAAAATAATTTTAACCATAGAAAAATATAAGAATTTATCAAATATAATACTTTGATTTCAGTTATATTTAAAAATTTTGAAATACAATTGTGATAGGCCATTGTAAGTAAAAATGAAAAAAACAATAGTTATTAAAATTTTTAATTTTAGTTATTTTATTAAAGTAGATCACTGCGGTCTACCTTTTTTTCTTTTTTCCCCTATTTGGGGACTAGTGAGACCAGGACCTACAGCTTAGATCTGATTCCGAACGGCTACGAACACCCATGTCATCAGTGAGATTCGAACCCGAAGACTTCTGTAAGGGGGTACTTTATAGAATAAATAATCATACATTATAAAAAAAATTAAATCAAAAAATATATCTAATTAGTAAAATTGATTTTTCTTTTCAGGACGAATTTATTATACAGGGTATCCCAAAACGACAGCATAAACTCTGCACAGCTAGATTCCTCGTTGGGAGCACATAAAAACTGCCCAAAGAAGCGTTCCTGTAAGATCCATAGTTAACGAGAAAAATACGAAAAACAAAGTATGTCACTTCCGATGCAAGAAAAAAACACTTTATTGAACATATCGACAGCAGTATATGCACGGACATACTACCCAATAGTTCGGAAGGCATTTCCATTACATCGGCTGTACATCAGGTACATGTCGCAGTAGTCACGAACAGAATACATGACCACCATACGAAGACTACCGGTAGCTGCAAGATGCAGCCTTTTAAATACCAGTTCAACGGCGGCTTAACGTCATTCCATAGCTCGCGCGCATGCATGACGCGATATGCACGGCGAACGTTTTAAACATTATCGTCTGGAAAGATATGCAAATACTGTTGTTGATATGTCCAATAAAGTATTTTTTTCTTGCACCACAACTGACGTCATACTTTGTTTTTCGTATTTTTCTCGTAAACTATGGATCGTACAGGAACGCTTCTTTGGGCAGTTTTTATGTACTCCCAACGAGGAATCTAGCTGTGCAGAGTTTATGCGGTCATTTTGGGACACCCTGTATATGAGTGGGTGAGATATTAGAGACACCCACCTGCCATGTTAAAAATGTTAACGATAAGGTTTTGTTTTGTTTGGAGAGTTACTATCTACTTTTTGAAACACGAGAGTTAATGAGACCGGGACCTACTGCTTAAAACTGATTCCAAACGGCTACAACCATGCCACAATAGGATTCGAACCCAAGATATCCAGTAGTGAAGATCAGCGCCATAAACATTCGCCATCGTTCGCCGTTAACGATAGGGAGTAATCATGTATGTGGAATGTAACGAGTATATTAATAATTCCTTTAATAATTAAAAATGTTATTATTTATTTTTACTTTATATTATTATTTATTTATACTTTTAATTAGAAAATGTAAAAAAAAAATAATGACTTAACTGTATGGCGTCTTAGCGACTCGTATAAGAGACGCTTGTCCCATAATAGTTAAACCTAGATAAAGACGTTCAGACAATCACAGATGCAATTTTCCTTTTATTTTCTATATTATTAAAAAACTTTTCATATTGAAGATGAGTCAATCTAAAATGAATAAATAATTTCAATATAAGCTATACTCTTTAGTCAGCGATTAACATTGCGTAACATTTCTATAATGCATGTCATATGAAAATGTAGTAATGAGAAAACTTAGATAAAAGAAATCTGAAATTTATTGTTTCTGACACATTGCACTTAACTTAAACAAAATCTAATTAAGCTGTACTCATTAGCGATGTCTGTTTGCTAATATAATATCTCCAAAATAGACGACAAAGTGTGAAGGAATTACGGGTACGACATTTTGATGTTCAGGGTAAGCAGAAATAAGGAAAAGAAATGCAAATATGTGACTAGGATGAACAAAAATGGATTTTACTGAATTTTAAGCAATTTAAAGCTGCATTTAGTGGGCAAAATTAAATTGGAGTGTATTATGAAAATAGCTTTAATTCTTATGATTTGAATATAAAAAAATTAAAATATAACTGCACTAATTAATATCTCCAAAATAGACGACAAAGTGTGAAGGAATTACGGGTACGACGTTTTGATGTTCAGGGTAAGCAGAAATAAGGAAAAGAAATGCAAATATGTGACTAGGATGAACAAAAATGGATTTTACTGAATTTTAAGCAATTTAAAGCTGCATTTAGTGAGTAAAATTAAATTGGAGTGTATTATGAAAATAGCTTTAATTCTCATGATTTGAATATAAAAAAATTAAAATATAACTGCACTAATTAATAATTAAATTATATACTATAAATATAAATTACATATTAATTATAGAAATGAAAAACAATCAACTTTAACACTAGAAAATTTTCTAGTTTTTCTCAAAAGGTTTTTTATTGTTACGACTGCAAAATCAGTTTTCGAAATTTACTTTAAATCAAGGAAAAGCAATATATATGCTTTCATTTTTAAAACTGATTTATTGAATGTTAAAGTTACTTTCAATTTTAATAGTTTGTTATTTTTATTGCAAAATGTCTTCGAGACGTAATGATAGTGTTCTAATATTAAAGAACTTTAAATTTGCATTTAGAATTGAGTGAAAGACAGAATTCAAGAGTATATTTACTTAAACTGGGGTTTTATAGGATCCAGCGTGCAAAGTTTAGAAATTTCCCGTCAAAACTTAACCTAAAAATAAGCTCTTTAAAATTTCAGGAAATTGCTGTATTTGTTGATTATTCAATGACGAAGTGGCGGTATGATAAAGTAGCGATGCCTTTGAAATATCACTGCCAGTATGGATATATGTAGCCATTTCGAAATTGGCCATAGTGCTTCTAGCTATTTACTATTCAATAATGGGAACACACTACAACTAAACAAAATACTACACTGAGATACTGTAAAAGTGTTTTTACTTTAGCAACGCTGCGTGCGCTTATTCCCCGTGAGTGTTTGTTTGGATAGACAATACAGCGGCTCTGCAAAATGTAGCCAGTGGATACCCGGCCTAAACATTTATGTCCAGTTAATATTAGCCCCAACCTTCAAGAACATTTCTTAACACATTGTATGCGAGTCTACTAGTACTTAGTGTAACAGCATTTACTTCTTACAAAAATAACGGTATATACAGAAAAACGACGCTGAATGTATTTGTATACTACATAGATTCTAAAAAATTTAGACAAATAAAACTATTTTTTCATCTGTCTATACGGAAGGTTGATTAAAAAATTCAATTTAGATTTAAAATTTTTTATTTATCCTTCGAAAATGATATTATATATATATATTTATATATATATATATATATATATATATATATATATTTATATATATTATTTGTATATATATATATATATATATATTATATATATTATATATATGTATATATATATATTTATGTATATATATATCATATTTTTAATATATATATATATATATATATATATTCTGTTTGTCTATTTATATATTTGTTTATATATTTCATTATAGAATACGATAAGTTGGTTTAAAAAATTAAATTTTCGATCTATTGAGATTTAACTGAATAACTAAATTTACGCGCAAAACGCCCGCTCCCGGTACAATTCCGCTGCGAAATGTACCCGCACACAATGTGTTAATTATATAACTTTAATTTTAAATAGAATCGTACTTATAACATTTTTTTCTTAATACTAAGTTCACAGCACTGCCAAGCTAGCTTCATGATAATGAACTTTCATATTCGAGAAATGCTATTTTGACTGCTGCAAAAGATTTCCAAACCAAAAATTTGAAAAAAAAAAATTCAATGGTGACTGAAAAAGTTCATTATTCTTAACTTCGAAGATTTAAGAATTAAGAAGATTAAGTTAACATGAAAAGCCCTAGGAAAACAGCTGGACAAAAATTTTCCTTAATTACATCTGGGAGTTCATTATATGTTCGTTTCGCTATAGAAGGTGTACTTGTATAAAGCTCCCACACTGAAACTGAACCACAAAGTAACTCTTCATTAATTATTACATAATTCATTAGTAGATACTCTCATTTATTATATTTTATGATTCGACGAGAAAATTAAAATTTTTATTCATAACTCCACAAGATTATTTTCCACTTTAGAATCTCCAGTATATCTGCTTTTTGTACATGGTAAATGTTTTATTTATTTTGATTTTTTGCTGAAAGGTCAACATAGGACATACTAATAATCAATTTAAAATTTATGTGGTAATAATAAAAAGGTTTTCAGTCATTAAATCAATTTGTATACAGTTCGTTTCAAACAATAGTGATATAAACAAACCTACCAGCGCTACCTGAAATTATTGTCAGAAGTTTTCAACTAATATTGAACTGTTTTTCCTAGTTATGTCTCGAACACACGCTCACTATTCTATTATTCTGTTTCGGCTTTCCCCTGAACGTTTTCTAGCGCTATTACTGTCAAAATATTTCCATTTACTCATATCAGGATCTATTGATTTGTGTTGCTTCAATTCACTGTTAATGTCACGAGCAGATTTTCCTCTTATATATTATCCTACTATGAAAATGAATGATATTCAGATGAGTTACCTTGATGCTGTTATTCAATTCTAATCTCATTCATTACTCTATACTTATTACTCTATACTAAACTTTCAGGTATAGGGAAATATACAGGTAAAATTATATATGTGTAGTATAAATATATATATTGTACGGTTAATATAATAAATCCACGGTTATTCCTAATGACCGTTCTTTACAATATCTGAGATAAATACTGTAAATAATCCCATTTATTACTAGAAAATATTAATAACTACAGACAGAGCCTTGTAACTGTAATAAAAATATACCGTTAACACTAGATTAACACTAGTATGTTGATCCTATACCTATTTTAACCGAAGTGAGCCAATTTGACTAATACAAGAAAATTGAAGTTTTGAAAAAAAAAATAGTTCCAAATTAATTTAAATGAAATTTTTGTTATCAAAAAATTCATGGAAAACGTTTTTTACATATAAAATCTATTTTTGAAACACATTTTCAGCTATATTTCTATTACATTTAGCACAATGTTTTCTACATCTGTTCCATTTGCATGATTGTTGAACTTGACAATTCTTCCGTGCGTCAGTAGAATGAATTTCTGTCATTGGAATGGAAGTGTTCTCGACTTCTTCTCTATATTTACTTCTTAGCTCTTCAGCCAATTGAAAAATAAAATCTTGACTGTTGCCCAGGCATGATAGGACCAATAACGTTCATGCTATGCGATTAACTGTTAAACCATTCTATGAGTCAAATTGGCTCCCAACCGTGAAAATAGGTATACCACATTTGATAATGCGTAATGAAGGGGTCTGCGGGGAAGAGGAATGAAAGTTTACATATATTTTATTACTTAACTCAAAACCAACGTATGTTTTTGAAAAGTGATATTAAAGTTTTATATATATATAGTGATCAAATTTTTAATGAGTCAAATTGGCTCGATCCGTAAATCTAGAGTTAAGCAATCACTTGTAGAAAAGAATATGATTGAATTGAAGGAGGATTTCCATGATAAATTTCTCCTCAAATTTTCTCAAAGTTCCTCAAATTTCTTCCCTATATTTATTAACTAATTCCCTCCCATTGGAACTTGGCAAAATGCGCTCCAAATATTGCGAAAATATCAAACAGTTAATAATCAACGTCATTTAATCGTTTTGCTTATAAGCTCTGTGAATCTCAGGAAGTATCTTTTTTTTTCCGAATGTTGTTAGTATCATTACATTTGCAAGACAACTTTTAAAAATTTATTTTAAAGCAAGGAAAGACAGGCAATGAATACGCCTTCATTGTAAAATATGATTTGTTGCACACATAAGTTATTTCCAAGTTGTAACAGTTTATTATTTTAATAACAAAAGAAATCCGTGAAGTAAAGATAGCGTTTCAATCTTAAAAGATGCATATTCTCCCTCCGTTTCCGACTTTATTTCAGGGAGATTAATTAAATACTTTAATATGAATTCATTTCTTTTCTTTGAAATATTTCAATTCATTTGACAGTGTTTAGAAAGATTTAAATATCTTTTTACCTTTTACATCGTAATTTCGATTACAAATTTTATACGCTTTTTCATATATCTGAAGTTTTAACCAATCATGTACAATTGCAATTTTGAAGTAATGAAATATTTTAAAGTTCTCCTCTATAAAAATGTAACATATAACAGAAATATTCTTCCCTTTTAGAGCTGGTACAATGAGTTTTTAACACTTCCCTTTTTAAAAAGCTTAGTCGCTAAAAGTCTATAAGGAATCTACCTGACTTTATCTCTTCATTTTAGTTAAGATACTCCAGAATGTTTTGGTTTGGAGCACAAACTCTTACACGGTCAACCAACATTACTCAATTGCTCAAAAAACCATACAAAGGAAAAATTCAAACCACAACCCGGTCAAACCACGGCTACGGGATCGAGCAACGCTACACAGTAATTATTAAGTTTCACTACAAAAGACTACATAAACGTAATATAATTAAGCATAAAATATAACTTAATTTAAAACTTTATTCAACAAATCTTTTAAAAAATCATTTCAAGAACATTTACTCCAATAAGACAATTGGTTTGGCGTTCAAACACATACACCAGCGGTTTCCAAACTGTGAAACGCTACCCCCTAAGGGAGTGCTAGACTATTGCAAGGGTGTCCGCCTCAAGTCACACCTTATTTAATTCCTCAATTTTATTGCTATTTGTAACATTATACTTATATGAAACTAGTTTTTCCACATTAACTGTTTTGAAGACGAAGTATCGATCACGTTTAGTGATTAAAAGGATTAAGAACAGCAATATTTATAGCGTTACTGCGGTTTGAGAAAGTGCGTGCTGAAAAACAAACCCATTCATCACGCCATTAAAATATAATTATGGTTTATTAATTAGGACATGTATTCTAGTTTTTGTACTTTTGTAATATTTGTTTCTTTTCCATTTAAAATTAATATTACTTATAAATATTTGATGCATATTTATACATTATATAGTATTATTTTGTAGCCTATTAAATGAGTTGCAATATCAAGTGACTATTTATGATAGAATGTCACGAAAATTGAGATGTGCAAATAATTTTTTTATAAAAAAGGAGGGGTGTAAGTACAAAACGTCGGAAACTATTGACCTATTTATTCCTCTGTCAGCATCAGTCAAGATGTTTATAACTGCTCAAAGAGCCATAGAGAGTGAGGGAATATGCCAACAACCAACCCGCCAAACTATGGCCAAGGGGAGCAATCCATACTACACAATATATATTGAGTTTTGCCAGAAGAGGTTATATTGGTCAAAGATTACTACAACCATTGTTACAGATTATTACATTGGTTTGGAGAGCTACGGACTACTTTGTGGCTACACTATGGATAATGAGACTGTAACCTAATACTTAAAGTTAATTCCGAATTACTATGAACATATATGCTTGCCAACGAATTCCAGTGTCAAAGAGGAGCTCCTTACTACAATTATACAGTCACAATTCAGTACTCCAGAAAGGAATAATACTCTTCTTTTGCAATACATTTTATTATTATTTTTCAATTCCAGCATGCTAATATAATCAATAAATCGTGTCATTATTACTCCTAAATCCCCTTCATACTATTCAATATCTGTAGTGGATTTCAAATAGGCTATAGCCTACGGGTCTAAATGTTCGATGGCGGCGCTTAAAAGGGAATATCAATTTCGCTGAATTTCTTATCTCTCTACTCGTAATTGTTCCTGGAAACGTTAGTTTTCATGCTTGAAACGAATTATAAGATACTTATGCTCAAGTATGTCCGAAAGCATATTGAACGAGTTAGCAGTTTTATCAATTGAATCTAATACTACGAATTCGATTGCATTTGATGATGTGAGTGAAATTTTCATCGAGATCAAATTCAGATGAAAACCGTAATGCGGGCGAATGGGAAGGTCAGATTTCTTTATTTTGATGTTTATATATCTATAACTTTTTTATTACAAGATTTATCAAGATACAACAATCACATATAGAAAAAATACATTATATTTGTAGGATAAATCAACAAGGTACAATCGAAAGAACTGTTTCTTAAACTTTATTACAACAGTAAAACCAATCGTATAAAGATTATGTTAGTGACTCACATAGAAGAAATACTGAAAGCATAAATACAAACTGAGTATATCAACTTTTATGTTTTTCGATTTCTTAATTTTATCTAGAGCTTACAAATCGTAACTTGCAACATACAGATCGTAAGTAAAAGCATTCACTTGATTGTAATCTTTTATCTGTTTGTATGTAAAACTCTGTTTTAAACTTTATTCAATAAATATCAATTTCTTAAAATAATCTTTATTTTATAAATAGTTTCGTAAATTATATCCATACAAAAATGATTCCGTCATGTGCTTTATTATTATCATTAATCTGGTATGAAAGATGTTGTTTCGGATCATACATTCATTAATATAAACAATTTATCAAGAAGGATGTAAACAGAAAACTTTTTTTTACTTCTTTTATTATTATTCTCACATGAAAGATTTTGTTTTTAATCATACATTCAAAGCTGGTTCTAGCAGTTTTGCCGGACCAGACAAAGGAGTAAAATGCCACCACTCCGGATTAAGAGTGTGTAAGCATAAAATGAGATAGTTATTGTATTCATCTCAAAAATTTTACAACACAGATTACTTATTCTTATTACAATGAACTGCCTAAAAGAAACAGTTTTGTTTCTAATCATACATTCAAAGCTGGTTCTAGCAGTTTTGTCAGACCAGACAAAGATGTAAAATGCCACCCATTCGGCACTTTTGTAAGAGAGTGTGTAAGCATAAAATAAGATATTTATTGTATTCATCTCAAAATTTTTACAACACAGAATACTTATTCTTATTACAATGACCTGCCTAAACGAAAAAGTTTTGTTTCTCTTTGTCAATTTTAAAGTAAATACTAGCAGAAATAAAGCAATAGTATTCATTATTTCCCTTTCATAATAGCCCAGCCAAAATCCTGTCAAATGAAACATCTACTTGTTCAACAAATGACTATGCAGCGCAATAAAATATGTACTCCTGTCTTGCCCATTTTACTTGCACTAATTGGTATTGCAATTAAATCTAATAAAAAATAATAATTTTTCAGGCTTCCAAGTGATAATGAATTAAATTTTGTAAAGTATTTTGTATTAAAAAAAAATCCCTATTAAAGAGATTATTTTACAAATACGAGGCAAAATGCCTCTCCGGATAGGGTTCGAATGCAGTGTCCTAGAGCCGACCTGCATAGATTTATTAATTTAAACAATATATCTAGAATGATGCAAACAGAAAGCTTTTTACTTTCTCTTCCTGTCCAATTTTGGGGCATAATTATTCCTCCTGAAAAAAGTTTTCTTACCCTACTACTTAACTTAAGTCGGGACGGAGTAATAATAAACTTACTTTACTACGTAGTAGGTTTTACATTATCTCTCTGGGGGTATATCCTGTTAATGTCTCTTCTATTAACAGAACGGTGAAGATAGAAAAGGGATAAATTTCTTTTGCATTACATGTGTTTCATTCCATACGAATTTGTGAAGTACCAATTTTTTAATAATCTTAAATTTATGAGCAATTTTGTTTCAAAATCATAACTTTCATTTAATACCATATGTAAGGTACCAATTTTTTAATCTAATCTTACATTTATAAACCAGTTTCATGATACATATCCATGAAAGAAAACTCTTTTTTTAGATTTATTTTATTTTGGTATTAACGATTTTGTTTCAAAATTATAACTTTTATTCAATACGATTTTGAATACGAATTTGATTTAATCCTGTGAAGTACCAATTTTTTAATATAATCTTAAATTTATGAGCCAGTTTCGTGATACATATCCATGGAAGAAAGCTTTGTTTTTGTTTTTTTTAGATTTATTTTATTTTGACACTAACGATTTTGTTTCAAAATCATAACTTTTATCTAATACAATATGTAAGGTACCAATTTTTTAATGTAATCTTAAATTTATAAACCAGTTTTGTAATGCATATCCATGCAAGAAAACTGCTTTTTTTTAGATTTATTTTATTTTGGTATTAGCATCTTTGTTTCAAAATTATAACTTTCATTCAATACGAATCTGTGACTTACCTATTTTTTAATATAATCTTAAATTTATGAACCAGTTTTGTAATACATATCCCTACAAGAAAACTTTCTTTTTTAGATTTATTTTATTTTGAAACTAACGATTTTGTTTCAAAATCATAATTTTCAATTAATACAATATGTAAGGTACCAATTTTTTAATGTAATCTTAAATTTATAAACCAGTTTCGTGATACATATCCACGTAAGAAAATTTTCCTTCTTTAGATTAAAATTATGTTTCAAAATTATAACTTTCATTCAATACGAATCTGTGAAGTAATAAATTTTTAATATAATCTTTATTTCATGAACCAGTTTCGTAATACATATCCTTGCGAGAAAACTTTCCCTTTTTTTTTTACATTTATTTTAGCATTAACGATTTTGTTTCAAAACGGTAATTTTCATTCCATACGAATTTATAAAGCACCAACTTTTTAATGTAATCTTAAATTTATAAACCAGTTTTGTAATACATATCCATGCAAGAAAACTTGCCTTTTTTTTACATTTATTTTGGCATTAACGATTTTGTTTCAAAACGTAACTTTAATTCAATACAATATGTAAGGTACCATTTTTTAATGTAATCTTAAATTTATGAGCCAGTTTCGTAATGCATATCCATGCAAGAAAACTTTCTTTTTTTAGATTTATTTAATTTAGGTATTAATGATTTTGTTTCAAAATTATAACTTTCATTCAATACGAATCTGTGAAGTACCAAGTTTTTAATATAATCTTAAATTTATGAAACCAGTTTCGTAATACATATCCATACAAGAAAACTTTCTTTTTTTAGATTTATTTTATTTTGAAAACTAACGATTTTGTTTCAAAATCATAACTTTCATTAATACAATATATAAGGTACCAATTTTTTAATGTAATCTTAAATTTATAAACCAGTTTCGTGATACATATCCATGCAAGAAAACTCTATTTTTAGATTTATTTTTATTTTGGTATTAACGATTTTGTTTCAAAATATATAACTTTCATTCAATACGAATCTGTGAAGTAATAAATTTTTAATGTAATCTTAAATTTATAAACCAGTTTTGTAATACATATCCATGCAAGAAAACTTGCCTTTTTTTTACATTTATTTTGGCATTAACGATTTTGTTTCAAAACGTAACTTTAATTCAATACGAATCTGTGAAGTACCAATTTTTTAACATAATCTTAAATTTATAAACCAGTTATATCCATGCAAGAACACTTTCCTTTTTTAGATTTATTTTTATATTTATTAGATATATTTGTTTCAGAATCATAACTTTCATTCACATAAAAAATAACATATACACACACACACATATATATATTATATATATATATATATATATATATATATATATATATATATATATATATATATATTTATTTATATATATGTGTATATATACATGTATATATATATATATATATAAATATGTATATATATATATGTATATATATGTATGTATATATATATATATATATGTATATATATGTATATATATGTATATATGTGTATATATGTATATATATATGTATATATGTGTATATATGTATATATATATATATATATATGTATATATATGTAAATATATATTTATATATGTATATATATATATATATATATATATATATATATATATATATATATATATATATATATATATATATATATATATGTATATGTATATATATATGTATATATATATGTATATATATATATATATATATATATATATATATATATATATATGTATATATATATATATATATATATTATATATATATATATATATATATATATATGTATATATATATATATATATATATACATATATATATATATATATATATATATATATATGTATATATATATATATATATATATATATATACATATATATACATATATATATATATACATATATATATATATATATATATATATATATATATATATATATATATAAGTATATATACATATACGTATATAGATGTGTATATATGTACATATATACACATCTATATACATATATGTATATATATATATATATATATATATATATATATATATATATATATATATATATATATATATATATATATATATATATAAATACATATATACCTTCTCTTCCTATTCACTCTGTGACATTAATTACTACTCTTGACAAAATAATTTTTTTACTCTGCTAGATAGTAATTTTTACTCATCTCTCTGGGGGTATTTCCTGCATATGCTTTTTTATCGCAGGACGTCGAAGGCAGAAAAGGGATGAATTTCTTTACCATTACATCCGTTTCAACGAGAATTCGTAAATCGATTCATTTTGGAAATGAATCTGCCTGGAAGATGGCGCCACGAGGAAGCTTATCATCCCTTACAGATAAGAATATGTAACAAGAATTAATTGCGTATCACCTGTTTCAGAAAAAAATCCATTAACATTTCTTTCAGCTCTAGATCGATTTATTACAAAATAATAAACCCTCACTTCAGTTTCAAGGGAGAGCTGAGAGCGTCTAAGCTTTTCGTAAAGTTATTTTTAATTAACCGATGCTAAATAGCTAAGTATTTTGACTGATTAAACAAGCAATATGCTCCGATTCGATGCTTCCAGACAAAGCACGACTAAGGAGAAAAAAATAAATGGTTTCAAAATTTGAATGTTAATTATGATCAAAATATAAAATGAATCAAGACGACTCTAAAAATATAGATATCAGAAAGGTCTACAAAAAATACTAGTACGTGGAAATAAGTTGAATTAATTATATTTTATTTATATTTTTCCCGAAACAAACTTTTTTCTCCCTTTCAGTGCACTTTTGAAAAGAATATTAAAGACCTTTTTAATTTTCCACAATCATAAAAATAACGTGTTTGTATAGTAATATCTGGCACAAACGCTTGAAGTCAGTGAAACTGAAAATAACTAAAAACTCCTTTTCATATATTTCCGATGAAAACATGTTTAATATGATTTTTCTGAGAAATAAAGCACTTATTCTTTTGGAATAATATATTTTATCCAAGCTTACCCAATTTTCAAAAGGAAATTTTAATAGAATTTTAGATAAGCTTACCTAAATTAACTGTCTATAGTATAAAAAGTTTTGAAAATAAAGTACTACAGTAAATTAAATGATTGGCTTAGTCCTTCAATTTCACTTCAAATGAAAATAGAACATGTGAATTTACTAGGATATAAAATTTTTTTATGTAGCTAGCACGTAAAAGTTTTGGTAAAAATATATAATTCTAAAGAAAGTAAAAACTAGAAAATCTGTACTAATAAACGATTCTGTATGCATCAGATTAAATATTTTATTATTGAACAACAATAGTAAATCTAATATTAGTGGTTCATATATATATTTTTATAAAATAATTTTATTAAATAATTTTATATCAGTAATTAAAATATATTAGTTATTAAATATTTAATTATTAATAATTAATAATTATTTATTTAATTACTTATTAATTAAATAAATAATTTTATTAATTATTATTTTATTTATTTATTTATTTAATTATCATTAATTAATAATTAATAATTATTTAATACTTATTAAATAATTTTATATCATTATTTATACTAAATTTTATCAAGTAGTCATTTTAAATACAAAAATTTAAACATTATCTAAACAATGGAATTATTTAATCGGTTAAGCTTTCTATTAAAATGTTCTTTAATATTTTTAAATTCGTACCAAAATCCGGTATAAACTGAGAAAAAAAGTTCATTTAATTATACTACTTTTTTTTAACATTAGGTAGGTGAAGAATTTGTAAGTTTCTTTAATTCCGTCCCAGAATCAGTGGGTTTAAATTCTAACAACCTATTTTCCCAGATCATGGATGCGCAAAAGCCATTAACTCTGGGATTGGTAAAATAAAAGAAAAACAATTAGCCAATACAATTTAGGTAAGTGAAGAATTTGTAAGTTTCTTCCATTCCGTCGCAGAATCAGTGGGTTTGAATTCTAACAACCTATTTTCTCCCATCATGGATGCTCAAAAGCCATTAACTTTTGGATTGGTAAAATAAAAGAAAAACAATTAGCCAATACAATTTATTCTAAAATTTTAATTGCAATAAATATTTCTATATCCATTCATTATTAAAAGAATGACACTGTGGATAAACTAATGTTATTTAATAGATATTTTGAGGTTGAAATATTTCATGGATAGCCACTATAACCCTAACAAGCCCCAGCAACATTTAATTTAAGCATTTCACCACTATTCCCATTGTTTCTATCTTTTTACCATGTTTCCAAATGAAATAAGTAACATTAGTTCTTGTCCCGAAAGAGAAAGGCATCGAGTGAAGCTTAAAAGGAAAATTCTCTCAAATGCGAGCTCTAATACACTTACATTGGAATCTTCTAAGGAGGGATAAAACAAAAACCTCACAAAGTTCTATGTGTTCCGATTGGAAATGAAACCACTTTGATGTTCATAATTAAACCAGAGTGGAAAATGGTTGGCACTACTTTTGAATTGTAGGTAATCATTTTTGTTAAATTATATTACATAAATATACATGTCGTATCCAGTGGTAGGCGAATGGAAGAAGCAGTCTTTCTTGGTAAATCATCTCTTTATTTCAAAGTATGGTTTCCTTTTGAGGCGTCACTTGCGCCATTTCCATTTATTCATGGCGGAGCTACGCGTGGCTGCTGCTGACAGCTCTATGTCTTCGTGCCAACTGTCTCTTATTGCTTTGATACTCACCAAATTCTTACAATATCCTTTCGCTTGACTGAATTATGCCAAAAGATGACGCGAGTTTGGGTTTTTTTTCATTTGTTTTGTTGTTACGAAAGAGTTCCCTTTTAAATCGTTTACAACTCACTTAGTTTTTCCACATCCCCCCTTTTTAGACCTGACATATTTTTTTATTTGTGGCGGTCCGGATAGAACGTTTTGGCGGATATGAGCTGGCATTCTGACCGTAGTGGCTCATCCCGACTTTAAGTAGTAGTTCCCCAACTAATTACTCCCTGGTGTCCCAAAATGATTTTTCCCAACATTCCAAACTAATTGTTATTAACATTAAATTGAGGTACTGTGAAAAAAAAGAGGTATAAGGGACAGAAATTGAAACTTTGCGTTAGCTAATGCAAATGAAAAGAGAAAAGTATATTTCATATTTAAACGAGAACAAATACTGTTAACCTTTTTTATGTGTATGACTAATTTTGTCTCGTTTTCTAAAAAACTTGATTTTTGGTAGTTAATAAAATAAACACGAAAAATTTGAAAACAAATTTTAATAATTTTAAAATATCGTTCAAATATAAAAACTTAATTCAAACGATAAAAAGATATTTTAACATATTATTGATGTATAATCATAAAAACTTATTTTATTAACTACCTAAAATCAAGTTTTTTAGAAAATGAGGTAAAATTAGTCATACACATAGGTATTTAAAACATTTTCCTTGAGAAAACATTGGTGAAATATGTTTAAAATTGGAATATTGGGGGTAAACGGTTAAGTAGTAGATCCCAGCCCAATTATCCTTCGTATTGCAATATGTTGTTCTGCAGCATTCTCAACTACTACTTATATCTAAATATCAAATTGAAACACAAGAAAAGAAGTGTAAGTGACAAAAGTGAAAACTTTGAGCTCACTAATGCAATTGACATAATTTATATTTAATCAAACACATACATATAAATTAGATTATTAAAACAAATATGCTATATGTGAAAACTTCTGAACTTAGCACTAGTTTTACCCAAATTTTACTTTTACTTCCACACCTTTGCCTACTGCTTCTACTGCTGCAATTAATTCCTTGTATGCAAACATATGAGAGAAATAGTGTGAAGATTGAAATCCATTTTCAGCACATTTTAAAGACTGATTTATTAAAATATCAATTAAATATTTGTGAGTACAATTTAAAAATCTGATGGACACCACGACTTCCTTGTGCGTCTGCCATATTACACTCATTTTTTGTTGTACTTTACACTTTTATTATTTAAATACCAGGTACAATCTTCTGTTTTCAAAGTGGATCTTAGTACGCTACGAAAATGCTAAAATATTAGTTTTTAATAACTTAATATTTAAACAATACTAACAGAAGAATAATTAGTATATATTAGTTCAACATTCAGTAGTATGTATCTGTTCAACAAAGAGTAGTATACATTAGTTTAATAATGAGTAAAACTCAAGCTCTGACTTTCGGCCGTGATCGGTAACTCTAATATCCGTTGTATTCCGTTGTTTTTCTCGTTATCTTCATTTTAAAGAGTTCGGATTGCATTTAAAAATGGAGGTACGAAATAAATAGTATAACTATTTTTTAATGCGCAAGCTATAAAAAGAAAAATCTTAATATAACGGACATTAACGTTACCGACCAATTGTTTTCTGTGTCATTGGATTCTCAGAAATCTGTTTAGTCCGTTCCTAGTTGGGTTTTGGCAGTTTCCGTGTGGCGTCTGTGTGTGTATGAGCCTCTCTTATTTTTATTTCTTTGTTTTATTTATTTATTATTTTTTAAGGGTGTAGTTGTTTCTTTTCTCACCCAAGGATATCCACACATCTGGAACCTTTCTATTAAGGTAGGTGGCCCCTGAGAAGCAAATAATAGATCAAGGGTGACAACCTACTGCTCGCGAGCCACATGTTGCTCATTGAAGGATTACACAGGCCTGCGATGAAAAAAATACAAAGGATGTGACATCTAAACTTAACGTATTTTTTAGTACTGATTTTGAAAAGAATCATCAAAAATGTCTATCACGTCACATTTTTTTGAAAAATTGAATTTTATGTGGTTTTTTATGAAAATTTCTCACGTATTTTGCTTTCATACTTTCCTTCGTGTTTTGGCACTTTACCGTGATGAAACCCTCAAATTTACCCTTCTGTGGTAAACTACAACAACGCAGTTAGTATTTTAGGGCTTTTAAAGCTTCAATGTTGATCCAGATCACCAATTAGACAGATTTCTGGAAGCGCGCGAGCCTGGGAACGCTCAATGTACCTCTTCATCATCCCTCCCTCCCGCCGCAATCACTGTTAACCTATAGTGACCCTCGAATCCTTATCAGTGACCTCATGTAAGCAACAGTACTTAGTCTGTGAAAGAAGCAACTCAATTATTAGGCTCCAGATTAAAAGAAAAAAACTTATTGGCCAAAGGAACCACTTTTTATTGGTACAGGAATCGTGAAAAGGAATTTATTCAGTATTTTGACGAAGACGAGAACCTCATTTATTGCTCAGATGTTCCTGGATTGATGAGAAAATTTAAGATTCCTTACAATAAAGATGAATGGAGGCTTTTCATATATTCGTCAAAAAGGAACCTTAAAGCTGTCCTAATTCATCAAGGAAACCAATGGGTGTCTCTGCCAGTTGAATACTCGGTACATTTAAAAGAAAGGTATGAAAACCTAACTCTCGTTCTCAACAAAATAAAATATGACAACCACGGCTGTATCATTTGCGGTGATTTAAAAATCATCACCATGCTTCTCGATCAACAAAACGGGTATACAAAATTTCCGTGTTTTATTTGTGAGTGAGACAGCCGTGACAAAACACAATATTGGGTCAGAAAAGATTGGCTCAAAAGTCAGAATCTTGTGCCAGGCACCAAAAATGTAATTCGAGAAAGCTTGGTTGCTCAAAAAAAAAAGAAAAAAAAATTACCCCCCTGCACATAAAATTAGGTGTTATGAAGCAGTTTGTTAAGACTCTTCCAAAACATGGTGATTGCTTAAAATATATGTGTAAAAAGTTTCCTGAATTTTCTGAAGCCAAATTGAAAGAGGGAGTCTTCGTAGGACCAGACATCCGAAAACTTATTAGGAATAACAAATTTGAGACAACTATGACATTAAAGGAAAGAGAAGCTTGGGTTGCCTTCAAAGATGTTGTGAAAAAATTTCTGGGCAATCACAAAGATCCCAAATTTAAAACAATTGTTGGCAACGTGCTAGACAAATTTCAAGTGTTGGGCCATGAGTGTAAAACTGCATTTCCGCCAATCGGATTTGGACTTTTTTCCCGAAAATTTAGGATCCGTCAGCGAAGAACAGGGAGAAGGTTCCACCAAGACATGAAGGATATGGAGAGAAAATATCAAGGTAGGTGGAATAAGCATATGCTTGCCGACTATAGTTGGATGTTAGCAAGAGATGAAGATAAGATTGAACGTAAAAGAAGAACTTCAAAAAGAAAATTTAGCGGAAAAAATGTACGTAACTAAATTTAAATGTCTTTGTTTCGTATTGAGTTTCAATATATTTCAAACTTACATTTATTATATATATAAACCTTAATAAAACGTAAAAACAGGTCGTTGGGGGTTTTCTAGGAGTGTTTTTCTTATAAAATTAATGTAAAAAATTTAATAACGAGGGAACTTTTTGTCTCGCCCTGGTGCAGCTCATGTGTTCTGGTTGCGATGGTTTTCATTCTTTATATACAAAATGTATACATTTTTAATTTTAATTGTTGTTTAAAAATTAATATGCCTAATCATAAACAGATTTAATAAACTCCCATGAATAGATAAAACCCACTGTTGCCAGTCAGTACAAGCTAACAGTTCGAGAGCATTTTTTCCATATAGGATATTACCAGTAATATGTACATCAATTTTACAAAAAATCCTGACGTGATGGGAAAAAATGGAGGTCATTTTCGAAATCAGCATACCAAATAACTTAAAAATACGAAAACACTTCTCTTGTATTTTTCAAAAATTTCAATTTCGCAGGCCTGTGTTATTTGTGGCTCTCGGTAAATGTACCCGAGTTCCCTTTCCATTTTTGTGTTATTATATTAAAAAAAATTTTTTTTACAACTCATGGAGCTCCGGTAATGGTGGGTAAAAAAAAATCTGTTATATTGTCCTTTTAAGAGATGATTCTCAAATTCTTCAATTCATACCGATTCACTGCTTAATTCACCAAGAACCTCTCGTTACAAAATATTTAAAATATACTAATGTTATGAAAACAGTGTAACAGATTGTAAATTACATTCGCACCAGTGTAAAAAATCATCGACGATTAAAAAAAATTTTTTTTGAAAAAATTAAGGATGAAGAACTTCTAAATGGTATTTATTAAATATAATTTCTGTAAAAAAAATTTCAATTTTTTTTTGCATACCCTTTAAATGCGTATTTAATTTCAAATTTTGAAAAATGGTTTGGACTATCAAGGAGCTTGGCAGCTCCTGTAATAGATATTACAGCAATCCTAAATA
Organism: Pardosa pseudoannulata; assembly: GCA_032207245.1. NCBI lineage: Eukaryota > Metazoa > Arthropoda > Arachnida > Araneae > Lycosidae > Pardosa > Pardosa pseudoannulata. The sequence goes on from CM063503.1 coordinate 33,892,717, forward strand.
TAAAATTCCAGCTTTCTACGAATAACCTTTTTTGATACATATAGATGTCATGTCTAAACTAGTCAAAAATCATTCATGAATGGTCCAAAGCATTCATGAATCCAAAGCTTCAAAAGTTTACTTGTATGTACGTAAAACGTAAAAACGAAACTAGTCAAAATTTACTTAACCATGGTTAAAATGAATATTTCCGGTGAAACATGAACACCAAATTTTTTCGCAATTACAATACTTCCTTTAGTTCGTACAAGGAAGTAAAGATCACCAAAATATCTAGAAGTTTTTGATTAAATAACTAAAATGAAACTTAACCACTTTGCATCAAAATATATTTTATTTAACAAAAATTTATTCTCGCATATCCGAGACTATGAAAAAAATAAAGTTGACAATATACATAACAACTAAGAATAAAATTCGTCCTTCACTGGAAAGTTAACCACTTTTTCGGGTTATTAATGAGAAAATTATCGACATCATCTTGTGTTAAGCCTCGTTTTAACATTTTCGGGACAATATTTACAAGCATATGACTGTATCCATGACCTCCATACTTCATCTAAAATGAAACACATTGTAAAGAAACAAGTCATTAATCAGAATTTAAAAACATAAATCATTATTGGTTCGAAATATCTGTATAAAATATACAGTACCCTTACTTTTTTTTCATAATGAAAATACAATGAAAAACACGCTGTTTCGTAAGAAATTTGAAAATAAATGAAAGCCTTTGAAAATTTATTAACTTAAACAATTTTGCTAAAATCTACATTAGGTATTGAAAAAAATATTTTTATATCTAAAAATTTCATTTCCAATCTGCTCCAAATGATTTATTTCCAAAAATCTGCCTACTATTTAGCAAGAAGTTTTATTGGAAAATACTTCATGTTGAAACGAGTTTTAAATTAAAAGCGAAACACACTTCTTCTACGATAAATCCTAGCAACAACTATGAATATATATATATTTTTTCCTTTAGAAAATTCTATCAAGTAGCAAAAATCAACTTCAACTTTTGCTTCAAAAGACTGCGGCCCTCTCGGCGATGTTGAGCGCCTAATCAGTTTACCCTAATCAATTTTAGTTTTATTAATGCGATTTCCTTTGTATGCATTGAATGCGCTGATAAGGCATATTTTGGGGAAAAAATACTGCTGGTTTATTAAGTTATTAAGCTTTCATGCTATCAAAGCAAGGAATAATATTCTACTCCTGGAATTAAAATTAATCACTAGGTTTAAAATGAAAAAAATATTTTAATCCGTTTAACATAGAAAAATGAGAAATCAATTGTCTTCGCTTTACACAAAGAAATATTTAGTTAAATTTTGGTCAAACATTATAATTATTTAATAAAATATACAAGATTAAATAAAGATTTATTAGATTTTTCTAAAAAAATACATATAAAATAAAACTTTTGTGCATTAAGTCTCTATGAAATCGGAAATCTTTCTTTCAAGCTTACTTCAATAACATTTCCTGATATTTTATCTTACAAACTGTAATTGCAATTTCTTGAAAAATTTCGCTCTTCTAGGAATATTTTCTCTTTCGTGTGTTTAAAAGAATATATTTAAAATAAGTCTGCGTTTTGATATATTTATTTTTAAGAACTTCGTTTTAATCACTTTAGAAATACCTCTTTTTTATCTTTACTGTAAAATTATTCAGTTACTAATTTTAAATTTTTGATCTTGTATATTTTCATTGCTTTAAAGTTTCAACTTCTATTTTATTGTAATTCTACTTCAGAGCCAAAACTGGAGAGCATTTGCTTTCCAGACTGATCAACTCGTTACTTTTCTTTATCCTTAAATGAAATCTGAAGTCAACGGCGCTAGATTTGCATCAGTACCGAAAAAATAAAAGTAAATAACACATTGAAACAAACTGATAAATAAAATGAGACAATCCGGCTTTCAATCTTAACACATTGTATGCGGGACACATACTAGTACGTTTTCTGACGATTGATACTTGAACGCGGGACACGTACTAGTACTGGTTAGTGTAACAACATGGTTTGTTTGTGGGTACAAAAATAACGGTATATACAGGAAAACGAAGCCGAATGTTCTTGTCTACTACATAGATTCTGGAAAATTTAGACAAATAAAAACTATTTTTTAAGTTATTAGTTTTATGATTGCTCTTTTCATTTTTTTATAACGTAAAAATGTTTATATATAACATAATTCGAAAAAATTAAAACTCTATACTACTATTTCAATTTGATTTTTCATATTTACGATACTATTATAAATTTATCCACTAAAAAATATATTTTTGTTTACAAAAATCTTATGGTTGTTATTTATATATTTCTATTTATATATTTGTTTATATATTTCAATATAAAATACGAAAAGTTGGTTAAAAAATTAAATAATTTTCGATCTATTGAGATTTAACTAAATAACTAAATTTACTCGCAAAAAGCCCGCTTCCGGTACAATTCCGCTGCGAAATGTACCCGCACACAATGTGTTAAACATAAATGCAAAATGCAAGTACTTTGAAGATGAAAATCAAAAGGTGGTAAATTGCGAATAAATTATACAGTAAATCACTGTGTATGTAATTCTCATTTACACGTCGTTTGCATACATAAGACGTCATTCAGAGAGAATAGTGATTAGAAAGGACGTATTTATAGGGGGAATGGGTCGAAGGGGTCTGGCCCCTCCCCGAAATATTTTCAATATATACATTACAAGATTTTTTTAAACTTATTAACGTTTGTGTACATTACTAGTGTTGAAAGATCGTTTACTACTATGAAAAAAGTAAAAAACACTTTATAACAATAGAAACTAGTCAAAAGCAGTTTACAAATGACTATAAATACAAATAAAGATTTGAACAATCTGGCCTTAAAAGACAAATTTATTTTACTACTATAAAACGGTAATTTATAAATTACTGTTTGTAACATACTATTTTCTAATTTTGTTGTCATACAAGTTTGTGTAATTTTGTAAAAGAAAAATAAAAGGATATGTCATATTCCTTTTTTCCAAAATAGTTCATAATTCCTTCATAAATTTTCCTTAAATTTACAATAATCAAAATTGTGTATCAAAATTTTGATATGTCTTTTATATAATATGCAACATTATGCATATCTCGAACGACATATAAACGGTGCTTTACTATACTACAAATAAATGCCCCAATATCTAATAATTACACCCTACACAACATGCATGAAAGATGTTCACGCATTAATAATTTTAACTGAATTTATAAAATATTAAAAACTGTTAAAAGCATTATCTTATTATAAAAAATATATTCTCTAAAATTGTAAATCATTCCGGTTTAGAGTTACTGTTTGCCTGGATATATCAATGTAGACAGTTTTTTTTAACTCATTTAGAAACAAAATATAGTTAATCATCCCCTGTATAAAAAGTAAAAAAAGAAACTTATAAATTTACTTACAATCCGATGTTTGGTATGTATATCCTGACTAAGGACGATTTTTTCTCTAAAACCTTCTTTGACCAAAGAGCTTATCATACCAATTCTTTGAGCATCACTTGGCATATCAGTTTCTTCCGAATGCTGGTAGTGAGAAGTTTCAATACCAAATAAATCAAATTCACAAAAGGTTCCCATGGAAGCAAAGTCTAACAAATCTTCTTCAGTAAAAAATGTGCCTGGAAATAATAAATATTCTTTATTCGTGCTTACTTAATACTAAATTGAATACCATTATTTCCTATGGATAAACCGCTGATTATACGTGTTTAACCCTAGTCATTTCTGCCGATTACATATCGGTGCCTATCTTTAATCTAAGTTATTATAGACTGCACAGAATTTTTTAAAAAAATAGGATGTTTAAACATCTTTGAATACTACAGTACGTCACATCAGTGATCAGATATAGTTTTAAACATCATACGATGCCATTTATGAAAAAGGAAAAACATCGTGAAAAATACTTATTTGGTATTACATGTAAAATAAATACTGTAAAATGGAGTTTTATAATAGATAAATAAATTTTTCGTAATTTCAGTCCATGTGGCTGCAGAAAAGGTAAATTTAATTGCACTGTATGAAAAATGCTAAAGTGTCGATCCAAATGAAAAATTTATAGTAATAGAAATTACTTTGAAATTTTGTAGATTGTCTATAAGATTGCCCTCTCTCTAATCTCAAAACAAACGCGTTCTAACAAAACAAAAGTCTACAAACTATTTTAGAGGTACCTAAAAAAGGGATGCCAGGCATTAATGAGTTAAAACCTGAATTTTAACGGTTGCGGCTTTTCCAAAAGAGTTTTATTTTTCCAATATGGATCCAATATGGATGCATCTATCCATTCCAGGTACAACCGCTTCATAAATTCGAGGACAGACGGACAGATATCTTAGGCTATTATTATATAGAGGATATTTTTAACTATTTCTAAGATTGACAAACCATTAACTACTTTATGAAATTTATTAAATGTTTAGATTAGAAATCTGGAATAAGAAGAGAGAAAGCTCACTCATGATCAAGAGCAATGCATTAGCACTTGATCCACTCTTTTACTTTTCAACAAAAATCCCAAAATGTAACTGTAAAATAAAATCAACCTAGAATTCTAGGAAAAGAAAAAAATCTTAGCTCCTTACGATCGAGATGTCCCATTACTATTCGATCTGCTTTTACACCAGCTTCTTGAAAGATTCTCACAATTTCTTCGGGGGCTTTCCGATCTCTTCCGGGATGTATTGTTATAGGACATCCTGTTTCTACCTGTACAATAGCAGATGCAACCAAAGACTGCGTTTCAAATGCTGAAAAGAGAGAAAGATTTTAAATTTAAATAATCTTATTTCCATACTCTAACGCAGTGTTTCCTAACCGGTGCGCCGTAAACATTTCAAGTGTTCCGCAATAATGAACCGGATTTATTCACAAATCGGAAGTGTATACTCGTATTCGAATGGCCGAGAAGTCTGCATTATGATAATAAACATTGAAAAGGATAATAATCATTAAAACATAACTATCAGTGGTGATTTGGAATTATGACTGCTCAATTCTATTAAAATGACTAATGACAAGCTTATATATTTCATATTAACCCGTAAATGGCCGAAACACTTATGAGAATATATTTTGAGATGAAAATTTGAACCTTATTTATTATATGCTGTACAGAGTAAAACAAACAACAATGATAATAAACATTGAAAAGGATAATCATTCAAACATAACTATCATTGGTGATTTGGAATTATGACTGCTCAATTCTATTAAAATGACTAATGACAAGCTTATGTATTTCATATTAACCCGTTAACACTAGATTACCCAAGGCAGTCATTTTGACTGTTTTTTTAATTTCAATTAGAAAAACAATTATGAAATATAATGACACAATTTCTTAGAATTTGGTGACTTTTTCTATAACATATAAATGGGTTTATGAATAATTGTAGTTACTTCCGCCCTCCTTTATTATATAATATTAAAAATTAATTTTAAACAAATTTCTTTACATATTTGTTATTTTTTCACAATGCAGTCATTTTGACTGTTTTTGGGCAATATAGGTATACAAGAAATCTCGGGCAATCTAGTGTTAATGGCCGAAAAACTTATGCAGACTATATTTTGAGATGAAAGTTTGAACCTTATTTATTATATGCTGTACAGAGTAAAAAACACATGAAATTCAAACAACAGTGATAATGAACACTGAAAAGGATAATAATCATTAAAACATAACTATCAGTGGTGATTTGGAATTATGACCGCACAATTTTAATAAAATGACTGATGACAAGCTAATATATTTCATATTAACCCGTTAATGGCCGAAACACTTATGCAGAACATATTTTGAGATGAAAATTTGAACCTAATTTATTATACGCTGTGTACAGTAAAACAAATATGAAATTCAAACAATTTTGAATCTTACAGCCTCTTCTCGTTAGTAATAATCTGTTAATTTAAAACATTATAAGAAACCATTTATGAAAAAAGAAAAAAAAATGTGATTAGATATTTATTTGGTACCACATACAAGTACAGTATTGTAAAGCGAAGCTTTATTATAATAGATAAATCCTCCATTATTACAGCAGATTTCCGCTGTACTATAAAAAACAAACTCTGCTTTGTTTAAAGAATAAGATTTTTCCTATGTAATAGAAGAGTAACTTTATAAAAGTTATTTAGATTTGTAATATGATGTAATGCATTAAAAAAGTATACACCAAGTGAAACAAATAGAAGTCTAGTAAAATAACTTTGTAAATTAAAATTTAATTTATAAAAAAATAAAACTAATTATCACTTTTATTAAGTAAACTCTTTTACAGTAATACGAACAATACAAGCAACACATTTTATTTTATAGCATGATAAAAACTATTATATTTATTTTCTTTTCTTAACAATTATTAAATTTTTTACAATTATTATTATAGTTTTATTAACTTTTTGGGACGCGGTAGCCTGGTTGGTAGAACGTCAGTCTCGTAACCGAAAGGTGGCGAGTTCTCCTCGTCTCGGCCAAAGATCGCTGTGTTGCTAATGGCAGTTGGAACACGTTAAATATGTCGTGACTGCAAAGTCCAAGTTCCCATATCAAATTATACCTCTGGGGCACTGAATCAGGGATGAGTCGGTCTCTGGTTTGGATCTAAATTCTGACTTGCGGATGGATGAATGAGTGTATGAATGAGTTCGACAGGCCTCTAAAAAGGGTTGTGTCGTGTGTGTTCGAGCAAAGTCGTACTTTCACCTTAACGGTGCTCGTTAACAATGAAAGGCGCACATATCTGTCTTAATTCGAAAGAGCAGCGCTCATTCGGGCTTGGTATGACCAAGTGGCATTAGACCCACCCCCGCCCCATTATTTTTTTTTAAATGTCATATACATCTGAAGTTTTGGTATACAGAATGAAGCATATTTTACTTCAACTTGATTTGAAAATTTAGTTTCTAATGCACATATTTCAAAATTTGTCTTCCGAGTTAGAAAATTCTACATTTTTCCATTTGGTGTATATATTTTATGTTGTTATAGAAAATATGCATCTTTTCATTGACAAAACTTAAGTAATTTTTATAAATAATATAGTTATAAATGATATAGTAATTTTAGACAACTGGTAAAAAATTCGTTTTAAAAATAGCAGACGTTATTTTATGACAAATCTAAAAAAACGTACGATAAAAATTTTTTGTCTCAAAAGATATGTACCCTTAAATTAGTGTTCAGTTTAAAAAAAAACATTGCCCAGAAAAGTGTTTCGTATTTAATGAAAGTTTGGGAATCACTTCTTTGATGTGTGAAATGTATATGAAATATTAACCCTCTAAGTGGTTCGCACGTACAGTTCCACCAAACCGATGATGTATTCAAAATGTACAATTTTCGACCTCCAAAAAAGCTCCAAAAATGGATGTAATGTACATTTTTGCCAGTACTTTCCCCCATGGAGTTTTGTGATAGGAGGGTCAGGTCGATTGTTTAGGAACTGCACCCGTCTTTGAATGGCATTTATTGAGGGATGGACCACTACCCACTGAGACACAAAGACGCTGATAGCTTTTCATTGCTTTATAAATATCTGTTTCCAAGTATTTCGTTCGCGTTAACAGATGTATCTCTCATTGCACCACTTAAATATCTTGGATGACTTAGGTAAAAAATTATAAATAAACCTCTCAAAGAATATTTTTATTTGTACTTTTAGAATCCATTATTTCTTATGGGATGATTTTCGAGACTTGACGACCTTTATATGTATTTAAAATTAACAATCTATAATACCTATTTATATATCTATTTATAACCGGAAGTAAAGGGACAATAACGAAGGTGGGTTTCTCGTATTTCATTCTATTTGACAAAGGGTGGAAGGAAAAAATCAAAGAACGCTTTGGCCACTGACACAGTAAACCTTTAGTGCAATTTTTGGAGACTTTTCTTTCCCCCGATGTGTTCCACTCGGAGGGTTAAAAAAAATTACAATTTCACCTATTTTCCAAACAAAAGACGAGATTTTAGACAAAGCAAAATACGATCCCGTACAAAATATTCTTTATAGCTGTTAGTTAAGGAACTTGTGTTAGTTAAGAACTAGATTAGAAAGTATTTTTTAACTGTCTCTAAAAAAGAACGATAGACATTCATGGTTTAAGTCAGTGTTCTGCTAAAGAAAAATTGGTCAGAAGTGTGCTCCGTATCCTAGAAAAGATTGAGCACCACTACTGTAACGTGTAAAATGTATTTGAAATATTTAAAAAATTGTACAATTTCACCGATTCTCCAAATAAAAGACAAGATTTTACACAAAACAAAATACAATTACACACAAAATGTCCTTTATAGAACTTAAAGAACTAGCTAACAAACCTTTTTTTAGCTGGCCCTTCAAAAAAAGAAGCTAAGCATTCATGGGTTAAGTCAGTGTTCTCTAAAAGAAATTGCTCAGAAGAGCGATCTGTATCCTAAAAAGGTTGGAAACCAGTGCTCTAACGTATGAAATACATTTGAAATATTAAAAAAAAAATATTCAATTTCCCCGATTTTCCAAACAAAAAAGATTTTACACAAAAAGTAAAATACGATCAAATAAAAAAAATCTTTTATAGTTCTCAATTAAGATCTAGCCTACAAAATATATTTAGCTATCCTAAAAAAGGACGCTAAGCATTCATGGGTTAATCAATGTTCTCTATAAGAAATTGCTCAGAAGAGTGCTCTGTATCCTAAAAAGGTTGAGAACCATTGCTCTAAAGTGGAAATGCATTTGAAATATTAAAAAAAAAATTATTCTAATTTCACTGATTTTTCAAAAAAAAAAAACACACAAAGTAAAATACGATCAAATACAAAATGCCATTTATAATTCTTAAGTAAAGAACTTATTACATATGCTCTTTGAGAAAGATTAATTGACTAGACACAAAAATTAATCTTTTTAGATACAAAATAAAGTGTTTCATAAAGAGAATTTGTTAAATATAAATTAACTAAGATTGTATAAAAAAATAGGTAATAAATATTCAGGAGCTACATTAAACGTTTTCCCATTATACCATTTCCCAATAGAACAAAAGAATTGTCAAATAAATTGTCAAAATTAATTTAAACACAAGAAAATAAATTAATATTATTTACAGACTAAATGTTAAAAAGCTCATTATATTTCCTAACAATGAAAGAAAAGAAAAAAGAAAAATTTATTTTATATCTAAGAAAATGAAATTCGAAGAGTCAAAAAGGATTTGCAACTAAATAGTAGTAAAAACATTTCATATTTAATGAAATACTTTTTTTGTTAAAAGAAAATTGATTCCCTTTATCTTTTATAAGAAATATAAATATATATATGTTATATATTTACAGTAAAAAGTATATATTTACAGTAAATATATATATTTAGTGTAAATATATATATTTAGTGTAAATATATATATTATATATTTACAGTAAACACCATTTAAAACCATGTATTTGAATAGATCTTACACGAAGGAGGACACTTGTATCTATACCCGTTAAAACGAAGTGCACTATGTGGATGACGGCAATAGCCGTCCAAAACGAAACGGCCGTTTTTAAACACTACGGTTATAGCGGCACAAATGTGCATTTACCGGCGTACAAGTAGAAGCTTAGTGTCATGCTTTGGAAACAATTTTTTAGGTTAATTTCGTATTCCACCTGTTACACGACTTGTAGCTTCAGTATGCACGTTGTGAAGAGAGTAGTGCGATCGTGTTTTCTCTTGAATTTATAGTTGTTATTGATTTTGTGTAAAACTCCCAAAAGTACTTTGTTGCACACAAAAAATTGCTTATTTAAGTCATTAAACCTGTAATTTCCGTTTTTAAATTTTGCTGTTATAGCCACCATCGTCCCATTACTTAGTGTCTAGAGTCCGTTGGCGCCATGATGGTTATAGCCACAACCTAATTAAAAGTGCTGAATTAATCAAAATTAAGTTTATTTAAGCAGAAAGAGTAAAAATATATAATATTCTAAATATTCTTCTAATATTCTAAAAATTACAAAAATATAGTGTTAATTTGCGAACTTCACTTGTTCCTATTGTCCGGCAATGTGTTAAATTTAATTTTACAAATAAACTAATCTTTTCTTTACAAAATTCTACGGAATTTTTGATTCTGTATGGTTTGGCTCTACCATTTGGTCCATAGACCTTGTGTAGAACAACAGCAGACCGTAGAGCTAGAAACCAAACCATGATAATTGACGAAAAGAAAATGAAGAAATCGGAACAGTTACGGCTCATTTGTATGTATAAAAATAGCAATCACTTATACCGTACTAAATTCTACATCGGGTTGATACTGTACGACATACTATTAAAAATAACAGAAAAAATTGCTTAATACAGGCACATGAAAAAAGTTCAGTTAAAATAAATAATATGGAATTGGTAACAGGGAAAATAAAACTTTCTTTAGGTTCACTACAGATGTAAAATTTCAAATTTTAAAATCGTGTAAACTACGGTTTATCAACCCAAAATTATTTTACACTCGAATGCTAAATCAACTAGATAAAAGAGAAAGAACTGTTTCACAAACTGTATTGAAAAAGTCAAACCACTCATATAAAGATATTATTAATGACAGATTTGAATGACTGATTAATGATATGTACGGTATACAAAGAGATGACCGAGTTTAAGCCTAGATTTAACCCCGGTAAAAAGAAGATAAAAAAATCAAATATTTTAAGAACTTTAAAAAAGCTATGTTAAAGATAAAGCAACTCCAGTTTAGCCATGCTTAGATCGTATTAACAACCTGAGCATGCCAATATAATCTACCAAAACTTTCTTCACAAGCTACTAGTAGCTCATGATCGACGGTTTAGCGACCTGTAATGGCAGGGTAAGATAACTTACGTGTAAGTGGCCATGAACAACCAATCTCTCCAATAACTCCACATTTGATTGTAGTACCATCCACCCCAAGCAAAATCTCGTCTCGTATTTTTTTAGCCATTTCTTCCACAGACATACCGAGGACATTAGGACACTGCGACCGCTCCACATAGAAACCTGTGATAAATTCGATTATAGAATTAACTAACTGTTACGTTTAACTATGCATGTTTATGAATCAATAATACGGAGACAAATTATTTTACTTACTATTACAATCTGTTTTCATAACATCTACTGTAATTTTATTTTTGTTAATAATATCTCAAAGTTATGTAAAGTAATAAATTAGTCCTGACTCATATTGCAGATGATGATTAGCGAAATTGAAGTACGCAAAAAAGTGTCATATTTATAATACTTACATAAATGGTTTAGATAATATAATAAAACAGAAATGTTCTAACCTCGACTTTTTGCAAGATAAGGCTGACACATATAAAATGTCACACTTAATTGTGCTACTCTCTCGATGGGTGTTCATAAAATTCTCCTCTAAGTATACAGAATGAATTAGCTCGTTCATAACTTTTTGTAACAGTTTTGCGACTCCTTTCAATTTTGACACTTATATAGACATATCGAACTTTAATCACAAATACATAATGGTCTTTATTTGAAAAATTAATTTTTAATGCATTTTTTAACCTTCTGTATTATATATATAAAAAAATAGGGATACTCCTGCAAAATATCAGTAAATATTTCACATTCACAACACAATTTCATTCACAAATATCATTGAAAATATTATATATTTACAGTAAACACCATTTAAAACCATATATTTATATGTAGAACCACATAAATTATGCAAAAATATAGATACCTACTATTATCTGTACAATCAGTAATTTTTAGCACTATTCTTTCCGAACTTTTCCTTCAATTTTAGTTATAAATTTACCCTAACAGTATGAAATCTTTGCCATTCTCCATTTTTCTTTATTGTGAGAACGGGCCAACCTCCTAGCCCTAGCTCTTGGCTTAGGCCAAATGGACAACTTTAATATTGATGGCAATGTAGAGTTCAAAAGTACTTTAGGAATTGATGATCCATCAATAAGACTTCAAAACGCTGCATCCAAGTTGTTTATAAAGGAGCTTTCTGGTCCTGGTGTAATCAAATTTTAAAATTCAGAGACAATATCACAAAGATTTCTAAGACTTGAGCAAAAAACGAAGCAAGTATTATCGGTGTTGCCTAATTTTGACTGCAAGAGAGAATCGTCACGTTACAGTCAAATTCAAATACTTACAAAGCAAAGACAGATTTTATAAGAATGTTTGGTTGCAGGACTAGCATCAATTCACTTTCAATGTATAATCATAATGAAAACATTTTATTAAAAAAAATAGTAATTGTTTGCTTATACATCATAAGACATAAAGCTTCTTTCTAATAGACATTACACCAAACTAGTGTATTTTAATGTAGTTATTTTGTCAGTCGTCATATTGTCCACATAGTTTCATCTCATCTTAAACCCCATGAATGCTGCATATTACGAAATTGTCCCAATTTTTATTGGGTTCTATATGCAAATTCTGTTGGAAATTGAAAACTATGAAAATAAACTATATTTTCAAAATTAAAATTTTAAAATTTAATTACAATTAAATTATTTTATAGTTCATAGTAAATAATTATTTATATCAGTACAGGAAATTTCATGCAGCTATGAGGAATAGTTTATAAGATATGCGAACTAAATAATATAAAATATGAGAAAAACATTTTAAAGTTTAAATTATGTTGCAGATAGTTTGGAGTACAGATAAAAAATCCAGATCATTGTAAAAGTTCATTATTTTAATAAGACTTGCTATGTGAATTTTAAAAAAGATTGCAACAATAAGATACCTGTTAAAATGAAATTAATTATTCTCAAGAGAAGAAAAAGAATCATTCCCCATTTTAATAGTTTCTCGAACCTTATGGAAACAATTATAAATGTTTATATCAGGTAAATATATCCTTTTCTCTTTGTGTCATTTTATAATGGTTTTATTTGATAACATAGTTGGGTTTTTTTTTTCGTTTACCTTTATCAACATTGTTTTAGAATTTTAAGCAGTATTAAATGATTAAAAACATAGTAAAGAAATGTTGCAGTTTAATCGAATATTAAATAAGAAACGGAGGCAACCCGCATGTCTTTCCAACGTTAAATAAACGGAAACAATGAATCAAATCAGTTTTAAACGACCGTGAAAAGTATGTTTTTTCTTCTGCAAAATAAATTATACTTAAATATATTTTTTAAAAATATTCTTTTTTAACAAAGTGTCGGATGGTTGCCGTATTAGTCAACTGTTTCCTTTTAATGCAGATTAGTTCACTGCTGTTATGAATCAGCGTTAAGCTCTGATCTAATTAGATTTTGTACGTCAAAAAGTGTGTGATTGTAATATTTCTAATCTAAAGTAAAATATTAAGTTGATGAGGGTATTTATTTATGACATTTATTCTTTATTCAATCGCATCTTGGCTATTGTATTACGAATGCAACATGTTAGCTCCCAGATTTGTAAACCGCTTGAGGCAGATTACAGTTTCCATCTTATTCTGATAGAGACTCCTAAATGATTAACCTACTTCCTTATCGCCAACGCCATGGAAGCTCTGTTAACCTTATATGCATATACTAATATTCGGATATCGCAGTTTTGATTGATTCGGATTGGTCTGATCTGGTCTGGTCTGGTTTGATTTGATTTGGTTTAGCTTGGTTTGGCTTAATTTGGAATGAAACGGGATTTTTTCCAATACAAAGACTAATCACCAGGGCCGTAGCCAGAAATTATATTCGGAGGGGGACATTGTATTATGATACTTATTAGGAGTACACATACGTAAGAAAACATGTAGTTTTAGTGAATTATCATTCACAAAAAACAGAGGTTTTAAAATATCAAAATAATTTAAAATTTGATAGAATGAACAAAAATATTCATTTCCTTTCTATAACCTTGAATGAGTAATGTAGGAATTACACAGTAAATTTAATAGTAAAATTTACATTTAAAAGTTATAAACTATTCATGGTATTAAATTCTTTTTTTAAACAAAAGTATATCCTCCCCCCCCAAAAAAAAAAGAATTTTGAAAAAAAAATTAAAACGTTCAAATTTTTACCCGTATATTACAAATTATCTTGAAATTTTCGCTAAAATTTTTCACATTTTCTTGATACTGATCAACAATATTGTGATGAGCTGCCAAAAGTGCTAGTTAATCTGTTCTTATTTGAAGAATACAATTTGCACTTACTATTTAACTCAACGTCACTCTTCCAAGCGCACTGTTGTCTATGCACAGCTTGGTAGATGACACACCCACACAAATAGTCCATTTTCTTTCCAAGAAACTTTAAGAATTTCGGAGGGGAACTGGTCCCCTTAATCCCCCCTTGCCTACGGCCTTGCTAATTACTTCGGGAACTATTACTTAAAACCCATTAACTTGGTTGAAGTGCCTAGTAGTTTGCAACACGAGGGTTAATTCGACCTCAGTGGCGGCTCCAGGGCACGGAAAAACGGATCTCTATCCGGTGGGGCAAACTTTCACAGCAGCATTTATTTCTTACAGTTAAAATAATTCCTTTATAAGGAGAAAACTTGTATAAAAATACTTTACAAAATTTAATTCTTTACATCTCAGAAGCCTGGAACAAATAATTTTTTTATTATCAGATTTGATTGCAATGCCAAACAGTACTGGTAAAAATATAAGATAGGCATATATAATTTTTCAGAAGCATTGCTCTGCTTAGTGATTTATTGTAATAAGTTTATAACGAAACATAGGTAGAAATGCTTATTTTAACAGAATTTTTATTGGTAAATTGTATAAACAAAATCTTCTTTTCTATTGTTTTATTCCTTGAACAAACTGTTTTGTCTAGGCAAAGTAATCAGTGTAGTAAAATTTCTGAGATAATGAAAATAAATATCTTTTTTATGTTTATACATTGTTTTGTAAAAAAGTCTGGTGGAGGTTACATTTTATATCTTTATCCGGGGGGAGGGGGGAGAAAAATTGCTAGAGCCTGTCGTGTTCACCGAGACCAATTGCTCAAGGCCTATTTCAAAAAGCTAAAAATAAAAATTCCAGCAAGCTAAAAAAAAATTGGAAATTGAGAAAAAATATTTTAAAGATTAAATTATATATAAATTTGAAAGAAGATACAAATAACTTATTTCACAGTTTTTATTTAACTGATTTCAAGGTATGCAACGTGTATTTATTGGGCTTAACAGTTATCCTAGTCTGAAATATACTTGATATACAGATAAATGTTTACTGAAAAATTATTTTAAACTATTTTATTATTTAAATGAGGAGCCTCATATCAGGTTCGAATGAACTAAAAGGTAAAAAATATATTAACTATATTGTTTAGTGAAAAACCAATTT
>CM063503.1:33913088-33948720 GCA_032207245.1 Pardosa pseudoannulata
CTTTAAAATGTAACAGTTGAGGAGGCATAGGCTTCCGAAAAAGCTCTAAAGGAATATCATGCAGAAGATGTTCATGCGTTAGCGTGATGCCAAGTTGATCAGGATCGATCGATCCTAAAACTAGAAAAATAAAATTTAAGAATGTCTATATTTTCTTTTGGAATAACTATGAAAAGTTTAAACATTTTTAGAAATATGGAGAGAGTTTTTAAAAGAACCCTTAGAATTTTAATAATCTTTTTGCATAAATGTAAGGATAATTTAAAAACTTGGTTATTCTATTTAAAATAAACAGTAAATAATATAAAACAGATTAAATAACTCCTGAATCGAAAAGTTTCTGGGGACCCAGTACCTTTAGAGTCTTAAAACCTATATTATAACAGCCTTTTATCGATTCACCATCACGTTAAATTAAAAGTTAAGCTCTATCTTTAAAAAAATTTCCACGAGTACTTTAATAACACTCTAGCTTTAAATAGGTTGTCCAGTTTTGTCAATATGTGTTAACACATTGTATGCGGGACACGCACTAGTACGTTTTCTGATGTTTGATACTTGAGCGCGGGACACGTACTAGTACGGGTTAGTGTAACAACATGGTTTGTTTGTGGGTACAAAAATAACGGTATATACAGGAAAACGAAGCCGAATGTTCATGTCTACTACATAGATTCTGGAAAAATTTAGACAAAAACTAGTTTTTACATCAGTCGATGCGGAAACACAAAACGGGAAGGTTGATTAAAAAATCAATTTAGATTTAAAATTAACTTTTTATTTATCCTTGCAAAAATCATATTATGTATGTGTATATTTATATATTATATATATATGTTTGTATTTACATATATATTTGTTTATTTGTCTATTTATATATTTGTTGATATATTTCAATATAAAATAAGAAAAGTGAGTTAAAAAATTAAATAATTTTAAAAAATATAATTAAAAAATATAATTTAGACGCATTTAGTTTAATTTCTTAATATATTACATGCATATAGATTTTTTAAAATAACAAAAATATACAAAAGAAAAAGAAATTTACCTACACAAGATAATTTTTGAAATATGCATATTAACACATTGTGTGTTTGAAATATACATTAACATATTAACACATAGGAGTACATTTCGCAGCGGAATTGTACCGGGAGCTGGCATTTAGCGCTTAAATTTAGTTATTCAGTTAAATCTCAATAGATCAAAAATTATTTAATTTTTTAACCAACTTTTCCTATTTTATATTGAAATATATAAACAAATATATAAATAGACAAATAAACAAACATATATATATATAAACACAAAGATATATATAATATATAAATATACATACATATAATATATTCGCAAGGATAAATAAAAAGTTAATTTTAAATCTAAATTGATTTTTTAATCAACCTTCCCGTTCTGTGGTTCCGCATCGACTGATGTAAAAACTAGTTTTTGTCTAAATTTTTCCAGAATCTATGTAGTAGACAAGAACATTCGGCTTCGTTTTCCTGTATATACCGTTATTTTTGTACCCACAAACAAACCATGTTGTTACACTAATCCGTACTAGTACGTGAACCGCGCTCAAGTATCAATCGTCAGACAACGTACTAGTACGTGTCCCGCGCTCAAGTATCAATCGTCAGAAAACGTACTAGTACGTGTCCCGCATACAATGTGTTAACACATATTGACAAAACTGGACAACCTATTTAAAGCTAGAGTGTTATTAAAGTACTCGTGGAAATTTTTTTAAAGATAGAGCTTAACTTTTAATTTAACGTGATGGTGAATCGATAAAAGGCTGTTATATTGAAATATATAAACAAATATATAAATAAAAATATATAAATAACAACCATAAGATTTTTGTAAACAAAAAATATATTTTTAGTGAATAAATTTATAATAGTATCGTAAATATGAAAAATCAAATAGAAATAGTAGTATATAGTTTTAATTTTTTCGAATTATGTTATATATAAACATTTTTACATTATAAAAAATGAAAAGAGCAATCATAAAACTAATAATGTAAAAACTATTTTTTTTGTCTAAATTTTTCCAGAATCTATGTAGTAGACAAGAACATTCGGCTTCGTTTTCCTGTATATACCGTTATTTTTGCACCCACAAACAAACCATGTTGTTACACTAACCCGTACTAGTACATGACCCGCGCACATGTATCAATCGTCGAAAACATACATGTCCCGCATACAATGTGTGGGAAACTAGATTTTATACCAAAATGCAGCAATATATGTTTTATTCTATAAACCATGCCATTTAAAGGCATCTAACATTTTTAAATTTAACAAAATTAAAAACTGTTGTGAAGTTCAAAATTTAAAAAATAGCCTTTATCATGCTATGAAACAAATGTTTTGTTTTATTAATGTAACGGAGATTCACATAAAAAAAATAATTATTTTCTATTTGATATGACATTTTTTATTTTACAAGTTTCAAAAGTTATTTTGCGGGTCCGTGGAATGCTATTTTTTTCACTGTATTATATTATGTTTTTATTTTTAAATACATTGCTCCATAAAACAAAATTGAATACTTTTCGTAAAACTATACCTTTAATAATTTAGGAAAATTTTTATCCTAAACGGAGCAGAATATATTTAATTTTGCATTAAATAAAAAATAGGCTGTTATAATTCAGATTTTTCAGATCAAAAATACCATGCCCCATTACATCAGAATGTAAGCAGCAAAAAGAAATGTCAGATTAATGTAATTCGAAAGTTTTGATACCACTTTCATAATTAATAAAGATAGCATGACATTAATTAAAGTCCTATATTTATAAGGGATATTACATTAATTCAGTTTTCACATAATTGTTTATCAATTGAGTTTGGTTTGGAGCGCTACGTCTACTTTTTTGCAACACGAGGTCTAATGAGACTGGGACCTACTGCTTAAAACCGATTCCGAATGGCTAAGAACAGCCATGCCACAATCGGATTCAAACCCAAGAACTCAACACTATCAAAAATCTGAGCTCTAACCATTCAACCATAGTTCGGCATTTATCAATTGGGAATAAAGAATTTCAGATAATAGAATTTCAATATTTGTAATAGAGTATCAATGTGCTAATTTTCAATCGGGAAAAAATACAATTACTTTTTAAATGTATTTAAATAATGGAACAAACAAATAATTACTATGTCATATGTCTCATTCTCTTATTATTGCTGTTATTTATCTTATTAAAAACTAATTACATATATTGATAATTTTGTCCTTTCAAGAAAACTTAAAGAAATGGTATTAAGATATATTTATACTGGATATATAAAAATACATGTCAAATTCCAAATGGATATATATATGTAACAATAAAATTCTAACTTAAATTTTTTCTGTTTTCCATTGAAAATCTAGATTTACTATTGAGAAATTCTAAAGCACATTTTCATAATAATGGCGGCGAATACTCATTTCCTGCCTCCTTGAATTCAGCCCAGTTGATTCATTTTTCCCGCGCATTGTAGAGGTACTATATCTGCTAGAATAAACTAGAATAATTAAAGGGACGTGATTAGTTACCGGAATGACACCATTCCTGAAGCCACACCCCTTCTAATAGATAATAAAAGGGTTGTCACACAGGTTTCGTGGCTTTTTCCTTTAAGAACACGAGGTAAACAATACCATTAAAATATTTCTGTGTTTTGTGTTCTTTTTCCGTACGGGGATTTGAGTGTTCAGTGTCATCATATGTTCTAAATAAAAGACGTTTTTGTAAGTGAACGTCTGCATCAATCTACTCGACTACTACATTTAATAATTGCTTTACAGTGATGACTACAGTATTTTTAAATTATGTGGACGTTTTATATACATATATATATATATATATATATATATATATATATATATATATATATATATATATATATATATATATATATATGTGTGTGTGTGTGTGTGTGTACATTATATATATATATATATATATATATATATATCAATTATTTCCATATTCCATATGCAATTATTAGTGCATATATTGTACAATATATATCCATTTGCAATATATATATATATATATATATATATATACATACACACACATATATATATATATATATATATATGTGTGTGTGTGTGTGTGTGTGTGTGTGTGTGTGTGATATAAATATTTAGTTTCCAATATAGATATTTCACAGCTGTCTCGATTAGGTAAATTTCCCTTTTGTTTAATTTGATATATATATATATATATATATATATATATATATATATATATATATATAGATTAAGCTTACAATTGTTGTTCTCTATGAATGAAGAAAAAAAAAGTTCACTTTTCTCAAAGAGTGTTTTTCTACTTAAAGAGCGGATAGATATCATACACGCTCTTTAAAAGTGGATACTTCCCCTTTAACAAGAAGTCACCCCTTAAGTTTCCAAAGTTGCTTTTTTTTTTCTCCTTTTCTCTTAAAGAAAAATTCCCTTCTTTGGACTTTTTTTTCTTTTCGCTACATTTTAGAGTGGATTTACAGCAGTTCTTTTATCGGAATAAAAATACCAAACGAAGTTTAAAAACGAAAAAGAAAATACGAAAAAGTTTAGAAAAACTTCGTTGAAATACAAACCCTAGAAACGTAGTTTGGAAATTAAAGTTGATTACTCATTGTGGACAACAAAAATCTATCAGAAAGTTTATCAGCATACTTTGGTAATTTTTTTCTTATTATTTTAGTAATTGTATATTATCAAACGTGTGTTTTTAAATATTGTTAGCAGTTAAAAACTTATGTTTTAAACAGTTTTAATTTTTAACCCCTTAATGTACAGTTTTTTAAATAGTCCGGCCAAAAAAATCAAATTTTTTAATGTAAAAAACACAATTTAGAATGTGGAATTTAGAAAGAAAATATATTTTATACTTGAATAAGTAAGTGTTATAACTTACAATTCCATGTAAATAATAAATATCTATAAAACGATTTTTTTTTCACATTGTTATTTTTAATTCTCCATTGCATTCCAGTGCGAAAAATTATAGCAACATAAAGTACAATGCCGTTCGAATTATCTCGAGTGTGCACAGTTTGGCCAGTTTAGGGCGCTCGAGTTAACTCGAGCGTGCACGTTAAGGGGTTAATAAAGGATTGTAAATTTATTTGCCGAAAAGTTATAAAACTTGACATTTAATAAAACTTTTATAATAAATAAATCCCAAACGAAGTTAGAGAACAGAGAAAAAATGTTTTAAAAATGTTTTTATATACTTCAATAGCTTATTTTTTTTAATTTAATACGAAAAAAAATTTTTTTGCTCTGTTTAGATGATATTTTAATGGATTATATTTAAGGGTCTAAATTTATAAAAACTTAGCTTGTATAAAGCAATACATTTTTTAAAAAACAAAATATCTAACACCAAGTGAAAAACAGTTGAAATCCATTTAATGTCAAAATAACTTTTGAAACATGTAAATTAGAGACTAATTTAGTTTATCAATTTAAAGCTTATTTTCTTTTTTATTATGTGAGCCACAATTATATCAATACGAGCAATATATTTTATTTTATAGAGTTTCAAAACCTTTCCTTTCAAATTTACAATTTCTTTACAATTTTAATTTTTTTTTTAAAGCGGTAGATACCTTCAAAGTTTTAGGTTGACAGAATAAAATAGATATTTTATTTCGATATAAATATTTAGTTTTCAATATAGATATTTCAAAGGTGAATTTCACTTTTTTTTTATTAAGTGTATAATTTCTGTTATTTTAAAAATATTCTATTTAAAATAGCACAACTAAATAATTTTTTCTACTCAAGAGCGTTATTGAAATTGAGCTAAGTAAAAATTCAACGGAAATTGAAAGTTTTCTTTTTTTATTAAAATGAATTTTTAGAAAGCGCATTTTAATATGAACATAACCTTTTGTTTTATAATGAATAGAAAAAAGGCTGTTATAATAAGAATTTTAAGACTCGAAAGGTAATATGTTCCCTTAATGTTTATTACTTATCAGTTGGCATCAAAAATCTACCACAAGTTAAGCAGTGAACTTGGGTATTTTTCACAACATAATTTTAGCAATTGTATATTATCAAATTCAAACTTTTAAATATTTTTACATTAAAAATATTTACAGAAAATATCAGCTTGACACCTAGTAAAAAATTACCCACTGATAAATTTAATAAATGCCATATAATATCTCTAAAGGGTCAGGATCGATATTGGTAATTCCAACTGATATACTGCCTTAATACCACGACTTAAAGACACTAATTAGTTCTGTCTAGACTCTTTTAACAAGTTAATAGGAAACTGTCACCTATGCTTCAGGTAATAAAATAAGCTTACTATGCACCTTTAAATGCAGAAATTAAAAAAAATACCTACAAAAATTTCAGAATTTAGCACATACTAACCTGTCTGAATTCTGCCCTTCATAGTGGTCTCTCTTTATTATTCCTGAAACAGAAGCGTAGTAATATTAAAGGCATTTTAGTAATATATTAAGATAAGAAGTCATCATTTTCCCCTAACATGTTTTATTTTAACCCATTTGCATAATTAGCGCAAAAGTTTCCTGGTTGTTATTACAAAATCGCATGCATGTCCGGAATCTTTTAGTCAGTTTTCAGTATTTCTAACTAGAAAAATTATTATATTAGGGATAAGTTTTAAATATCATTCCTCTGAAGCAATAAAAGATTTTTGCTTACAAGGAAGATTTTTTCCTTTTTTAATGATGCAAATGAGTTAATCCAACCGTTGAATCACTACAACATTTTTTTTAAACTTGCCTAAAGGCCTTTTCACAACAACCTGTACACATTGAAAAAGGAAAGGTTCAGTCTACGATTCCTTTTTATGGTGTAGATTGCGCGGATTGTAAGCCCAATAGCGCTGGGATAGCGCTTCGAGCTACCACGACAGAGATCCGAGGTTCGATCCCCGGGCTGGGCAAGGTTGACTCAACCTTTCATCCCTTCAGGGAGTAGAAAAACTGAGGACCAAGCATGCTTGGGAATTGCATAATGTTGACCACCTAACCGAAACATATGCTTTGCACCTCAGGGCCCTTGGTCTCGAAAACGGAGATTGGCACCGTAGGCCCTGCCCCCCCCCCCAGGGTCTGTCTTTAGAATGCGCGGATTTCTCGAGGGACAGCAAAACATTTTCAACCTATTAAAAACTTTATCACACGTTAAACTAACCATAAATAATAAATCGGTGTAAAAGTTCGCGCTATCATACTTAGAAATTCAAGCATTATTCATCTGGAAAAGGAATCGTACACTGAATTCGTTGTATTTTTAAAGCGTACATGTTGACATAGGAAGGCCTAACCTCTTTGCGACCAACGTCTCATAAAAGCGACGCAGCGATTTCGCTCATCAGTCCATCGTCGCCTCAAAGCGATGATCTACGGTTGATATCGAGAGACCAGCATCGCGTATGCGTAATAGGAGATCTGAACTTTTTATTTTAATTTTTAAATGCTAGATTTAATTACTAGATGGCGTAATCGGCATCGGTTTTTACAACGGTCGACTCGTATAGCATTTACGTTCTGGTCCTCAAGGGGTTAAAGGAGACTAATGGAATTCACAATCACTTGGTGTATTTAGAATTTTTTAAGTAATGCGCAAACCACTTTATTCATTACGACACTATGATCAAACTCTTGCAAAATTCAAAGACGTTACGAAACGTTTTTATAAATAATTAACTTAAGACTTTATCACACCTTAAACTGTAAGAAGTAACATATTCAGTTTACTGCTCATTTTCTCGAAGACAATTCGCTCTTTTCTCGTGTGATAGCCAAAAATTTTCAGCTTATTCAAGACCTTAATACTTGCTAACCTGAACCAAAATAAACAGTTAGGGGTCTAAATTGCTCAACACGGATCTCGGAACCGTGAGATTGAAATTAGACAAATGAGTAAAAATTGCAAGTTAAGATTTTACTAATGGGAAAAAGGAAGAGATTGTCTTTTTGAACAGGTCTGTTTGTTATAAGGAAATGGAATCAAAATTATGAAAAATAATTAGATGTGTTTAGGTTAAATTTTAATATATTACATGCATACATGTAAGGAAGGAAAATTCTCAGGGGTTTTCATATCTGAAGTAAAGGGCTAAAAATTCCCACGTCTTTTTGAATTCCCCTTTTTAACCCCTAACCTAAATTGACCACTAGGGCTATAGTTTACGTCCTCAGAGCAGGGGTCTGATCAATTATAACTCTACATTGCCCTAGCGAGAAGTGCCGTCTAACATACGTCAGGGATTAGTCTATCTCTGCGTTCCACTGGAAATAGTTGTTGCCATACTGTAAAAGGAAAACTTCGCTTGCTCGGAGTAAATTCACCTTGCTGAGCATTACCAAGGGTACCATGCCTATATATATATATATATATATATATATATATATATATATATATATATATATATATATATATGCATGTAAGGAAAAGTAAACTGGATCGGGAAACTAGTGTAGGCATTTTGAATAAAACCCCTAAGACACCCCGAGAAAATTCTCAGGGGTTTTCAAATCTTAAGTCAAGGGCTAAAAATTCCCGCGTCCTTTTGCTTTCCCCTTTTTAACCCCTAACCTAAATTGACCACTGGGGCTACAGTTTACGCCCTCAGAGAAGGGGTCTGGCCAATTATAACTCTACATTGCCCTAGCGGACAATTTAGGAAATTTCCAAACAAAAAGGAGATGCACGCTGTCGGAGGCAGATTTTTCTAGAGATTTTCCCACAGATGTTGACCTTTCAGTTTGTTCTGTCCCTATGATGAAGTGGGAACCCGTCCTCCAACGTTATCTTAATAAAGGTCTTTAGCTAAAACGGTGTCATTTTTATGGGCCATGACTGCAACCACCCATCGAGAAGTCCGTCTTATTACATACATATAATTGAGCAAAATTTAAAGGAACAACACATTTTCTATAAAGGAACAGACAGGAAAGTCCAAAGGAGGTAGGTCTAAATGATTAATCAGTATTTGAACCAGAATACAATTTGAAGAGTCTCATACAAGGGCGTTCCTGACGAGTGTGTAGTGAATTCAGTCGTTATCCTATAGTGTGAAAGTTACTTGTGAAAATATAAACACATTATTCGATGACTTTTGTTAAATATAACAAGCACAACAGACTAACACATTTCCTTTTATAATAACGTTCCCATAAATTTCTATTTGATGTATTTATTACATTATATTCCCGCCTTATTATCGGAAATCCATCACAAGTCACGGATTATCTTTCTGCTTTGAGTAGTACTCTCCAAATCAGTAATGCACTATATCACCGGTTATTTATGCCGACTTTTTTAAATACTTACTTTTATATTTATTAGGAGTGCTTTAAATTTAACCCCTTAACGTGCACGCTCGAGTTAACTCGAGCGCGCTAAACTGGCCAAACTGTGTACACTCGAGATAATTCGAGCTGTCTTGTACTTTATGTTGCTATAATTTTTCCTGCTCGAATGCAATCGAGATTTGAAAATAACAATGTAAAAAAAGTCGATGTGTGTGTGTAATTTTACAATATTCGACTAATATCTGCAATATTATCAAAATCCAAAATTGCAATAAAAATTTTGATTATTTTTGTTTTTTTGTAATTTTCTTGGCACGACAACGTTCTAATTTTTTTTTTTTTTTTTTGACATTAAAAAAATTGATTTTTTTTTGGCCGGCCTTATTTTTTTTTTTTTTTAACTGTGTATTAAGGGGTTAAATATGCGATACAGAGAAAGAGAAAATACACGAACGCAGGTATCTAACTAACCCAGCCATGCAGCACATAATGTATCATATAATTTGCAAATACGTATCGTATACAGTGATACGTATTTGCAATATACATGATATATTGTATGGGTATACTGTATGGGTAGGAACGGCAGTAGTCCCATACTACTAAACTCGGAACTATCTTCGTTACTTACCTTTAATGATTCTCTTCTATATCCTTTCAAAAATAACTAGTTCTCATCCTATAGTAATATTTTCTTGGGCATAGCATTCTTCCGAGTTAACTACTGGCATACACTATATGGCCATTGATGACTAGGTACTCTATTTGGATACACCCCTCATCCCCTCAACTTATGCATTCTTTAGTAAAACAGCATCTTTCATTCAATATTTGTTATTTTTTAACTTTGATTGCAGGTATTGTATACAATTTCATCTGCTATGCAGCCTGAAAATAGCATTGTATTGAGATATCTACAAATTATAACAAAAACACAAAATTTGAGATTATTTGCATAAAAACCTTAGTTTTTCACAGTGCTATCGTCATTAAAATAAACACAGATTATTACAAGTAACCTCCTAATCATGTGCTAAATTTTTAACGCTCTTTGAACATTCTCTTTTACAGGACTACAAAAGTATATTCGTTATCCTTCAATTTTTTGACTTTCCTCGGGAAAACATCTTCGCGGAAATATATGACGTCTACCATGCTCTTTACACGCCTAAGGTTTTTGGATAATTCCTCACAGATTATCAACAAAACGTCGAAAATCACAAGTGACCGATCGTCATTGGCCACAATAGTGTATCAATGCAGACAAACTGTGAAACTTTAATTTAGTAAAATTTACAAAGGTTTTGATTTCCTCCCACAATCTAGAACATATATTTGTACTTACCTCTTCGAAAGATAGAAAACTATAAAAATTAAACATGTAATTCACTTTTATAAAATTATATGTAGCATCGAGCTTTCCATTAATAATAATCTAGTCATTAAATGCTTTATATAATTTTCCAACAAATCTATTATTCCTATCCATTCGAAAAATAATTCATGTTCTAAATATCCCTTCGGTATAGATTCATAGAAAAATAATCATACCCCTAGCTTTTGAGTTTTTTACAAAATATGCACTTACCTCAACAGATATGCCTAGATAAATGAAATATTACATGCTAAACATATCCTTATCAAATCTGTCCTGTAAAAAAGTCTAGCCGTCAGCTGCAGTTAAAATCCTTCTGTCATCTGCAAAACGGCAAAAGAAATCATTAGTTTTTTATAGGTAGACGTAAAGGCGGAAAATATAGTTATAAAATCCATAGATAAGCGTTTTTCGGTTGGACGCACGCTACTCGTGTCAAGGAAATTTTGTTTAGAAAATGTAAATACAGTGGAAATTCATTTTTACGAAATATTGAGTTATGCGAAGAATTTCTCGTTTTCAGAGGAAACTAGCATAAAGCCTGTATAATAATTTATTCCCTTGTACGAATATTCTTGCAAGCAAAATATTCTTGTAAGCAAAAAATTTTTGTTTACTAGGATTTTTTTCTTTGGCATGATCCAAATTGGTTAATTAAACCGTTGAACCGATACAAGATTTTTATACCTGCCTGAAAGTCTTATCCTACATCAACCTGTACGCGTTGAAAGGAACAGCTTCAGTTTACGATTCCTTTTCCCGATGTAGAAATCACGGATTTTTCGTGTGATAAATTATTCCCTTTTAATCCCCACGAACTTTTCGTGTAATAAATTATTCCTTTATACGAATATTCTTGCAACAAAATATTCTTGTAAGCAAAAAAAAATTTTTACAAGCATTTTTTTAAATCCAAATTGGCTAATTAAATCGTTGAATCGATACAAGATTTTTATACCTTACTGAAGGTACTATCTTACGTCAACCTGTACGCCTTGAAAAAGGAACGGCTTCAGTTTACGATTCCTTTTTCTGGTGTAGAAAATCACGTATTTTTCGTGTGATAAATTATTCCCTTTTATTCCCACGGATTTTTCGTGTAATAAATTATTCCTTTATACGAATATTCTTGCAAGCAAAATATTCTTGTAAGCAAAAAATTTTTTGTTTACAGTGATTTTTTTTTTTTTTTTTTTTTTTTTTTTTTTTTTTTTTTTTTTTGTATGATCTAAATTGATTAATTAAACCGTTGAATCGATAAAATGTTTTTATACCTTCCTGAAGGTGTTATCCTAAGTCAACCTGTACGTGTTGAAGAAGAACGGTTCCAGTTTACGATTCCTTTTCTCATGTAGAAAACACGGATTTTTCGTGTGATAGATTTCACGAAATACTCACTTATACGAAGGATCGTTCAATCGCCAATGTAAATTTTCGAATTTAAGTTTTGTTCAACTTTCCTTCAGTCAAACTTTCGCAGAAGTGTTTTGTGCATATTAACATCTGTCTATGGTTTTCTCCCTTCCCCTCCCTCTTTTTTATATAGGATTCTTGTTTGTATTGATCTCCAAAAAGTGAAATTCGTTTTTAATTCTTGTTTTTTATTTCTCTTAATATTTGATATTTTATTTTAAAAGTGTTTTATAAAAGTTTTTGTTGTATGTATTTATGTATGTATTTAATGAATACAGAACTTGTATTTACTGTAGACGAATATTTAATATTGTTAGAGTTTTCAGATATTGATATAAACATTATTCTTACCTTTAAATTAAGGTTCATTTATTGTAAAACCAAAAAACAGCACACTAATGTTTTCATGCTTTCATAGGCAAAAACGACTACTATTCACATATACAGAGATAAAATCTAATCAGGGGTTTAAAAATATTGATTTTGTTGAATAAAACTAAAATATTGACAGATTTTTCAAAAAACTGACTAACTAACTTTTATTTGTCAATTACTATACTAATTTTAGTTCAACTACGATCTTATTTATTTTGTTATTCTGTAATAATGCAAGTTTTAATTTTGTTCTGGAATCAGTTTGATCATAAATCAAGTCTAAGATGTGATGCGGTCTAAGACTGATAATACAGAAATATATTTGGAAGGATGGAGGACATTTCAAATATTTCCCTCTCCTATCATATATACACATACTCAGACAGAAGCACAATATATATTAAACATTATGAGTAGTAAGATTATTTCAAAATTGTATAGTAAAAATTTCATATACATGTAATAATAATCCTTGTATATTGTTATAATAAAGTTAAGATATAAGAAAGATATATTTTAAGATATAAGAAGTTTTATAATATCTTAACTTTCCTATAATATACAAGGATTATAATTACATGTATGTACAATTTTTATTCTGTAATTTTGGAAGTATTCTTGCTACATATTTAATATATATTGTGTGTTATGATATATACACATAATTTTAATATATATGTTGCTATATAGCAACTTTCTAATAAATGGACAAAATTTAATAAATAGCAAATTAAGGAAATTATTCGATCTGTGGACATACGTCTACAAATCCAACAATAAAAATCTGCATTGCCACGAGAAAATTGCAAAGCTCCCCCTCTTCACATACAAACACACTTTTTTTAAAGAAAAAAAGAATCACTAGCTTTTGCAGAAATTTTTCAATTGATCCCAATCTTGCCCTTACTTTTAACTAATTTTAGAATTAGAAAGCAAAATTAAAATATTCAAATAAAACACAAACCTTTGCAAAAAAAAACTATTTTTTTTATCAAATACAGACTTTACTTACTAAATTCTGAAAATACTGACCTATCTATAAATTACTCACTTAACTGACCATTTTTCATCTCTGCATATAAAGTATTCCCTTATACGAAGAGTTATCCCTTCCCTTGGTCTCCATATAAGTCAGTTTCTAGAAATTTTTCAATTGCTTGCAATCTTGCCCTTACTTTTAACTAATTTTAGAATTAGAAAGCAAAATTAAAATATTCAAATAAAACACAAACCTTTGCAAAAAAAAACTATTTTTTTTATCAAATACTGACTTTACTCATTAAATTCTGAAAATACTGACCTATCTAAAAAATGTAGACTGAAAAATTAGACTTAACTGAACATTTTTCATCTCTGCATACAAAGTATTCCCTTATACGAAGAATTATCCCTTCCCCTGGTCTTCGTATAGGTCAGTTTCCACTGTATATCTACGTATATAACAGTGGTAGCCACTCACGAAGTCAAAGAGATCTGAGTTTCGGTTTTATACGCCTTATAAAAAGGCCAACGACATTTACAGGGTATTAAGTAAAATAGAAAGGAAGTCTAAAGTACTGTATAATATACACGGAAAAATTATTAATCAAAAGTAAGAATTTTACAAAATATTTGCTTCAAAATTTTACTAATGAAGTTAAAATATAATAAAAATGTATTTATGAAGTGTCAAGTATTTAACTTTTAAGTTTCTGAAATTTAGTACAAATTTTTTTAAAGCCGTCCACAGAAATTCTGTATGATAATTAGTCAACTGTGAAAGATATTTCGATTTTACAAAACTCATCGTGGAGTACAAAAATGATTTACACTAATAAGTTATATCAAAAATAGAAATAAGACAAGTAGCTTTTATCAAGAGAGGATATTTTGATCCTGATAAGAGTTTCCATGACACAATTACTGAAGTAGACCTATGTTGAATTTGCAATGTGTCATTTTTAATGATTTTAGTTCCCCAGTCGCTTTATCAATATGTATTATTTCACAAATTCATGATCCATCTGCAATAATATCGAAAATAAATGGATTTAAAAAATAATAATTACAGCCGCACTGAATTCAACGGAAAGCAGCATTTACCCAACGTTGGTATATACGTAGTGCGCTTGATTTCGAAACAAGCCTCTGCATATGAAGTAAACTACATACATCAATAGAAATTCACCAATAAAGACATTAGAGACTTAGTTTCAACAGCAAGTTCAAATTCTCTTGTTAAAAATAAGTAAATAAAACTTTATACAATTTAATTTGCTTAAAATTTCTTTTTAAAGATATAGAATTCTATGAAAAATTTACTCATTTACTTCTTTATCACTTTTATCACAACGCTGACACATACCAACAGCATGTACTTACAATCGCTTTAACAGTTACAGCAAACGAATTACATTCAGAAGTAAAAATTCACTGTTAAAGCCATTAGAGACTTAGTCTCACCAGTAAATTCAAACTCTCTCATGATAAATAAACAAGTAAATAACCAAACATAATGTGCTTTAACCTCCATAACATTTTCCTTCTAAAATGTAGAATTTAATGAAAAATTTACTAATTTCATGCTTGTATCACTTTTATCTAGATGCTGACACAAACCAACGACATGGGCTCAAGGTCGCTTTGACACTTGTTATAAACAAATGATATTCAGAAGTAGAAATTCATTAATAAAGCTTAGTCACCACCAGTAAATTCATACTAGATCATAAAATAAATAAATAAATAAACGTAATATTATTTAATATGCTTAAAATTTTCCTTCAAAAATATAGAAATTAAAGGAAAAATTATTTACTAATTTCCTTCTTGTATCCCTTTTATCAAAACGCTGACAGCTACCAACGATAAGACTTTACGGTCGCTTTAGCTAGCTGTATGCTGATAAATCAGAATATCATTTGCTCGAGGAATTGGCAATGACGATGAAAATTTCCCTCAGGGTAAACATATTTGGCCATTTAATGCTGATTCAATGTTACAGTCTGCTTGGATTTGGCATCCTTGGAGCTATCTGGACTAAAGCCATCGCAGAAGTTTACGCTCATTCAACAGGAGTAAACTCGATTTTCTCTCGGAAAACTCTTTTGTATTTGTTACTCATAAAATGTGAGGTATTATTTTTACTCAAAATTTATATTTAAAGAAATTATATAAAGTTTTATTGCAGTGTATAATGCTTAGCTCGATATAAACAATTTTAGCTGTTATTGTTAAAATCAAGAAACTAATACAAAGGATTCTTTTTCGGCGAGTATGGATTTTTAAGGAACCTAAATTAATAGAACCGAAAAAGATTTTTTCGGTGGTATTGTTGGTTTGGAGAGCTACGGTTTGCTTTTTTTGCTACAAGAGGGCTAATGAGACTTACTATTTAGGAGGTTACGCTAAATGTAAACAGACGATATAGATATTATAATCTTAAGCTTTGAGCACTTTAAAACAAAATGAGAACAAAATCACCTTTCAATCAAAACACCCCAATTTTTGGTTTATAAATTATACATAATTACTTTTTCTATATATATTCCATCTCTCTCATAATAATTTATTGAAGGATAAATTCAACAGGTAGTTTAGCTCTATACATTTTTATACTCTTCTGTTTATATTTTGTAGTGAATCTTAAAGAAGCTGACTACTTTAGTAATAATAAAATGCAGTAATACTAAGCCCCTATTAACAGAAGGCTTGAAAAGAACAAGAATAAATAAATAATAAATGAATAAAATGAAGTGCAACTGGATTTGCACATGTGGAGGATTCGAACAACTTAGTAATTTTCTGATAATTCCAGACTGGTAGATTCCAAAAATTTTCTCAAAAATGTAAAAAACTGGGTCCATTATTTAAAAAATTAATTTTAAAGTTAAGCGAAAATCACGTGACATCAAAACGCTCCGTGATTGGTTGTGACGTCATCGTTCACGTTGTCCAATATTTTCTTATTGCTTGTAAACGCGCACTATTTTCCGATTTTGTTTTTGCAAGTTCCTGAAATTTTCTAGCTATCAAAATTTATTTTTATTTAAACCTGAAGGTTTATTTTATCGATCTAGATAGCTTAGTTATCTCAATTTGTCATAAATGTCTCTTCTACCTGGATTTACCAAAGGACAGTCAGACAACCTCCCGAAAATTCACAGCATGTCAATGTTTTCGTTCTTGGGGGAAAAAAAAAAACCCGGATTTTATGGGAGCAGAAATACGGGGAATTAAAACCCAAAGGTATGTAAAATCATTTATATATTTATCCAATTTTACTTAACATGTATTAATATTTTATTCATACTAATCACAGCTCTTCTGTTCGTAGACATAGACAAGTCAAATAAATATACATATATCATATACACACATTTGTAGTAGCATCGCTTTTTATAAATAGAGATAGATGTAATATATTAAAATAAAAATTAGAGGAGGTATTTATTGTGAGACCGGGACCTTTAGCATTCGTGTTGCAAAAAGTAGACCGTAACGCTCCAAAACCAAACCAATTCTTAAGTATTTTAAATTTGATGAAAAGCAATCTAAAATCTTTAAAAGGCTTTACTTAATTATTTATGCTTTTTTAAATAGCAATACATTTTATTGCCTTTAATATTAATGTTAAATTAAAAAATGTATAAAGTTTCTGAAATTAAATTTAATTTTTAAAGTAATATCATTATAAGTATTTTAAAAATAGTATATACTTTTTTTCAAATTAGTCACCAATTTAATCGAAAAATATCACTGTGAATTGATACACTTAAGAAAGTATGCATCACTGAAGAAAATATTTATAATAACTTGAAAATACATAACCTTCCCCTCCCCCGAGTTATTTATATGATAATTATAGGCTTTAGATATTTATATGTTTTACGATATTTATATGCTTTATCGAACATTTATTGTACTTGAACTCTGTGATAATACTCGAAAATTAGGAGTTTTAAAAGTTAAATAGCACTGGTTAATCAACAGTCCTTTTAAAGGTATATATGTATTTTTATATACTTTAATTTTTCTAAACTAGTAATATTTAAACAAAAGCAAGCATTTACTTATCGATAAATGGTCTTCTCAAACCCATAGAGATGATTTATATCATAATTTGGGGTTTAATTTTTCATCCCTTTTCATCGCATTTGGCCAGATTTTACGTGTATGTGGATCTTTGGAAACGCTGAAAAATATCTTCTCATTGCAATTAGTTTCTGTATTTTTACAGAGTGGCACAATACAATATTTATAATATGATTTTTTAATGCCAGACATAATAAAAAAAATTTCTATTATATGCGATACTTTACACAGAAACAAATTTAAAAGTCGCCTTTTAATATGTAAACATCAATGTGAACGATGACGTTACAAACTTGGCGGAGGAAAAGTATCGTTTTTGAGAGACGTTAAAGAGTCCACTATAATACCCATTAGAAATCACTAATTAGGCCCCCAAATGAAAGAAAAATAGTTACTGTCCTGCTTACTTTTTTGCCTTCTATCGTTTAAAATTAAAATTAGAAAACGTGAAAAATCCTCATTCCCTCTTTTTTTCTTGGAATCAGTGGCATCTTAGAAATTGTCTGCTTATTTTGTGTGTACAGTGAGTGTTTAAAAGAAGCAAGTGAGTTAAAAAAAATGGAGATAACTCGTAAAGGCTTCCTATGGATGAATTTTTAGGATTTTAAGAAAGGATTCACTCGACAAGAATGCATAGTATCGCTTCGTGAAACTTTCGGTAGTAAAGCACCATAGAAAAGACAGTTTATAATTGGTTTGCAGAATTTCGTCGTGGTCTTGCGTCAGTCAGTAATGAATCTCTTGAAGGACGACCAAAATCTGTAGTGGTTCCAAAGAACATTGATGCTGTGCGTAAGATGATTGAAGAGGATCGACCATGTCACGTATCGTAAGATAGAGACATCCCTTGGCATATCACAGACTGCAAATACATTCGATTTTGAACGAGCATTTAGCCTCTAAAAAGATTTATTCCGGATGGATTCCGCACAATTTGACAGAAGCTAAAAAAGAGGCTCGCGCAAATTGGTGTAAGGAAATACCAAAAAAAAAATTCGAATTGGGAACAGCAAAATCCGAATACAACATCGTTGAAGGCTACGAAACTTGGATATATTCATAAGAGCCAGAAACTGAACAACAGTCCACTGTCTGGGTGTTTCAAGATGAACTGAATCTCACGAAAGTTGTCCGTTCATGAAGCATTTCAAGGAAAATGATTGCTTGTTTCTTCGGCCTTATAGGACATATCGCAACCATTCCTTTAGAGGATCGAAAAGCTGTAGACGCTAAATAGTATACAGAAATTTGTTTGCCAAAAATCATCAACGAAATCAGGAAAAACAACAAAAATCGGTGCATCATTTTTCATCACGACAATGCCAGCTCCCACACAGCACGTGAAACAGTTAATTATTTAAAGGATAAAAATATCGAATTAATGTCCTATTGCCCATATTCTCCTGATTTGTCTCCTAACGACTTTTTCTTGTTCCCTTGTGTCAAACAAAAATGCGTGGTCAGCGATTTTCATCATCTGAAGAAGCTGTTGATGCCTTCCAAAACCATGCTTCTGAAATATCAACTCCATAATGGAAAAACTGTTTCAAGAATTGGTTTGAACGAATAAAAAAATGCATAAATCTTAAAGGCGAATATTTTCAAAGCAATAAAACAGTTTGTTCCCCCAAAATTCTTTTCCGTCCTAATTTTTTTAAAAACTTAAAAAGCAACCCTCTTATATAAAAGGTAATGACAAAATATATAAAAACAAAATGATTTACTACAAACTTTTCGATTTTACCTATTTGTGTTCGCCTATTCAACACCACAGGCTTTTTTAGCATTTTATTATAGAAGCATCATATGCTTCTACAACATGCTAATATTGCTGCCTATGAGGATACACAACAGAAATATTTAAGTCTTCTTCGGGAACTGAACTTTAGGCCCTCTAGACCTTTACAGTATGAGCAGACAGGACCGATCACAGACTGGGAAAAAAGGGACATTACCATAATCTGGTAATCTAAAGATGGCTTAGAAACTAACTGTTAATTTCTAATATAGTACAGAAAAACCTCGTTAGAACAATATCAAATACAACGGTAGATCCCTCAATAACGACAATATTGGGCAATCCCGGTGAGTTTCCTTACAATAGAATGGTTAATGGTCCCTCGATTGAACGATATTCCATACAGCCATAAATGTCTGTAAAGCTGTTTTAATTACAACCGATAGTTATCATAACTCATATCAGTCATATGAGTATTCATGTTCATAAAATAACTCATATCATTCTGCAATGATATGAGTTATTTTCAAATATTGGGAAAATCATTTTGTTGTTTAGACCGTATATATACATTCTTAGTTTATCTAACAGTTAAAAAAAATGAATAAGGAAACAAAATTTTTGGATTTCTCCTAATAAATAAACTTGTCATGTATTTGTATTTTATTGCATGTCTGTATGTTTTAAAAAATTATATTCTGTGATTAATTAACAATTTGATTATTATTTTTAACTTATTGTGTAGTAAACATATCAAACTAACCATAATTTAAGTCATTTAAATCAGTGACGTAGCCAGAATTTTTTTTTCGGAGAGAATCCAAAGCCTAAATCTAAAGTACAGTCAACATCCAATATCACAAAACAAATTTTCATTACATCCATACATTAATATGGTATAAAACGAATAAGCAACAATGTTCGTAATTTCATTGTATCTTGAAAAATATATTGCAGCCAGACTAAGACTTTTAATTTACTCTTTATGGTCCGGTCTCACCAAAATCGTTTAACAGCTAACCGCGATTAATCTCTGGATTAATCTCTGTTTAAACGGAGAACTGTGTCCCACCATTGGTTGGCGCCATGGGTTAACCGCAGTTGGCCGTTAAACGACATTAGTGAGACCGACCATAAGTTTTTAACAGTTTCAAATTTACCTGATAAATACTGGAGCATATTTAATTTACAATCCTGTACTAGACGAATTTAGATAGAAATAATTTTATGAATAACTAGGGAAAAAAAACACTGAAAAAAGTATTATGACATCATTTTTTCCCCCAACAAAATTTGAAAACTGTATGGTATAATCAGTAATTTATTATAGTAGTAAGTTCATGTGGGTTTTAAGGTTAGCTTGTTTAAACCTTCATATATATTTATAGTTATGTCTATATGGACTGAAAATAATGCTAAATTTGTTAACCTTTTGAGACCAGTTCCATTGAGAAAAGCCTATCGATGGCCAAAGGGTTAAGGCGCTGATCTTTGATACTGGAGTTTGTGTATTGGAATTCCACTGCAACATGGATGTTTGTAGACATTCGGAATCGGCTTTAAGCAGTAAGTCCCGGTCTCATTAGTCCTTGTGTTTCAAAAAGTAGACCGTAGTTCTCCAAACCAAACCATTGCGAAGAAATGCGTTTACTGTTTTCATGGTTAAAAACTATCTTCAACACTTTCAGTGTAAACTAGTGATGTACACAAATTTTAATTAGTTAAAAAAAAAAACCTTGTAATGCATGCAATGAAAATATTTCGGGAAGGGTTCAGACCCCCTGAACCCCTCTATAAATACGTCCTTGACTTAAATTATATCATCTCTCCGTGTAATATAACCCTCTATAGCAATAAATTTACTTGGTCCCCTACATATTGTTGTATTGAAATTTTACTGTATTTTCAACATTTTTAACTCACATAAATCAAAATTTTACTTATTAGTCATTTAAAAATATTTAGGAGTGCACCTCACAGAGGCGCAAGATTACTTTCCCCTGATTACTTTTCTCAAATTATTCATGTTTTTGCACACGAATCGCAGAGCTCCTCTCAATATTTTCTTCGGTACCGGAGTTCGCGGGGTCGAATCCTGCCGTTGATACGGATGTTCGTAGCCGTTTGGAAGCGACTTTTCGCAGTGTGTCCCGATCATATTAACCCTTGTGTTGGAAAACATTAGACTGAAGCGCACTAATTGACCCTTCTTCTTCAATGGCCAGACAGCCGAGGATGGGCCTTTGCCTTCCTCAGAATCGAATTCCAAGCTCTTCTGTCCCTGGCGATGGACATCAAATTAGTAATTTTTAAAAGTCTTGTCTGATTCCAAACAGTCGAGCCACCTAAGTTTAGGTCTCCCTCTTTTTCGGGTGTCAAATAGTCTGGCCGAGATCTTTTTTGTTACACGATTTTCGTCCATTCTGCCCAGGTGTCCTACCCATTTAATTCTCTGAATCCTTACATATTATACTATATCTAGATCTTTAAAAGATTTATAGAATTGACCCTTATGTTGATATATATAAGAGAACAAAGTATTTTTTTCCCCAGATAAAGGAAAAGTCCCATCCTCACTTAAACAACCGAAGCAAATTTACCGTAGCACTCCCACATCGAACCAAACCAAACTTCCCATTATTTAATAATTTCATTTTACGCATTATATTTTTATAATAGACATATTATATTACGGGGATTTCCAACAGGTGGTCCGCGTCAGCTTTATAGTTCCATAGTGTTTTCTCTTCGGTGAAATCCATTAAAAATCAATACAGAACTCGATTTACACATTCGTCCTTGCTACATCTCAGATTAGCATTAACAGAGTTCGTGATAGACAACCACCCATTGTTTGATGCAGACGATCGTCCACAATACTCCCACAACTTTAAGTTTATTTTGATAAAATTATTAATTGTAGTTTGCAAGATATTTTTCTTACTATTTGTCAATATTAATAATAATAAACTAACGCTAGTAAATGATGATCTTCAAACAAAATTCAATTGTTTGGAGTAAAACAGCTTTTTGCTTATTTTTAATTTCACTCTTTCATGCAAATGCAAAATAGTTAGTATTATAAAAAACTTAATTATTTTGCTTAAATTTAAAAAAAGCTTTTTTTTTTTTTTGATATCTCGTTTTCTTTACTTTCTTTATTCTTATGTTTAATATGTACAAATAGTCATGAGCCCCCAAAAGTGTATTTTATAACATCAGGATTTTTAACAGTTTTGAGCAATTGAAATGACTAAACCTTTGTTTTCATGAAAATATGCATATTATTTTCTACTAGTATTTCCATTCTACTTACAGAATTTTACGAAAATTGGTCAATTACCGTAAGTGACCGGAAATTATGCATAAGATTTCCAATGTGGCTTTGAGCCCTTACCAGCTGGCAAACCCTGATATAGTATATGTAAATAAGTAATTTTACCTGTATTACAATGTTATGTTCAATTTAAAATTTATGTTTTTATTGTTAATATGGAGTGAGTTAAATAAGTTTCATCATAATTTTCTTTCCACAAAACCCAAAATTTCTGTGATTGGCTTTCAACAAAATTTATTTTTAATGAAAATGTTTAAAGTAAAGAAATGAACATTAGTTTTCAATATTGAGAAAACAAACAGCACACAAAAACTTTAAAACAAGGCTTTATTTAACATGACTAGAAACTTATTTTGAAGACATATTTCTTACAAAAATGCAAAACTTCATACATCCTTCACTGAGAGTATCTCTCAAAACAATTTTGCAAATTTATTCTTGTAAAGACTTACAGGAGGAGAGAGAGAGACAAAGAAACACTTATACACTCAATATGCTTACAAAAATTGACATACACAAAATAATACAACTCATTAGAAAGCAGCTATAAACACCATTTTTTTCAACATTTGTTTTTAACATATAAGAAGTTAACTAGACAGTTTCCAAATCTAAAAGCATGTGACAGTTACCTAAAAATGACAAAGGAAAGTCTTTATTTGATGTATAAACTATTTCAAACTTAGCAGGCATCATACAATTTTGCAAGTATTTTTTTAAAAGATAAATAAGCTGTTATCTAAATTAGACTGGTAAGTAACAATTTATAAGGGGAAATTTTGGTTATGATCAACAATTGGATTTCAGAATATTTTTAAGCAGCAGAAATTAGCATTAGCTGTATATGTTAACTGTATTAGATATCAAAATGAAAAACACTTATTAAAAAATTATGTCTATATATTTAAGACAGGTTATTCATGAATAAAAAACCTCTTACATTCAGATTTTTTATTCCATAATTTAAAACTAAAGAAACTTTGAAACTCAATTTCATTTAATTTTAATAAGAAAATAGTCTATAAAAACTGAAGTAATTTACAGTTATAATAAATAATCATATCTTTTGGAATATGCATATGTAATAATAGTTATATTTGTATGGGCCCAATAACAATATTATATTACATAACCAAACATGTTCAGAAATTATACTTAAAGACATTTACTACATATATAAAGATAACTGATTGAAAAGAAACAATTCCGAAAGTAAAACTAAGTTACATAAAATATTTACAAAACAGTAGATATATAAAATCTACATAATTAATAATGCATATTCCCCTTATACCAGTCACTCTGTACGAAATAAATAATGAAAATACTCTTATAAAATAAAAAACATTTAACCAAACTGCCCACATGTATGTTCTGATATAATAATAAAACCTTCCTTAAGTTGCAAAAAAAGCTTTGTCAGCACAATAGTTGGGCTTTGAAAGCTGTATGTAATGTTCTTTCCAAAAATCCTTGTTTGAGTATTAATTATAAAATGGATAATAAGGGATATAATATGTTTTAAGGAGACTCGTCTAAGTTTCAAGAGAATATATTTCAATAAAAATGAGTTAAAGAAGCATCATTAAATTATAAGATGACAATTATAACCAATAAAAGACTCATTTTATTCAATTTCACAGAATCATATTTGCCAATAATAATAAATACTATAAACAATTTATATTAAAATATGAAAAAAATTCTACATTAAAACTAAATATAGTTTTGAATAATGGAGTTGTTAAAACATACATTAAATTTTTTAGAACTTCGTGTACCTACTTAAACAAAGATGAAATACAATCACAAAATTATATATCCAGTCAAAAGTATAAATAGATATTACCTTTTAGAACATATTTAAAAACCAGCAATCTTAATTAGACTAATGATATTACAAAGATGATCTAAAAAAACAACTGGAAATATTATTGCAGAAAGTTTACCAAAATTTCTCCTTGGAATTAGAAAAGACACTTGTCATGCAATAATGGATATTAATCATATGCCTCTCTAAAAATATACTTACTATACAGGCTTCTATATAAATATCTAAAATAGACTATTTAATGGAGAACTACCAACTACAGACGTATTTTAAAAAGTAATATTTACTTTCTCTTTAAATGCATTTATATGGACGAACTGCCAAAACTGAACTCCTACTTTCCTCAGTATATTTGTACAGTAAAATTAAAAACATTAAACAGATCCATTCAAAACAACAGTATCATCATGGGGTACAACAGTGAGCAACACATATTCTGGGTGGATCAATTATATTTGTTAACTATCTGGACAAAGCATAATATGTTTGTTTATGTATGTAAGCACAGGTAAATTTTTCTAACTTTATGCAATACTAATTTTACATGACCCTCCATTACCATCAACCTGTAACACTAATGAAAAGCACTTGAAAAGTATAATTTGCTATAAATAAAAAGTTGTATATAAAATATAAGGTAGAGAGTTTTTTAAATACTGATTAGCATAAAACATTTCTCTTTCTTTAATAAAATTTGTTTCTAATAAGGCAACTTAAAATACTGATTTCATTTATAGAACACTCTTCTATAAAAGAAAAAGTTAAATGTTAATCTAGAAATTAACAATATGATCTGGAAGAACAATGTTCCTGAGTTTAGCTCAAACTATTCTTACTACATTACAATCAACTCGACATTAGCAAAATGAATTTTTAAAGTATAATTTACTTTAAATAAATGTTATAGATTAAAAGAAAAATGTTAGTTGAGATTTTCCTCAATTCCAGGTTACATTAAAATGTTTCACTTCCTTTTATAAAATTTAAACACATGATCAGGCAACTTAAATGACTGATATAATTTATAGAATAGAAAAATAGTTAAATACTGACATAATTAACAATATGGTCTGTAAGAACAATGCTTTATCATTATACAAAGCAATTACCCGTAAGAAGAATCACTGGGTAATGATAAAGTCCAGTCCCATTCAGGGTGATATAGAAAGATAAACCTTTTTTAAATAATAGAATAGATATAACCCACTTAACATAGATATTATTAAAACGATGAGGTAAACTTCTTTTACATTTAATTAGACAATATAGTCATGATAAATATGACTTATATTTCCTAAAATAATGAAGTTGCATAGTTTTTTTCAAATTAATAAGATGCTCATAATTTGATTGATTTAATAACATTAAAATTTTAAATGACATTTATATAGTTGATTCATAACATATAAGGGGTTAAAACCTAGACTCAAAATATATAAGTATCCTTATAATTACTGATCACAGTTTAAAGACATAATGAAATAAAGCCCTTATAATAGTTAAAAATTGAAATGGAATATGATCAACTGGGGTAACCTTTCTCTCTTTCAATTTATATTCATAAATAAATCTATCATTATGTTATGCTATGATATTAAAAAAAAAGAGGAAGTCGAACATAAATATATATGGAATATACCAAACATATTTTTAAGTGAATTTTATTTTTAATTCTGAACATGAAAATAAAAAATAAATAACTTAGCTGCAGTTCCCTGAAAATTTGATCTCTAATTTAAAAAGAATTTCATTGATAGATATATAGTAAGAGAAGTTAAATATTTATTTTTCTGCTCTATATTGGGATAAAAAAAAAGAAATGACTTAAGTTTTAAATTGTATAGAAAAAATACTCAAAAATTTTTCTATAGAACAAACTCAAAGTTCAGAGCTAATAATACAGAGTGTGTGCAAAAAATCTTCATTAAATTCAAAGGTGAAATGATATATAGAGCATTTATGACATATTTCTGCAAAGTTTGAAAAATATTTTTTTATTTGAAGCATCTAAATAAGTCTTAAAATATTATGGCACATCAGTCTAATTCTTCATACACCTGCAGAATGTGAATTATATTTAAAAGATTCAAATAACACAATATTCAAGTATATTTTAGCAAGAGAACATTCTCAACTAACTGTAATAAGAATTTAGAAGAATACACTATGAAATCTGAAACCAGAACAAAATTGAAAACTTTCTGCTTGTAAGGCAAGACAGGTACAACCTTTTATAAGTGAAGATAATTTGTTCCTTATTACAAACCATCCTAGCTGGAGTGAAAGTTTTGGTTTATAACAGTTAATCTTTTATTAAGAAATTAAGCCAGAATCTTAGGAATAAAAAAATTTAAGGCATATTAATATATTATTTCTAGTTTCTTTTAAACGATATCTGTATTTAATATTTTACTTAATGTTTAAACTATTTGAACTATTCTTAGTTAAGGTTGATATTTTAGACGTTTTAAAAATACACATTCTATAGTAAATTAAAATGTTAAATTTATTTTTAATTGCAAAGTAGTACTATATATCAAGGAAAGTACATTTAGAGATGAACTAATACATTTATCTAGTTTTCACATTAAGGAAGCATTAATAACTTGGTCCCTTGAAAAATTGTGTAAGTGGTTTGCACTGTCTTCAGTGCAACTGAAAAAGTTAAGCTTTGTAAAGTTTATTACTTACAGAGATTTATGCATAAATTTCCCTCCTTGATATAATAAAATAAGTACACTTAATTTCTAAAGAAGTAACCACACTTTTTTTAAACTGTTAAGAAATTATTAATACTGGTATATATTGAAATTAAATAACTTCTGTGAATCACAGATGCTAAATATGTTATGATTTAATGCCTATTACTTCATAAAGCCTTCTCTATTAAAAAGAAATTACCTTAAGATAACTAGAAACAACCCTTGATAATATAATATTATATTAGTGAAATTCAAATAGCCTAATTTAATGAATTTCAGGTTATTTCAATGATGCCATGAGTTC
Source organism: Pardosa pseudoannulata (assembly GCA_032207245.1). Lineage (NCBI taxonomy): Eukaryota > Metazoa > Arthropoda > Arachnida > Araneae > Lycosidae > Pardosa > Pardosa pseudoannulata. The sequence continues at coordinate 33,940,572 of CM063503.1, forward strand.
TTTAATGATTGTTATATGCCAAATAAATTAATGCACTAACTGATCTTACTTTCTACGTCCACTATCACTGTTTATAGACACAGATTAAGTAAAAATCTTATGAACTTACATACAATATACAGACATATTAATGCAAGCTAACAAATATTAGTTCACAGTTCTATATGTGAAAAAATTAGCTGTTTGCTTTCTTGCTCACTATTGCACAACCACTTTTCAATAACACAGTGGAATGGGATTTAAGACAAGATCATAAAAAATGGTTTTTAAATCATAACTCATGATACAATATAGCAATATGGCCATGAAAATAAACTATCACATGTATAATTACCCAATTGTTAGTAACCTTTTGATGAGAATAATTAATTTCATAAAATTCTCATGCGGAAGAACTATCATGAACATATTCAAAGAACTTTACATCAATCATAGATGCTTTCTTGAAAAGCAACATTTCTATAACATTTGATATGATAAAAAAGATAATTTAAACAATGAGAGATAAAAAAAAAAAGTCAGTGAGAAATTAAAAAATAGCGAAAATAAAATAAATTTTAACACTTTTTTAAAAAATAATGTGACAAAAAAATTACTCAGTAGATCATAAAAATGCATCTTATGAATAAAATTACAGGAATAATATTATAAATTAGTAGACTATCATGTTCCTCCTGCAGAAAAAATAAGAGGAAAAACCATTTTATAAAAAAAACATATAGCTAAATGCATTAAATATCCTGCCTTACATTAAAGCTCTAATGTACTTCAGTTTCATAAATCCTTAGTTAAATTTTGATAGCTTGTTATAAATACTATAACATTAGAATGTAAAGCAATGCTGAAGGAATTTTGTAGTTCTTAGTCTAAAATAAGTGAATCATAAAGATCTAAATTGATTTTGTCATTGATAGATAACTAGGCTATTAGTATAAGTGAACAAGATTAAAGAGCAAATTTCCTTGCCAATTCTGTTTGAAATTTAAGCCATTTTATAAAATGCCATACTTTTATAATTAGCTTAAATATTCTATAATGTAATAAGTTAGAAAAAATATTAAGTTAATTTAAGAATAAAAGCAATGTCATCATTTTAAGAGACATTTAAAGTGCTTTACCTATGAACTTTAGGAATAAATGTAATCAATATACATGATTTGCATTGTGAGCTATTCTAAGCATTGTACTGAAGTAGTTAGTATTACTTCATCCAATATCAGCTACAAAAGATTTCATTTCAAAAAGTGTTGATTCTTTAATTGTTAATTCTTCAGTGCTTTTGAAACAAAATTATCTCTCCTTAAAGAAGAAATATATTATACTTCAATTTTAGTTCACTTCATTGTGCAGCAGCTGTAACTGAGACTAAAGCATTTATTACTAGAACTAATCACAAGCAATCTATAGTACACATGTAACCTTGCAATATTAAGGCACATTACTCCACAAATTTATCTTTTAACATCTAAAGCTTCCTACAAAATAAGTCATTTTATACATCACAAAGTGATATGCATTCAACTTATATAAAATTACACTAAAAAAGTACTTCTTAAAGTTCCAAACATTATCAGTAATCTTTACTAACAGAAGTGAGAAAAACATACATCTAAAACAGTAACAGTTACGCGTGCAAGTAATAATGCATATCTATAAATACATATAACTATAATTTACAAATGTAAATTTAGCTTCTAGCAATCTTATACAAATTATTGCAAATACATGTTTCTGACGGTCACTGTATTTGTAAAATATTTATCAAAGTTTATAAATATTTTACATACTTTATATTAACCTTGCAATAGTTTGACCTGTATATTATATGCTTGTATAATGCTGTGCAGAATTATCTACCTAATTAAACTGATTTAGCATTAACATTCCACACTAGCATCTAAAAAATTCTGTACTAATTATTTGTATACTGATACAAATATCATCAATAAATTATATGTACAAGAGAAATGAATTACTTTTTAGCACTTGTTACGTGAATATTTATATTGATTATCATTAATATAGCTGCAGTTTAAATATCAGAGAAAATTTATAGAAAAAATACATTAAATTTAGTAGAACTTCTACTAATAAAATTAATATTATCAAGAAACAGTAAGAGGTAGATATTTTTCATTTAAGTTGTACACTCTAGATAACAGGTTGTGGATTTTAGTTTATCAATTATTTTTAGGGTTTAAGGTACTATGGTGGTGTTTAAGTCAAATATGGAGTTACTCAATATTTATTAATAATTCATGACACATGTGTAATAAATGTCTTTACATTTTTTTAGTCTGATAAGGTACAAATATGAAATTAAAATTTTAATAACAATACTTTAACTTCTCTAGTTTTCATAACAGAAATTTCTTTCTGCAATTTCTATCTTGCAATGCCTTCAGCACTGACAAAAAGGAGGAAATACTACAGTTTAACTAAAAGAATTACAATTAGCACTTTATTGTATAATCTTGAGTAATATAGTATAAAGAAATATTACAAAAACAGCTATTATCCAGAGAAATCTTAGAAAATATTTTAAAGTTGTAAAACTCTGAGACTCAGCACAATGCTATATACTTAAAGAGTTTGTAAAAGAAGAGAATATAAAAAATGTATTATTGTATTTTATCTACAATTTCTACTTAGTGCATTATATTCAAGAGAAAAAGATCAAGCGAAATCTACATGAAAATATAAAGAAATTATTCTACTAAAATATTAACCAATGTAAAATATCGTTAAAGTAAAAATGATTCCTTAAATTTCAAATGTCATTCAATTGAAGTAAGAAGTTTATATTATACATAGTTTGTATTGAATACAGCATTGTAATTCAAGTCTATAATTGTTAAAAGAAACTAATAGGAAGTTGATATTGAATCTGTGCATGTTCTTGCACAGTTACAGGCTTAGAAGATAGAGATAATTCAATATTTAAAGATGTTAATATAGAAATAGTGCAATTTTTCACGTGATTGCTAATATGTATTATTTTGAAAGAAATCAGTGATAGTTTTATTTAAACATTTGTATTAATTATTTTTAATTAGCATTTGTATCCTAACTCCAACACTGTTCTATGTAAAGTTACTATTATTTTTAGCTTCAAACTTAAGTTTCAGGGAATGAAATAACATGCACCTCATTATTTATCCATCCGATTTTGTCATAAAAATGAAACATATTTTAAAATTTTTACAATAATCTATCTAAAGGGGAAATTCTTTGATCTACAAGGTATTAAAGTGAGGCTGTTTATAAACAGTCTACTTTAGAGCTTAATGCCTGCTTAATAACTGCTAGAAGCTTAATTTTACTGAAGTGAAAACAATAAACAATATAATATACACAAAAAAATTATTATCTAAACATAAGATCACCACTAATTATACTTAAAAATAATTTAATTGGTTTAATCAATATAAATAAAAATAACGTTGAGAAATACAACTGAACATACAAAAAATTTGAGCAAAATGTTCAGTATATCATACATATAGATATGTATGGTAAAAATTTCAAAATCCTATGTTGTTTCCTGAAATGGGTAGTTACTATGCTCCAAGAACATTTTTTTTTCTTTACAATTAGAAAAAATTACATATCCTCTAAATTTTCTTAATGCAGTGGACATGCTGGGAGATGCAAAATTAAATATTTTTTAATACAGTCAAATATAAAATTAATGAGATAATATTTTAGAATTAAAAACAAGAATAAGACAGCTTTGATAATATCTTTAAATAATATTTAGTCTTTATATTTAGAAATGCAACAGTTTATCAAAAGCTTTTTCATTCCTAAAAATAAATCAAATAACTTAATAGATTTTTCTAAAACAAATATCATTAATATTCAAATAATTGTCTGCAAGAGTATAATAGAGAAAGAAATCCATGGAACACTTTTATATTTATAAATTTAAATAGAAATCTAAACATGAGGTAGTATTTTTTTAAAATTATAGTATCAAATTTAAATTTAAAATTATGTAGTAACAAAATTATTTAAGTTTTACATAAATTTATTAAATTGATATAGAAATCAAAATTGTTAATATCAGAAAATAAAATAAAACCTTTCTTTTGAAAAGTTATCCTTAAGTAATGAACGGGAAAAAAATGCAAACATGTACAATACTTTAAATGCACAAATGTAAAAATGTGGGTAGAGCAATGATGTGCACACAGTTTTTTATATTTCTGCACTTCTGAATATTGCATCTTGTTTGTAATATTCTATGAAAGATTATTATATACTTCATATTAATATAAGCTTAATTATTAGGACACAGAATTATTTTTAAAAATCTTTTTAAAAAACACATGAATGACTATAAAACATTATGTATAAATAACAAGGTAGAAACCAAAACATTTTTTATCTCCATGTAAATCTTAAAATAAATACTCACAGTTTCACAGCTAGTAGTTCAATATTTTGTGGTTTACTGTTAAACTGTACCAATGATTTAAAATTACCAGAAGGAATTTATATAAAACCCTAAAAATATTTAAATAAAACCAAGATACCCATTCAGAAATCATACTGTTTCCACAACTTTAAGAACATCATGGACATCCCAAACTCTGGTACAATGAAAAAATTCTTTGATATTTCCTATAACACCCCTGTTGAAAGGATTATGATAACGACCGTCGCTATCCTTCAAGTAGCGATAACGATGGTAATTAAAAGCCTCATTCATGGTGAGGTTATAAGCAGCATATAAAACCTGAAAAAAATTAATAAATTCAAATTAATTGGATAAACTCAGTTAATTAAAAGAGCTAGATTTTAATTTCATTCATCACAATAGGAATGTTTCTTACATTATAGACTAACATAATTAAAGAGATAAAATGGCAAGAGAAATAATTCTGTTATTTAAATTTTTCTTTATTGTTGATATAGAACTAAAAAAATTAGTTCTAAAACTAAAAGTCAATTTAAATTAATTAATATTTTTATTACTGAATACATGTATAAATACATTTAATTGAAACAATACAAAATATTAATTTAAAAAAGAACAGTTTAAAAACACTACAGCAATTAACATAAACATATAGACAAAAATGCAAAATATGCTTCAAGTCTTTTACATAAAATATATTGAAATAATTAGTTTTTCTATATTGAAAATTAAATACGATTTAACTTTTACAGCAATAGTTAAAAAGGTTAAAAACGTTTTACTAACTCTGGCAATCCATATAGCTACATAAATATAACACACTGCTAAAACCATATTATTACAAAGTTTGTTATTTTTAGTTGAAATGTTTTTAATCTTTTTAAACAAGAAATACATTTTATGAGGAAATTATGTATAACTCAAATATATTTTAGAGATACATATAATCTACCTATATCTATATATGTATGCATGATACTATACATATATACTTTATGTAATTTAGAAAAATAAACTGAAAAATATATACCCTCAAAGGTATATATAAAAATTTTATACATACTGTACTCCCTGAGAGAATCCATCCTACTCCACAAAATAATATTGCTTCAAGTAAACCAAATATATAAGTGTATTGCCAGCCATCAACCCATATGCAAGCAACAGCAAAGAACACAGTAACAGTACAATTAATGGCAACAGTTAAGGAAAATACTAGGAACCATATTCTGTAAAATAGAAAATACTTATAAGAATCAATAAAAGACAATAATAGAATACTTTTATTTTAAACTTTATCTACAAAGGTTATCAAAAACAATCAAGCTATCAACAAATCAACCCAACATATTTGAATTTTATAATATGACTTGTTAAAATGAATCACAACAAAATTTTGACAACATAAAGATAAGAGAACATAGCTTGTCAGAAGAAAAAGAGTATTGTATTAAGTGAATTGAAAAAATACAACCAATTAAAGCCACTATATTTCTCTAATTAAAATAACCCAATGAGTCATTAAAAGGAAATATCAATAATTTACCTTAACCCTCCGAGTGGAACACAGCATTGGAAAAGAGTCTCCAATAAATTAGATAGCTCTTTACTGTTTCGGTGTGCAAAGCGGTTCGATGTATTTTTCCTTCCCCCATTTTTCGGCTGAAATGGAATACGGGAAACCCACCCTTGTTTATTGTTGCTTTACTTCCGGCTATAAATAGTGCTTCTCCCAGAGAGACTGCCCCAAAGGGGTTCCATTGTAACCCGGTGCCTGCGAAAGTACTAGTCTTATCTATCGGTTTGACCCAAGCTTATTCTTTCTGAGAAGCTATGGGACTTTTGAGTTAAAAATTGTTTTGACTGTTTTTCAAAGCAGTTTTTAGGTTAAGTGTGTAGCCTGTTTTTTAAAAAAAAATTTTTTTTTTTTCTTTTTTAAAAAAAAAAAAAAAAAAAAAAAAAAAAAAAAAAAAAAAGTTTTTTTTTAAAAAAAAAAAAAAAAAAAAAAAAAAAAAAAATAAACAAAACAAAAAACAAAAAAAAAATTTTTTTAAAAAAAAAAAAAAAAAATAGGGCTTTTATAAAAAAAAAAAAAAAAAAAAAAAAAAAAAAAAATTAAAAGTGTGTAGCCTGTAGAAAATATTTCTGTTACTGAAGCAATGTAGTTTTAAAATTCTTTTATGAATTTAGTAAGAACCTTATGTCTTTATAGTTTACGAACTTTCAAAAGTTTTTATCGGGTACTGGAACTGCATTATGAAAACTTCTCTAAAATAAATAATATTGTTTCCGTACATTCGGAAAATATTTAAAAAAATAAATAAATATATGTTAAAAAAATTACACAGAATTATTTAAAATATAGTTGTTTTAACAAGATTAAAAAAACGTTTAAATCTGTAAAACAACTTATAATTTTATAATCAACTCTGTTTTATATAACTCATTATGATTTACAAAAAAATTAATGTTTTATAGTTGTGCTTTTAAAATTTAAAGCTTTCTTTTTAAACATTAACTTTCAGCATTATAATTTCACATTTCTTAATGATGCATTAGAACAGAGTAATATGATTTTACTTTAATGTTCCCTCATTTCCCTCTTAAGCTGTTTTATTAAATATACAAATTTTGCTTTAAAAAGAAATGATGATTTTAGGATTTGTAATGTGGCACATATACGTAGCTCATAAATTGGGTATATAAATTCTATCCCATTTGTCTATACACATAACATTTTCAAATTAATCTTAGATGCATTCAAATGTGTTTTACTCTGTTATGTTAGAACATAGTAATATATTATACTGTTATAATTGAAAAGTAAGATAAGTTTATTTACTGAGGTATTCCTTCGTTAAAATGTCAAATATCTTTTTTTTCTTTTTTTTTTTTTAAGGATTTTTATTCCATAAGTAAAATGTTCTTCGTAGGGAATAAATCTAATTACGCAATAATCTACATCGAATAATAATACATAATATGTTGGATTTGAATATATATATATTTATTTAGGTATATTTTCTTTTATTCTGTGAAGTTTTAAAAGTTTTAAGTATATAAAGTGACAGATATAGAACAAATCAGATTATTTCTAAGTTTCTTGTAGGAACAAGAGTAATTTCTAAATTTTATGACCTTTTCTTATTCATTTTTTTTTTTTTTTTGTATTCTGTTGCTATTTTTAAGGGTAAGTAAAAACTTAAAACTTGTTCTAGGTATTCGTATTACATAGGATGTACATGTGTTGATCTCTGTCAACGTTAACATTTGTACATAATTTTAAACTATCATAAACTTTTTCAGTTTGAGGGAAAATGTAATAGGGTAGGGCACTGCACTTCGGAACTGGAATTCGTGGGCTTGAATCCTAGCAGTTTTTAGGTTAAATATGTACAAATGCATCTAGAAAATATTTTTTATGTTATCTGCAATAATGTAGTTTTAAAATTTTTAGATGTATTTAGTAAAAACCATGTGTCTTCATAGTTTACCAACTTTCATCAATTAATTTTTATTGGGTACTTTTATTACGAAAAATTCTCTACAACAAATAATAATGTTTCCGTACATTCGAAAAAAATTTTCTAAAAAAATAAATAAACAAATGTAAAAACAAATTACACAAAATTATTTTAAATATAGTTGTTTTAACAAGATTAAAAAAAAAACACTGAAATCTCTGAAACAACTTATAATTTTATAATTAATTCTGTTTTATATAAC
>CM063503.1:33948820-33998820 GCA_032207245.1 Pardosa pseudoannulata
GTTTTATATAACTCATTATGATTCACAAAGAAATAAATGTTTTATAGTTGTGTTTTATTATTTTTAAAGTTTTCTTTTAAACATTTACTTTTAGCATTAAAATTTCACATCATGTACTGATAACATGTACACATCATTTACTGTTAATGATGCTGATAACAGAATAATATGATTCTACTTTAATGTTCCCTCTTTTCCTTCATAAGTTATTTTGTTAAATATACAAATTTTGCTTTTAAAAAGCTGAAGATTTTAGGAGTTGTAATGCGTCCCATATACATAGCTCATAAATTGGGTATATAAATACTATCCCATATGTCTATACAGATAACATTTTCAAATTCAATCTGAATGTGTTTAAATGTGTTTTACTCTGTTATGTTAGAACATTGTAAAACATCATGCTGTTATAATTGAAATATAAGAGAAGTTTATTTACTGTGATACTGCTTCGTTGAAATGTTGGAATAACTTTTTTTAAAGTTTTATACTATAAATAAAAAATTCTTCATTAGGAATAACTCTAATTACACAATAATCTACAAAGAATAATAATACATAATATGTTGGATTTGAATTTATATTTATATATTCATGTATATTTTCCTTTATTCTGTGAAGTTTTAAAAGTTTTAAGAATATAAACTGACCGATATAGAATAATTCAGACTGTTTATAAGTTCCTTGTAAGAATAAGAGTAAATGCTAAATTTTATGGACTTTTCTTATTTATTTTTCCTACTTTTTTGTATTCTGCTGCTATTTTTAAGGGTAAGTAAAAACGTAAAACTAGTTCTAGGTAAAAATGATCCGTATTACATAGGATGTACATCGTGTTGATCTCTGTCAACATTTGTACACAGTTCTAAACTATCATATACTTTCTCAGTTTGAGTGAAAATATAGTAGGGAGGATGCCGGCAGAAGGGGTAGGGTGCTGATGTTAGGAACCGGAATTCGCGGGCTTCAATAATACTGATGGAATGATTTCATTGATGATTTATTTGCATTTCTTTAAAAACTATAGCTCTCACGTTCTAAAGTAAGTTCATCATTACCGCAGTAAGATTTTAAGAAAATGTGGTAAGATTTGGAATTCTCTTTTTTAATTATCATTTCTTAGCTCAGACGTTTGAGCTAAAAACCTATTAATATATTGAAGATTTAACAAATAATTAATATTCGCGGTCGATTCAAGTATGAAATACACGGTTTAAAAAATATGGTACCCTTTCAAAGGTTTTTAATTTAAAAAATTTTTTTTTTATTATTATTATTTTTTTTTTTTTTTTTTTTTTTTTTAGTATTACAGTAAACATTATAATTGTTTTTATATTTTAGAATACAACTGAAAGAAAATCTAGTTAAAAATAAAAAAATAAAAAATTGTGCAATATAAGTACAAGAACCACTCAGGACTGGGGGGGGGGCATTTTTTCCAGATGGCACTCACGTTGTGAATGTGAGAAAAATATTAATGCTTAAAATTAAACCGAATTCATCGAATTTCATAGAAATTTACACATGCCGATTTATTTATTTATTCCTTGCTAAACATTAACAGTTCCTATTTATATGATTTATATCTAAAAGCTAAAAATATTTACAATCCTTTATTTACTATATTAATTTAAGAAAAGTTGTGCATAAGAATTTTTTTTTTTTTTTTTTACTACAAATGATATAATTTCTCCATTGAAGAAAAGATTCAAATATTCAGTGACATCTCCTGAGTATCTCATATATTGACTTTTAAACCTGAATTACCCTTAAATGGAAATCTTGGATTAGAAACAGAAGTATTCGCTGTACACCAATCTTTCCCATTCTCTAGTGATATAGCTTACTGTTCATTTTTAGAGGAAGAAAATTCATCTGAATAGTCACTTAACAATTCTATTTATGAAACACTAAATATTTTTATGTTGAGCTCTAAGAAAAGTTAATGACAAGTTAAAGAAAAGGTCTAAACTTTTTGAGTGCAAGGCATTTTAGGGTTGTGTTGCTAACAGACAACTGTAACAAGCGGCACTGCATGGGGGGGGGGGGGGCACGAACAGAACCAAATAATTCAATGGGCAACATTTCCAAAGAACTGAGAAAGTGCACAATACCGCCCTGCTTTCCTATAGTAAGTGTGAAGACTCGTTGATAATTTAAAATAATCCTCAAGCATTGTAACTACTAATGGTGGAAAATTGATCACAAATTGCAAATAAAACAGAAACAAGAGTATGCATAAATATATTATGTATGTGTTTTTTATCTCTTCAGAGTGATACAAAAAAGCAATATCTGTAGAACATAAATAATCACGTATTTAGATATGATTTTCGGAGAAGGTGAAAGTAAATAGTATTATGATTTTTTTTTAATTACAGATACATGTATTTATAAACACATATATTAACGTGTGTGTATAATAATGAGAATCCTGATATATAATTTTTAAAGTGAAAGTGACTGTAAATTACTTGATTTGCTACATGTAAAAATATTCATGACGCGTAAAAGAGGTCACGAGAAAATTTACTGATTACACATGGAGAAATGTTTTAATAGAAAACAGAATTATTGCTTATTATTAAAATCATCTCTATTTTCTATTAAAAATTTTAACAATAGCAATATTTACAGCAAAAATTGTATTTCAATTAACATTCACATTAAACTGCAATGCAGTTTTTAACCTCTTTAAAACTATAAAGGAATAAGTCTATTTTTTTCCTTACATTAAAAACTATTTTTGCTTCAATGAACAGAAAACAAAGCAAAGCTAGTTAAAATTATTCACCCCCAGTCTTGTTTTAGACATATGTTATAATTCTTTTCATTGTTAAAAACAATCTCTCAGCCAATTGTAGGGAATAGGCAGATATATTAAAGAGAACATGAGTTGTGGGCAGGGCCGTAGCCAGAAAGTATTTTCAAAGGGGGACCAAGGGGGAACGACATTATTATTTGTGAATGATACTCCAGTAAAACTATGTGTTTTGATATGCACGTACACCCCCTTTGAGTATCATAACAGAAATGTAGTTTTGCAACAACAACAAAAATTGATAAGATGAACAATTTTAAAGCTTTGAAAACGTGTCATGAAGTATCTACACAAGGAATTTAATTGTAAAAATAAACATTGAAAAGAAATAAACTATACATGATATTAAATTTTAACTTAAAAACAAGTATAATAGAAGAGAAATCAAAATTTGGAAAGAAAATGAAGAATTTAAAACATTTTCCCTCTGTGGTATATATATGCTTGCCTTAATGATTTACGAAGTTTTTAATAATTACTGTCAAATTTCTAAATATACATCTTTACGTCACCATGACCGAACGATGACCGATGGGTAGGGCGCTGTTCGGTGCCACAACTCGTCGGTTCAAATCAAACTGCTGACATAAATGTACGTAGCCGTTAGGAAGGTAGTAGGTCCTGGTATTAATATTTCTCGTGCAGCAAAACAGTAAACTTTAGAACTCGAAAACAAACTAAATCTCTATTTAAAATATTGTAATAAATGCAGTTATAATATAAATAAATATATTTATATCATAGACTCTTTTAAACTATTGAAAGTAACTAGAAGAGTAATAATTTATTTATATTGATGCAATTAGTGTATTTTATTTCAAGTTCAGTTAAAAGGCTTCTGCGAGGTTTACTATAAATAAACAAAGCTCATATGTGTTGTAATAGTTTTTCATGAGTAAGGAGATTAATTAATACATGCAGGATCCACTCATAAGTAATAATACTAATTGATATATTTCAATGAAAATCAACAATTTTATAACTTTTACGTAGATTATATTAGATTATTTAAATTTATAATTTTATTATTCGTTACGGTATCACAATAAATATACCTCCATTTTAAATACAAAAGAAAAAAAATAGTGACGATTTCTAATAGGTTTTTCTTTATATTTCCTCCCCTTATCTATCAATATTATGCTACGTATTTAAAAGCACTTTTTGGTGAAATCTATTTTTTTTATACCAGTATGACACTGAACTCTCTGGTGATGAACTTTCATAGTTTAAATTTTGTTCCGATTTAGCTGTACACAATAACTAAAGTAATTTAGTTGGAGCTATTCTGTAAATAAGTATTTGTCTTCAAAAACTCACCATGAAGCACTAATAGGAAAATCCTAACAACAGATTACGGAAAATGAGTAGGCTTCGTTTCTTGGGAAGAATGACCACAGGGGAGAGGGAGGGCGAAACCTTCACGAATGCCACGGGGGGTAATGTAGAAAAAACATTCTATTTCCGGCTAGCAGACCAGCAAGACTTTTATGGTCAAAGATAGAACTTTTAAGGTTTTTTCTAAGAAAATCTCTCTCTATATCCATGCATAACTAGGTAAATAGAGCACACACAAACTTAGGACTGTCTTCGCAACATTCTTTTAGAATTTTAGAGGCGACCGATTCCCCAAGTCGCCCCCTCATTGCCTACGGTTTTGTTGTGGAGTGTCACTTTACAATGATAAATATCCGATGAAATAAAAGCATTTTCTGGGATTGATTCGTCACCTACTAATTTCCAGTTTTGATACCACTAACTGTACTATATACCAATTTCTGTGTAACTTATATTTTCATTATATAAGATGATAAACCTTTTAATCTGAAATGGGTATTTTACACAATAAGATATTTAAGCATATTTAACGAGGTTTTTTATTTTCAAAATATTGTGCAAAACATCTCAATGCACGTTATACAATGGTTTTTTTTTAAAGCAAGATGTTTGAACAAGACTGAACAACATTAATCAGCTGCCAAACCATTCTTTAGTCCGCTTTACTTTTTAATATAAAGTAGATACATAAGGCATCCATTATTAACAGGTTTTTTAATTTCTTCTAGTATTTATCACTACTATAACAATCGTGTTACAAAGAAATGACTGTAGTAACCCCGACCTATAATAAACCAGTGTATATTTTAACTGTGGTTACTCTCTACTATTTTGCTACTTCAGGGTTAATGAGACCAAAGCCTACAGTTTAGAGCCAATTCTGAGCGACTACGAACTTTCATGCCCACATGTTGGATTCAAAACCACAAATTCAGTACAAAAAAGCAGCGCCTTACCATTCGGTCATCATTCGGCAATCCATTGTGCATCAAAAGGTGCAAAGTGCAATTACTGTTATATTTTAAATTGATTCCATTCATCCTAACAAGACTCCCAATGTAATGGAAGTATAGCAGATCCTATGTTATAACACCTTCCGAATCGTGTTTATCAATCCGAAGGAACTTAGGGGGATTAGAGAATAATTATACAATTTTAATTAAGGAAAATCACAGATTTCTGGAAATAAATATTCTGGTATATTTATACTTGTATAACTATTATTAAATAAATTAATGTAAATGCTAAAAATAGAAATAGTTTTCTATACTGCATACTCAACTCTATTTTTTTTTAATTTTAATGCTAGATAAATCTCGTGGTTACTAAAAATAAATATGTTTCGAAGTTAAAATAAATATTTCTGAAAGTCATAGAAAGTCATAGAGGTGAATTAGAAATTTCGTAAAGAAATAATTTTATATTAGGCTTTAGTTTCAATAATTCTTATATATATATATATATATATATATATATATATATATATATATATGGAATACATGAAAATTTGTTGCAAAAACCGGTACCAAATATACTAATACAAATTTATGTCTAGCAAAAACAAACAGCCCAAACTCGAGTTAAAATGTTTAATTTTCAACTAATTTGAAAAAAGATGTAGAAAATTATAACAATTTTTTACTTTCATAAAAAGAATAGAAAATTAGAATTTTATACATTAATATAAGTGTTTTATATGTGCCTAGCTAGAATTAACAGCCAAAGTTTTAAAAATTATTGTTAATTTTAAATACACATAAAGCTCGTCGAGTCTCGAAGATCATGCTATAAGAAATAATGGATTAAAAAAGTACAGATAAAAATATTCTTTGAGAGACTTATTTACATTTCTTTACGAAACGTCAAGAAGTTACAAGATATTTAAGTGGGGCAGTTAGAGATACATCAGTTACCGTAAGGAAATACTTCGAAATAGAGCTTAACAAAGCCATGAAAAGTTATCAGCATCTTTGTGCCTCAGGGGATAGGGGTGCATCCTCAGTGTCAGTCAAAGAGGAGTTCCCAAACAATACACTGGACCCTCCTACCACAAGAGGGGAAAGAAATGGCAAATTTGTACGTGATATCCACTTTCGGAGTACTTTCGAGGTTGAAAATTGTACGTGACAACCGCTTTAGAGACACCACCCTTGTGCCAGAATTGTACGTGACAACCGCTTAGAAGGTTAAATAATAATAAAAAAAAATGTATAATGGAAATAGCTACTAAAAGATACACATAAATTTTAAAATTAATCTTTAAGCATGAATTAAATTTTTTTTCAATTGAATAAACAACAATATACCTTTCACAAAAATGCTTAACAATTTAGTTCTACCGATACTAAATATAGCACATTTTAGAAGGAAAACATTATAAAAATTACCTCTAAAAAAGAGAGAAATTATAAAATATTATCTTTATTTTTCAAACTCTGTAATGTTTTTTCAACAAAACTCTTTTATAATTCATTGTAAAATATGACTGATAAATTATGGAAGCATGCACTCTATGGTTAGTAGCTAATATGGCATGTGCTTGCTAATGTTATTACAACAAACAAGCTAAATTACTGTTGATAAAAGACTGAAAGAGTTTTATTTATAGCTTTTGATAGCTCTATAACACTAGGATTCTGACTTTTTAACACAAATTATATTAAGACCATTTTATATGAGCTTTTTAATGTTTTCTAACAAAAACTTTATTAATTGACAAGATTAATTCCAAAGTATGGCAGTAAGTAAAATATACAACTTAGAATTACCATTAACAAAATAACTATTAAAACTGAATATAACATGCATTCTAAGGTAAGTAGAAAACAAAACATGCAAACATGCATTTGTTGATGTTATTGCTAACAAGCACACTAATGTTGACAAAAGACATTGATATAATTTTGTTTCCTGATTTAGGTAACTCTAACTCAAGGACTATATTTATAATTTCTTGCTATTAGAAAATATTTTGAATTTAGGCAAAACTTTTTAAATGCAGAAATTTCTATATCCTGTATATTTGAATTATTTTGTCACATTTTACATGATATAGCAATAATTATTTTCCCCTAGTCCACAATAGTAAATATGGTTATTTAAGAAAAGTAACATATAACATTTTAAAACCAAGACAAAAAAAATTTAGTCTTAATTTGTGAACATAAATCTAGTTTTCAGAGAATTATAATGAGTTGTTTTATATTAACACCTATTAGATTGAATACACTACGCATAGTGGAATCAAAACCGAGGAGTACCTATCATTTACTCTTAATTTATATCAAAATATTATTCTAAATAGAGTTACACCTTTCTAGTAATCCAGCAAGTTACTAAAATACTATAAATTTAACAATAACTTTTTTTCTTGGCTAACAAAATCCCTTTCTGGAATTTAAAATTTCCTCATTTATCCTCCAAAATGATAGAAAATTTAACAAAATGCATAACAGCATGGTCTTTAATACTAAATATCATTTTAAATTCTGCTTTGAGATAATAAAACCAAGAATTAAATAAAAAATACTCCACTGCTCACTATTTTTGAACTCCTGATCATCCTTTAGGTAATCATTGATTTTTATACTTTGTAATTACTTTCCTTAATCTTAATTCTCCATAAGCTTATAATATTATTTAGTGCTCACTCTTTTAAATATTTTTTTTTTTTTAATTTTTATCAAGAAAATAGTTTTAATCTTCATCTTGTTTTAATTTATTTTCCTTTTGCCCAATCTCAAAGAAACTACTTGTCCCTAATTATACCTGGGTTTTTCTTGATTCTTATTCCTAGCTTTATTCTCCTGATCTTTTGATATTATGGCATATGGCTAAACACTTATACTATAATTTCCTTCGTTACTATTTACTAATATAAAAACTTTATAGCTTCAAAGCATTTCTCATAACAATTTTTACCTTCTTGCATTATTATTATATTTTATTTATATTGTATGTTTCAACTTACCTATTGTTGAGTCCAACACAATTATAAATGTATGGACAATGATGGTCAAAATGCCTAATACAGCGATTGCAAACACGGCAATGCTTAGCTCTTAATGGACGTACAGTTCTGCAGGTATGGCATAACTGAGGCATCGGCACCTGGTTATGTTGGAACTTATCAAATTTTGCTAACTCACTAATGGTACGATGATAGTCTTCTGTATCCACAGCTAAGTACCCTGGATCCAGATGATGGGCAATTATAAGGCTTATCCACATCACTCCATTTGTAAAAAGGAAGACAAAATGAATAGTTGTATATTCATCCCATGTCAAAGGAACACACTGAAAGTAATTAAAAAGTATGAAAGCAATATACGTAGCTGTATTATATTATAAAAAAATTTTTTTATTGAATTAAACTCTCAAAAACTGTGTGTATATCACATTCATTTATGTTTCAATAAAAAAATAAAAAAAATAACAAAGTAAATAAGTTACATATTTAAATTATGGTAAGGAAAAACTGTATTTCTTTTATTTTAAAGAAGCACAGAAAGCATCGTAAGTAATAGTGTTATACTTAAACATCCTGCACCTAAAAGAGTACTTAAGAAAATGAAAAAAAAATTAAATTGGAGTAACTGACAGGTCTAAATGATTAAAGAACTTGTAACACTATATTTGACTTACAGCTAAGCAAATAAATATGAATACCATAAAATCTTCATGAACATGCTTCAACTATCCCATAGTTCTACAAACTTCAATACTTATATTTGTAAAGCATTTCATTTTAAATACAAAAGATCAGAATAAGATATATTATTTTTGGAAGAAAGGGTCAATAATGGGTTTTCCATACTAAATTTAAAAAAATTTTCAATCTTAATCTAATTTTAAGCAAATAGTCTGGGAAACTTCTGTCTGTTTATAGAGAAATGTATAGACAATTCTTCCCAAAGAGCAGAAATATATATGAAACTATATGTAAAAAAAGATATATTTTGACTCATAAAAACTTGGGAATGATTATTTGATATTTAAAAATGACTTTCATAAGAAAAAAGGCAAAGCTTATAGTAGTAAATTTATTAATGCCCTTAAAAAAGTATCTCATTTCTTTACAGATATATATTTCTAGAAAGTAAGGCTTTAAGTTCATGTTTAAAGCAAATAAAGCTTCTTTCCTAAGATTAAGGTAGTGACTCAACAGAAATTTTATATAAATAAATGTAAAGTTTCAATGTTTTATTAGCCCTGATAACAAATTATGTACAGTAATAGAATAAGATTATGTCGGTGGGTATATTTTACTGGCTTGTTCAATGAAAGCTGATTTTAATGGTGTTACTTAGTGAAAGTGAGATACCATACAGTAACGAGAATTTTCAGAAATTAACCCAATATACTGAAAAAAATGCATATTATAAAAAGGAGGGGATGTTTCTTAAAATAATATGTAATGATTAATATTAAAACTCATAATTCACATATTTATACATAATTATACTGTACAGAATTCATAAAAATTAAAAAGAAAATAATGCTTAAATATTTTGTACCTTGTTTCTAAATCTAAAGTTGTCTATTATTTAGCAGTATTAACAATTCTGAATAGTAGACAACTTTATTGCACTAAAAATGCCTACCAGTTAGTGATTTTACTGTATTACCTAGTTAACAAAATGATAAACATCATCATACAGAACAAATTATTTAAACTCATGCCAATTTGAAACTCAGATAAACATTTTATTAACTCAATATTTTATAATTCTACTCTGAGCAAAAGCATTTTAAATATGTATCAGTTATTTTAAATGAAGTGTTTTTAACAAGAAAGCCAGCCATGGAATAAAAACACTTGTTTTGATTTTAAAATCATGTTGAAGGATAATTTAAAAGACTAGATGATTGTTTTAAGTAATTATTACAAAATAACAACCACTAATATTTCAAAACTGCTACAAAATTATATAAGCAGCTAGCTAGTTAGAATTTAGTGAATATTCCCATTATAAATTAACAACAGTAGCTAAAGATTTCAAAATTTGCTTTACTAGCATGTTATTCACTATATAAATAGAAAATTTAATATGCACTTCACCTTTTCAAATTATTAAAATTCAAGATACTCAAATCTTACATTTCTACTTCTAAATCCTCTACAGGAATATAAAATAAGTAGTCAAAATTAATCAGGTTTTTATCACAGTATTAAAACTTCATAGAGTAACTTTCATAATGCTTATTAAAAGACATAGCAATGAATTTATAATTACCCTTAAGATGTACATAGGATATCCCCAAAAGAAAAGAGTTCCAAGAAGGAAAAACAGTGGTCCTTTACTGTGGCTAGTAACACCAAATACCAACTGCCTGAAACAGTAAAAACCAAAATTTAACATTAGTCATGTAAGAATTGATTTTAAGCAACTAAACATTTTTCTCAGAAACCAATTAGAAAATTTTCAATTAAAAGTATAGCAAAAATCAGAACTCACAGTAATGAATAGACAAAGAACTTTAACATAAGTTACTGATTTGCATTATTTTTTAAAATTTGTCAACTCCAAAATAATTTTTAGCATCATCTAATAAAACAATATTACTATCAGAAATACATATTTCAACTCCTTTTAAAAAGCCATCATTCCAATGTTCGCAGTAATTCAAAATGGTTGATTAGTTAACCTAATACAGCTCTAAAATATGTATGTTGGCATTTGACTTTCAAATAAACACTGTAATCTCAATCAAAAATAATCTGACATTAGTTTTACATAAACTATAAAGTAAAGCATATAATATTTATAAAGTAAAGCATATAATATTTATAAAGTAAAGCATATAAACAAACTTATATTATCCCTGAAAAAAAAAACCTTTCATCCCTTCAGTGGGTAGATGAACTGAGGACCAAGCATGCTTGGGAACTAAACACTGGGGGTTCCGCTTTAGATTGACCACCTAACCGGAACATATGGTTCACACCCCAGAGCCCTTGGTCTCATGAACAGAGATTGGCACTGTCAAGAATGATTCCTAGTTCCCGAACGATTCCCACGACAGACGAGAGACGCCCCCTACATTTTGTTTACATTTTGAGGGAGAGACTGAACCGCCGGGAGAGAAGAAGGATGTACGCTAGGGATCAACGCCTGACGTACTTGAACGAGACTCCTTAGTAATTTCGCTGTTAAGAATCCTTGTTTATTTTTATTATTTGTGTGCTTCTTTAGTGTGTGTGTGTTGGTAAATAAACGTGTGTCCTTATAAAGACTGAAGTCAATTTTGATACCAACTTACACCAGAAAACCCAGACCCTCCGCCATCCAGCTGACAGGCACCATAGGCCTTTGCCCCCCTAGGGCTGTTGCGCCGAGAAGTTTAGTTTTTTTTTTTATTCAAATGCAGTTTTGGCTATCACTTATTTAACATTCAAATAAAGAAAAAACATAATTATAGTACTGAAATAAAGTCAATAAAAACTTAAAATGCTATTATATATTATCAAATATTACAAAACTAATAAAGACACTTATGAATTTGAAAGAATTCATAAATATTTTTTTGAAGAATTAGGAAGACTAAATATTTCAACTCTTGAAAATAAATGGTTGGTTGGTTGTTTGGAGCATCTACGGTTTAACTACAGGAGAGTTAATGTAAATAAATGTAAATATACCTTAAATAAATCAGATTCACAAGAATTGATTTTACTAACAGTAAAATATAAAAGTTAGACATATTTATGTAACTTAAATGCTTAAAATTATCATTATGGAATTTTAAAAATAACAAATAGTGCAAATAATATATCACAAAATAGTTTTTAAGATATTAAAATATATAATATACCCATGATACTGCTTAATCAGAGTGAAAAATAAAGAATATTAAAAAGATATGACATAAAAATGCTAAGAACATAAAAATAACAAGAATTAAACCTGTGTCAAAAGTATGTTTTGCAACATTAACACAATTACTGAAATATTAAAATTTTAAGAAATAACTAGAGAACAATTATTATTAGCTAACCATATCTTATAAACATGAAAGTAGTACCTCACCATAAATCAAAACTTGGCAAAAAAGATTTTCGCTTTCTAAGTTTTAGATAATCAACAATATCATTTTGGCCTTGTTCTTCTGCCAGTTGCAATGGTGTTTTGTTTTGTTTATCCTTGCATTCAAGGTCTATTTTATCCTAGAAAAAATAGTCATACAAAATCGATATATGTATGTATATATATGTATAGTAATGATACAAAAATATAACAAAGAAATACATTTTTGATGCTGCCAAATATTGGATATGAATGCTTAGCAGTAGACTTACAATGCTGCCTGAAATCCTCAGAAAAATGACTATAATGCTAATATAAAAATATTAGATTTTTAGCCTTAATTAAGTCTTGTGTATTAAGTATCATAGAAAACAATTGGGGCAATAAATTTTCAAATAACCACTCTGTCCATTTATATACTTTAAATTATATTGAAACAATAAAATACTTATCATCTTAGAGTTCAAATAAATGCTATTGTTCCCAATTTGTGCTTGACATTTACATTTTTACTTTTATTTTCTGAAAATTCTTATTATTATTCATTTAGAAAAAAATGATGAAATACACAATCATCATTAGAACTTTAAGAAATTTAGTATATATGTACAATCAAACTGACAAATATTTTAAGACAATACAGCTGCAACCAACCAACTTTCATAGCCTAAAATACTACACATTATTAAATACAAATCAGTAAACTGGACAGCTAAGAATTTTTACTACATGTATTTTAAACTGTATTCTAGTTTAATACACTATTAAACTACTATTACATTAGAAAAGCATTTAACTATGCTAATACCTAAGTTTATATTTTTTTCAACAAATCAGAAAGCCATAAAATTTTTTAAAAGTTAAGTAGTTAAGCTGTTATTAAGAGAATAGAATGTATGAAAGTATAAGTTTAGAGGTTAGTTAGTAACAAATTTACCTAATTTTAATCATCTAATTAATCTAACTTTTGGGTTGTTTAGCATTAGCATTTTAATGATCAAAAATAGATATGGTTTTGTTTAAGTTCCTTCCTTTTGCTTGATTATAAGGAATCATACACAAATATTTTTTTCCAACTGATACTGCTGTTTGTTGATCATAAGGTTAAAATTTGATGTCATTAAATTTTTCTTATTAAAAAAAGGATATACAGAAGTTTGTACCATAACTTAGTACAGTTTATGTGGTGGTTTGGAGTACTACTGCCTATTTTTCTGCTACACAAGATCTAATAGGAGTGATATGATACTAAATTGCTTTGACTTTCCTCAATGAAGCTTTAAATGGGACAGCAATTTTTGAATAGTGTTCTAATTTCAGGGTAGGGTGTCATTTGAAGATGACAAAAATTCAGAGTGACCAAGCACTAGCAAAACCGATGACAATGTGAAGAAAACTGGAAAACTAATACAAGATAATTACTTGACTATTTGAAATATTCCAGCCCTATTATTTCGTATTAGTTGAAGTGAGCCAAGAAATTTTGATGGAAAATTTGAACAAGTGGCACATTGCTGCAAAGTTTCTTCTAAAGATTCCTGAGAAATGATCCCCTCCCTCCTCCCCCCCAAAAAGAAAAAATAGATGAGCATTTGTTTTAAAATTTATGAAAACCTAATGAGGATATCAGTATCCTCTCTAAGATCATAACGGGTGACAATAGTTGGATTCATGGCTATTATCCAGATACAAACTAGCAATCTTTAGAGTGAACAACTCCATAAGACCAAGTACATTCACTTCAAACATAAAAACAAGTACATTCACTTCAGAGTACAAGAAGCAGCATACTAAGTGTTTTGGATATCAAAGATAATGTTTACTGACAGTTTGTTCCCTAATAATGCAGTTAAATCTGACTTTTATTGTGATGTTCTACAGTGTTTGAGAGAAAATGCATGATGAAAATGACCTGAACTTTGGCATGATGGGAACTGGGTTTTTTCAAAACAACAACGCACCACTTCATACCTCCTCCTAAAGACAGCATAGTTTTTAGCTCATAACAACATGGTTGTTATTCCTCGCCTATCTTAGTCGCCAGATCTAGCTTCATATGATTTTCCTTTATTTCAAAAATTGAAACTAAATTGATAATATCTTGTAACTGTATTCAACCTTCAGTAAGAATTACAGGAGGTCCTTGACAGCTTTCAAGAAAATAACTTTAGTACTTGTCATGGGTGAAAAAAAAAGTAATATGAATAGTAAGTAAATTCACGAGGTGACTACTTTGAAAGAGATGGCAGCCAAATTAAGTAAATTCAAACGAAACATGATTTTACATCTGGTCCATGAACCTTCTGATAACACCTCATATTTCAAACCTTCCATAAGTTAAATTACATATTAAATGAAAAAGATATTTTCCTCACTATTAAGCTACATAACATTAATAAATTTCTTTATTCAATTGAAAACATTTAAAAAATCAGTTTTAATAATTCTCATTTTCTGCAGTCATCTGATTATACAAAATAATGAATATTAATTCTTCTGAATATATCCCTTTTTTAAATTTGAACAGCAATATAATATATATTTAAACTGATGAACTAATTGCCAAGGTATTTAAATAGCAAAAAATTTAATTACAACTAAATTTATCACAAACTTTTGATATTTCTAAAAAAAATTTCTGAATATTATATAATACTCATTTTATAATTTGTCATTTTAAAGACATTGTTTTAATTTCAACTATAAAAAAAATCACTTTTAATTATAAGAATAAATGTACAATGTTATGTTCAATCAGTTAATTAAAAAACACAATGAAATTTTAACATTTTTTTTAAACTTTCTGTTAAAAATTTACAAAATATTTTATACATCTAATAAAAAAAAGGGGGAAAGGTCAACATTCAGTAAAAATTTTACTTTTTAAAATTAGTAGTTTTTAAGTTAAAAATCAATAATGCAATAGACTTTAAGAGCATTTAAATTATACCACACCCTTTAAGTTCATACTATTTCTATTCATGCATATTTTTAATACAAAATTGAGTCAAAGATAACATATATTTGT
Source organism: Pardosa pseudoannulata (assembly GCA_032207245.1). Lineage (NCBI taxonomy): Eukaryota > Metazoa > Arthropoda > Arachnida > Araneae > Lycosidae > Pardosa > Pardosa pseudoannulata. The sequence goes on from CM063503.1 coordinate 33,964,035, forward strand.
GGCTACAAATGTCATTATCACACATGTAATATATAATAATGTTCTATGACATTCACATATAGACATACTTTTTCACAAAGATCTTCTACAGCAACTAGGTTACCACTTAGACAGGCCAAGTGCAGAGCATTATATCCAAAATTATCTGGTAACCGAGGATCAAAACCAGAATAAATAAGCAAACGCATCATATCTGGATAACCTAATTTTAAGAAAAAAAATTTAGACATCTCATTAATATAAAATCACAGTAAGAAAATTTATTGAAGTTCATACTTAGCAATATGAAGAAAAATTTAATGATGAAATATACAGTAGTAATATATTCAAAACAACAGATAAATTTTGGTGCCATTTGCTGAAAAAGCAACATACTAAAGTATGAGTACATGGAATATCAAGATATATACTATAAAGGATATAACAAAAACTGAACATTAAAGTGTTATGTGTTTCAAAATGTTAAAATGTACAGTGAAACATAAAAACTACATTTCCCATTACTATAAACATGATAATCAGTTCAATTTTTACTATACATGTAAAATATGTTAAATACCTAAATGCTTCAAAAAAAGTACACAGTCCATTGTACAAACATTACTTCTCTTTGAGTTTAAAAATGAACTGAATTCAGTGAAATGAATCTTGATAACTGTATTAGAGGATGCATACAATACAAGCTGGGGAATGATATCAAAGAATTGCAATACTTATACATCTATTTTAACTTACAGTCTTCATATGAAATATAACAAATATATGAATGAATCGAATGAATTCTTTTAGTTTCCAACATAAAGAAAAAAGTATACTGTAAAAATTTTATAAATTCAAATATAAAATATAAAAGTTGATTAAAACAAGTCATTTATCATAAATGACAAAACTTCAGAAATTATACTCCATTTATATTACATCTAAAATTTTAACACTATAGAATTTTTTTTTCTATTCATTTTTTGCTCAGCAGTACTTAAACCCTTAAAAAGCTCTTTCATTTGTTTGAACTATCAAAATATACATTCACAAACAATAACTTAAATAAAATTCAAAATGAAATGTATCATTAGAAACTGAAACCCAAAATTAAATGCTAAGAAATAATCCATGAAGTATTAATCTGTACAAAATATAAAGATTGATATAATTGAATGCATATGCTAATAAACATATGCCTTGTCTAAATTGCTTAAGTGAAGTAATAAAGAAAAAGAAGTTTTAAACTTAAAATGAACAAATATACATAAATTCACAACAAATAGAATTAAAAATTAATAAATTTATTTTGCCTGAAATAATAAAAAACCTTAATAGTACTTAAATTGAAAAGGCAAAAATTAAAAGTTATGTTTTAGAGTAAAAAATTATCAACATGAAGGTGTCTATATATAACCTTAATAGTTATTGGTATTTTAAGACATTATTAGTTATATACTAATATATCCATTTAAGTAATGAACTGAGTTTTGATAATGATTTTGCCAAATGCTTCGTAAGACTTAAAATTAAAATCAGACATTTATTTAAACTTAAGATTTCAAACTGTGATTGAAACAATGAATAGAATATGCATAAAACAAGTTGTTTTATATACAGTTTTAAAATAAGCTGTAAAATTTAGCTTTTAAGATGGTACTTCACAGAACCTCCAACTTTTTTAAGCTAATGTTTAATCAATAGAGAAGTTTTTTTATAACTGTTTATTTTGTATTTGGATTTTTCCAGAACTTTTTTTTTCCTTACTCAAAATACCCAATGATTCAATAATGGGTAATTATAATTTTTTCAATTTTTATTTTCACTCAAAATTTAATTTTAAAAGATAATTAAATATTCTAACTGGAGAAATAAGCAGTACTCTTTCCTTTATTTGTTCATAAATAAGATATTAAAGTGTTTGAAAAACAGCAGTCCCTTCTTTGATCATCATGCTCTTAGTTGAAATTTTTTGTGAAGTTAATCTTAATTAATATAAGCATAGTTTTTATAAACCTTAGGATTAAATTGAATGAAATCAAAACTTTTCTTCAAAAGACTACGTCTACTGGTTTTGAGTAAAGCAGCTATGTAATGTGAAGCATGCAAACCAGGGAAGAATGGATTCATTACTGTGATGACATACAATGAATTTTGTACCCTAATTTTAAGTTCAGAAAATCTTAAACCTTTGTTTGAATACTCAATGAAAGAATAATATATTGAAAAATTTATCATTCAGTTTAGCCTTTAAAAGTTTATTTAAAAATTGACTGCTTTATGCCCAACATTCAGTATGGATATACATAATTAATGATACACAAGGTATTTTGGAATACATTTGTAAGCTACTTTAATTTCACACATAAAAAAATTCTTTATTTAGCAATATTTGTAATTTATTCTTGCATTAAGCTAATGAATTGGTTTTTTGTATAGTACAATTACATTCAATTTTTATGATGCTTTCAATAAAACAAAACAATAAGTATAATACAAGCTAATCTAAAACTGCTATGAGAGATTTCCAGAATTAGGACTCTGAAATTTGACAATAATTACAAAGAATATGGAATGGCAATTAAACTTTCATAAAGCAGTTGGTTTGGAATAATTTTAATGACTATTCCTATACCTTAATCCTAGCCTTAATTCCTATACCTTAATCCTAGCAACTTTACATGTAAAGTTCACCTCAGGTATAAAGGAAAAAAATTATGTCTTGAATATAATACTGAGTTATATTGTGTCACTGACTTTTTTTAAAGATTTACTCATGAATAATACAGAATTCTGTATTTTTGTATACATAATTTTCATGTATACTTAACCATTTTGTCAACACATGTCATGCACATAAAGCAGCAAGCAACACTTTTTTTAACTTGATATTTTGTACTAAAAACATTCATATCCTAATAAAATATAGTTCATTTTACTTTATGATGGTATAGCTTTGAACTATAGAATTTTTATATCAAGTAATTCTACAAATTATCCTTAATATAAATCAGACAAATACTATAATTGAAAGAAGCATGAGTACTATCTCACCTACAAAATTAAAACAAGTTCTGAAATAATGGTCATCTGATTGCTATATGCATTTTAGATACAAAAACCAGTTGCATAGATCCAAAAGAGTTTTGCTTTAGTCTACAAAACTGCATTCACTAGAATTATATTTATCAGTGACTATAAGATTAAATAATTGCAATGTTACATATGTACAGTATCATTTTCAATATCATTACAGTTAATAAAGTAATAACTCTATGGCTTCTTTTTTTGGTCTTATAAAAAGCTACAAACTTACATTTCAGCCTTTATATTGGAACTTCATTATCCTATGCTTGATTTGATACAGGAAGGAGGTCAGAAAATGAAGTGACTAAAAAGGTAATCCATAGACATATATATATTTTTCTTTTAGACCTTAGCAGTCAGAGATTAACAAAATTGCTGTTCTTTTTTTCATACCATATGGATATAGATGTCAGAGGAATGTCAAGGAAACCTAATTTAATCATGACAGCCCTATTATTTTGCAATTTTCTGTACAGTATTTACCAAATAATTTGAAACAGCATTACCCCAAATTTTTCCTGTCCCAGATATATTAATAATTGCGTAATTCAGTAAAACATATTTGGCTTACTGGTTTGATTTTAGAGTACTAAGGTCTACCTTTTCTTAAAGTGCTAATTAGACTGTTTAAAGTCAATTCCAAACTGCTACAAACATCAGAAATCAAATTTGTGGTTTCTGGTACAAAAAGATGTACTTCTACTGATTTGACCACTGTCGAGCATTTAGCTTATTGGTAAAATAAATCAAATTTTAAAGTTAAACTATTCTTTGTATATTACCTAAAATATATCAATGTGAAGTATGATGCAGTTCCTTGTCAACTAATAGATTCAGGTCTACAAAAAGATGGTAACTTTATTCTTTAATTGTATTTGACTTTGAATTGCTGTCTCTATCTATTTTAGAAAACAAATGTTAAGAAAAGTATTTCACACTTATAATTTGTGACTAAAGGTATTAAAACATTTTGCCTTCCATTCCATAAATCAACATGCTTGGTTAAAGGATAAACAAAAATTCATTAATGATATTTTGTCAAAACTGTCTTTAAGTACTGTATCACAAGTTCAATTATGATTTAATAAAAGAAAGCATTTCTTTTATAACTTCTATAAATGTTTTCTCAGTTCTACATCTTGCTTTTGTGACCTAGCATTTGGGTTTAGGGTTTGGTTTAATTGCAGTAATTTTTTATGCTACAAGATGATAATTAGACAAGGGTCTACTGTGTAAAGACAAGAGAACGGCTATGCACATACAAGCGAATACTCACAAACTCTAGTACAAAAAGGCAGCAGGATGGGAAACATTTAAAAAACATTATTTCTGGATGAATAGAAAAACTGCTTAGTGATTTCTAACAAACCTGCTATCTTTCAGATTTGTTACAAGTCACTTGTTCTTAGGGTTTCAAAATCCTAACATACCATAATAATGGCAACACTTTAGCCAGATACACAGACATATATACTTTTCTATTAATTACTAAATAACTTTGGATAGAGAACATTTTTTTAATTTTCTAGAAAAGTACTTTAGACATCATTTTGAAATGTATGTCATCAAAAAATATTTATAAGAACATTAAATAAATTACTGCTCAAAAATAAATGCCCAGAAATCTACTAGAGTTTAAATATGTTTTTATTAGATATTTTAAAAATATCAGTCATTTTTTTTCATGTAAATAAACTAATTATTTGAAAAAATTGATTTACTTTTCCAATCTCACTACAATCCCCGAGATGCCTGTAGAAAATTAAGTGATCTATAGATTATGAGAAGTTAGATAGTGCTATATTAGATTATGCAATAATACAAATATGAAAAATACAACCATTGCATATATACCATATATTTCCAAATATAGGCCAAGGGTACAATTTTCTTTCAAAAATTACCACAATTTAAAACCTGTATATAAGCTGAAGTGAAAAAAAAAAAAAACATTTCTAGAATGTTCAAATATATCGGCTAGCAAGTACAGCGGGGGAAATATTTTCCAATCAGTTGGTCGCACCTTGAGATAAATACAGGGACATATCTTAGTATGTTTTGAAAAATTGAAGAAAAACAACTTGCATTTTAAACTGTAATTAACTTCATGCATCTTAATTAATTCCACAATTTACACTAATTTATCTAGATTAATGCCATGAAGCATGGTTTGATAAACGCAGTGCTAGCCATGCAACTAATGGTATTTTTACTTAGACGCTAACGGCAAGCTTCAATTCTAGCAACCCTACATAAAAATAACTTTTTCTTAAATTTATGGAGTATAATCTTAGGAAAAAAATGATGCTGTGTTTGGCAATTTATCGATTGCTTCTGGGTTAAGTAGAATTGTGTTTATTAGAAGATTGGCCAATCCGTTACTGTACTAGTACTGTTGTTTTGAAGCAATTATAACACAGATAATAAGAATAATTAAAATATTATTTTTCAATTATTCTGTTTTCTCATTTCAAAATTTTTAGAAGCCTTATTATGGATTTTCTTTTTGTTCGTTATTTTTTACGTTTTGTTAATTTTTGCCGATTTGGTGACTTTTTGTTGCTAACAGCAAAAAACATTGCCAAAAACAACATGTATTACATCTGTTTCATGGACCCCTATATAAGCCTACCTGCCCCAACCCCACTTTAGGTCTTTAAAGAGCTAAAAAATTTCTTGGCTTATACACAGAAATATACGGTAGTTAAAAACTGTTTATTTTCATAGTTTATTGAATAGTTATCTAATTTATTTCAATTTTTAATATAATATTGTGAAATAATAAGTTTAATATAATAAGTTTTGTGAAATTTCGATAAAACTATGCATATAATCAACCAAAACAGTTTTTAAAAAAGATATTTTTATAATATATACACCTATTTGCAATTGATCATAATTTTTTTTATGAAAGTATCTAATAAATACTGAGCATACCAAAGTCAGTATTTCATGAAAGTTAATAGTTTCTGTAGGAGAAAATGCAGTTTTGTTTTTCTCAAATACTTTTGGAGATTTTCCTGATAAAATATTTCTGGCTTTGGTCTTGGCATTACACCAAAACCATTTTCTGTCTACTTCAATTTGAATATGTTTCCTTTTCTTTAAATCAAAGTCAAATGTATCTTATAACAAATAGTGACAGCAAATTACTTTCCTTTTTTTCTTTCTCTACAATTACACTGATATTCTATTAGTTAAATCTGAACTCACTGGAGCCAACATATCTTAGCCATTGATGCTTAGTAAAAAGGTCAAGCTATTTTTCTTTCAAATGTGCTGGAAATTTCTGTAGCTAAATTTAAGATGGTTGTGTAATGAATGACCAATACAATATTTATCAGTAATTTTTCAATTGTGCTTTTTACTTATGAACAGATGTTTCATTTTTAATTAAGTAGAGTCATATTACAAATATTAGCCATTTAAACCTGAGGCCATTTATTCATATGCTCATCCTACCATCAATCTTAACAGCTCTAACCTAGCGTACCATGACTCATCATTACAGGAAAGACATTTTATTTATATGGTTTCTTGGATTACATCACTCTTGCTCTACTATTTTGAGAGAGTTTATCCTTGTGACTTTAGATCAGCTAGGGACTGATAATCTGATCAGTATACCATACTAAAAGAATTTCAATAAGTGTGCATTTAAAAAAAACTATGAAAGAGGCTATATGTATGCATGCTCAACTTAGGATGTTTTTACTACATAAAGAAAAATATTTTATGGAATATCACACCAAGAAATAGTACTGAATTATTTATGAGTATTACTTTTAAAGTCTAATTAAAAATTGTTAAATATTACAGATTTTTTTTTCTGGTACAAAGCCTGTTCAAAGACTAGGGTTTACAAATCTGTTAAAACAGGAGATTAAAAGACATTTACATATCCCAGGTCACATTTATGAAACAAATACTATTTCACAGAATAAAACTTATATTTTATTAAATTAAAAAAATCTTTATAAAACAAAGAGTAAGAATAAAAATAAAAATATGAGGATGAATTAAAAAAAAAAGATTTAAGGAAGAGAAGAATATTGGAGCTTCTCTAATCCTATGATCCTTTATAAATTTGGTGAGCAAATTTGATGTGTTATGATTGAATTCATATATCTGGAATAGTGTCCATTCTGTTTCTATATCTTGTTTTTTATTAGAACATATCTTGAAAATTCAGATTTATACAAATAAGTGGTCATAAAAATTAAAACTACTCTTGCTTAGAGTGGCTAAGAAGCTGAATTTAATAATTATTATGCTCATGTCTATTTTTCCTGGTATATGTTATCAAACAGTGAAATAAAATAAAATTAAAACAAACTAAATTTTGAGAAAAAGTATGGTGTGAATGCTAGGTTTGCTGTAAATAGTTTCAAAAATACATATAAGTACTGTTCAGGTTCGGATCCTTAAACAAAATAAAATACATCAACAGTGCACCAACTTTCATCCTGGTCCAAATGCACCATTACATATATATATATATATATATATATATATATATATGTATATATATATATATATATATATATATATATATATATTCCAATTCTGCAATGTAGATTGCCTACACAAGTTGAAAAATCAGACTATAAGTATAGGATTAAAAGTGTTTGGCATTAACTTGGCCAAATACTTTATTAATATTGCATCTGCATTTAAAGAAAACCCATGTCTAAATTTGAAGACTTAATTATTTATGACTATGGTTTTATTATTAAGATATAATTTTTTAATTCGTTAAAGATGTCACTTTAGCATGACTTAATGGAAGATGCCCCAAAGCAATCCTTAAAAATTGTCTGTTATCATTCAATCAAAATTATTATTTTCAAAGGGATAGAAAAGAAATTTTAGTTGCAAAAAATAGTGATAATTTTTTAATATAATGTTCATTTTTTAAAAAACATATGTTCATTTATGGTAGGTTTCTCTGGAAAATATGTCCACATTCACCTTTTGTTATACATAATATAGGTGATGTTATCAAAACAACTTTTAATTTAAGACAATTTTATAATAATAAGCAATTTTAATTTAAACTAGTTTAGTTAAGAACACAGTTAAGCTTTGTTCCAGGCAAGTTAAAATTTCATGTAATCTGAATACAGTTAAGTGAGAATTATTTTCTTTTCATGCTTCTTAATACTTCTTTTAAAACTTTTAGTTTTTGAACAATAGATAAAGCCTTATGCTTTAATCTTAGTAATGGCATATTTAAAATATTGTTTAAATTAAACCAGTATCTAAGAAACTCAAAACAGAAACTAGCAAAAAATTAATAAAACTAATAATTTAAATATGCATTAGAACTTTCTGACTAATTATTAATACTTTAAATAATTTCTGCATATTTCTAGGCTATACACAGGAAGTTAAAATAGATCTAAATTGGATCTTCAGCTAATTCTAGCCTATAATAGTGGTACTGAATGTTGAACTACTTAAATGAATCTGCCTCGAGATAACATGATAAAAAAGATTCTTTGTCAATTTTACTCTTAATTAAAAAAAATTATAAGTAAAACTAATAAAATAAATGTGTGTTAGAAATTTTTGACTATTTATTAATATTTAAAATAACTTCTACATGTTTCCAGGCTATGCGCAAGAGGTTAAAATGGATCTAATGGATTTTTAACTAATTCTAACCTGCAATAGTGGTACTGAACCATGAACTACTTAACTGAATCTAACTACAGATAGCATGAGAAAAAGATTCAGTATATTAAAATTTGCCTGCATCTGACTGTCTCTCGCTGTCTATGGCTTGAACTTTACAAAAATGGCTGAGAGTTAGGGGTCGAGATAGATTTCCACAGTTTTAGAAAATTCACTGAAGCTCATTTTGGTAAAACTCACCTTTGTAAGATCAAAATTAATGAAGATTTTAATAAAAAAAAAACTGCCCAAAATGCTACTTTTTTTTAAACTAAATTTTTCTGACATCAACAAATGAGTGCTTGATTAGCCACTAATGACATTGTACATAAATCATAAAAAATAGTGATTTTACCATATTTCTTTTTAATGGGTTGGAATTCAATATCAAGACAAGTATTTCTAGATGGAAAAGAATCTGAGGAATTTATATTTCAAGTTTCATCATTGTATAATCATAATTAATTGAAACATTAATTAAAAACCACCCTAAATGTTAATTCTTTTTGAGTAACTGTAATTACATTTTCTGTGAAAGCAATAAAATTTTGCAATCTGTATGAAAAATCCATAATAATGATGTCATATTATAAAATAGTTGCAAGAATTTAATATTTTATTACTTTTGCCTTATTTTCAAAATTGCAAACCAAAGTTCATTAATTTTTATAATTATTTGTGACACATATTTTCAATCTTTTGCCAACCAAAGATCTGATCTAAAAATATATTATTTAAATACATTACACCTTTCTTTAAATATGAATCTATTCTTTAAAAATTAGAATCTATTTTTTTTCCTTTCGTTAAAAGTTAAAAAAAAGCAAGAGCATATTTATTTGACTTGTTCATATTCTAAATAACTCCAATAACTTATATAAAATCTATAGAAAACATCTTATTCTGAAAAAATGACCACAATTAGATAATAACTAAAAAGGATTAAATATTATTTTTTGAAAATTATATGATCTGGATAATTTCTGATAATATTGAATGGTATTCCATTAGAATAAGCTTTCTTTGATATTTCTGACAACTTTTAATGGTATTTCAACCAAATGGAAATGATCGAATACAACTTTAACCATTTGGAATTTTTAGTAAAATCCCCATTATATATCAAACCAAATTAGGTAGAGATGCATATAGCATGGCGTGTGTTTTCTTGCAAATTTTAGCAGTTTTGTGGTTTAACCAAGTAGAGCCAAGTTAGTGTGTCACTCATATATAAGTTAAGATAATCATTAGAAAACATTTAATTAGTAAATATTACTAAAAAAAAAAGAATTTTCTTTGAGGCTAAAATTATTTAAAATATTATATTTGTGTTTTCCTCTGTAAATTTTACTAAAAATAGTGTTTTATTGTGTTTTAAATAGTATTAATAGTGCTATTGCTTTATATTTTTATCTGCAAAAAATTGTATAAAATGTTATATTTCTTTAACTAAGAGTTTATAAGAAACACAAAATTTTCACAATTTTTGACTTTGAGTTTATGAGAAACACATAATTTCTACCATTTTATTATTTGGCAATAAACAAAAAATTTCTAAATTATTGCTGTGAAAAGAAAAGGAGAAAGAGAGAGATGGTGATGAAGACTGGCACGCTAAGTACATCTGCTCCACCAATCAATTTAATTTTTAAAAAAAAACTAAAAACCAATAAGAATTGATTACATTCAATATGTAACAAAATTAATGCACTGGGACAGCCAGATACCAATAAAACATAAATTAAAATGTAGACATGGCCAAATTAGGAGAAAAAAAGTTAAGCAACCAAGTTGGTAGGGTACCTTGATGTCAAACCTATTGAATAAGTAGTAGGTACTGTTGTTCATGTATTTATAACAACAGACCATATAATTATCAAAAATGGTATCATAAATTTGAAAAATTATGGAAACTCATTTAGTCATATGTGAATTTGCTCAACCATAATTAACAGAGGTATTATTTAAAAATCAACTTAAATATAGGACTCCATTGGTAACTTATTTTACATTTGTCCCATACTTACATTTATTTCTAGATATTATAAGGGATTTAAATAGGGCATAATTCATAATTTTTTTTAAATATTTGTCTATAATTTCTAGATCTAATCTATTTTCCCTATTACATTTTTTTTAAATGTATATTTAGAAAAGTTAAATTTCTTTGTAATTCATGTGATATTAACAATACATTGCTAGATGATAAAAATACCAGTACTTTATAGTATTGTCTTTAGAGTCTATACTATTTAACTCTTTTAAAAACATCATTTGTTAATTCTTAACAACTTGTCGAAAAATCGCCAAAACCGCTTCTGTAGCAATGAAGCTACCTCTTTAATTTTACTTATATCATTAAATTCACTTCTTGGGATTTTCATACAATGAAATTGTTTATCACATAATACAACTATTATAATGTTATGTAAAAAATTTATTAATTGTGACGTTCATATAGCTAACTCATAACTTTTACTTTATCACACAACTTTTACTTCTAACTGTGATATAGATATAACACAGTCTTCTTCTGGTATCATTTTATATTTTCTACTCTTTTGTAACTTTAGTTTTGAAAATCAAACTTATGACTTGTTATTTGCTTGGGGAAACTTTAGTGTAATATTTTTAGAGCAAATAAATTTGATTTCATTTCTACTCAAGCAAACAAATTTTTGGTAGCCAGAGGCAAAAATACCACAAGAGGTAGCTGTATCACATCTGTTATATTTCATATATTTTCATTAAGGTTATTCTTTTCTGTGCTTTTTAAAACAGAAAATTTTAAGGTCCTATGTTTGAAAAAATCAAATCTTCCATAAATAATTCAACAATAAGTGTTATTATCCAACAGCTTTACATAAAACTAAATATATTCATTCACCTTCTACATTAATTTTTCTTTGAATTACCTCATAATTTTGTTATCAATTTTATTTCACAATAATTTTATGGGAGAAAATTAGACAACTTTTGATCAAATATTTTTTTAGATGTATTAAATGATCCCATAGGAGCACTTTTCAGACTTTGTGCCATTTTACTAGTTTCAGAGAGTTTTGTATGTTTTTTATTAGTGTTTATAGTTAAATTTGTTAGGTTTTATATTTGAGTAGTAATATTTTCTCCTATTTTTGTGTCCATCCCAAATTTATGTTATTTCTGCATCTAAGTTATTTGCTTTTAAAAGAGAATCATATTAACACTGTGGAATTAAGTGCAATGTCATTCAAGATAACTAGCTATTTAACAGATAAACTCATAATTTATTTCTAACTTTAAAAACTTATAATATTTCTGACTCATATATGCAAGGGATGTTTTTGGAAAGGGATATCTGTTCCAATCCCCTCAGAGATTGGTGCTAATCACAAAAAAAAAAAAAAGGTGAGTTGTTAGTTAACATCTATTTTCCTTTTACAACATTTCCAAGTTCCAGCATCTGCACAAAGCTAAGTTACACATGAATTTAAAATAAAATGTATCTGACCATAATACTAAAATTTGTGTTACATCTAGATTAAAGTGGTAAAAATGTTAAGTATGTCACCATTTACTGTTGGTAACAAAAATGTTTGATGTATAATTTATCTGTTCTGATTTTTTCATTAAGAGGGAATTTTATAAATATATATATGTTTATATATATATACATTTCAGAACTTATTTACATCTGCCAGTTTATGGACTACAGCTCGGCCTCATTCTTCTGACATTGGACCCTCATTTCTGGGAAAGTGACTGACAGCTTTTGAAGTAAGAAACCACCCGATAATTGTTTTTATTGCCTAATTCCACTGACAATATCAACCTAGGAGTATTTTTTCCCTCCTTTTGTGATCCCTGTTTCATGCAGGTATGAAATCCTGTTTCCACTGGCCCCAAAATTAAGTTTCCAATAAAGTTGAAAGGTTCGCTCCAGGAAAATGTTTAAGAGCAAAACTTCTTAAATGGGAAATTTTGTAATTATCAATATATGGTAAAAGTCTGGGCCACTTAAATAGAATGTCTTAAACAGGAAAACTGCTTAACCAGGAACCTCTAAATGGGTTCCACTGTACTATTATTTTGTTGAATAAATACTTAAGTCTTATTTTTAACCTGGTAGTTTTGGATTTCTTAAATTCATTGAAAATTATAACCTTGGTAGGTTTAATTTTATGGTGCATGCTACTTTTTAGAATATACTGTAAGATATGCAGTATATTAGATTTGCCAGTATTGTTTTGTATTCATCTAAACATTTTGTTCTTTGTACTAGGAAAGATTTCTAAAATGCATATCACTTTAACTGAAATTATGACTATTAATTTTCAAATTTTTAGCAATATTTTATTTTTAAGAAGTCTTATAATGCATACATTAATTATGAACTACAAAGGTTATATATAAACAAGTAATATTTAGCCATAATAATGCCAAATAACTTTAAAAGCAACATTTTATCTTATTATATCTAAGCAATTTCTTTTAATAAAAGCATTCTAATTAACTAAGATGGTTATAAACACCTTAAGAAAATACTGGTGAACCCAAGGTTCTACAGAATACCAGTTGGGAAGTTCACCTATGGGGTAAATATTTCTAGTGATAGATCACATATGCTGAGAGATGTCTGTAAACAAATTTGACTATGGAACAGAACAGAAAAATTTCTAATGTCACATCTGCAAAATATTTTTTTAAATATATACAGTTTTAAATTATTGGTAAAATGATTTTGGTATACTACTCTATTTTGAATGAAAAAATACAGTACACCTTTAACAAATTTTAAATAAAAAAAATTGGGTTTTGAAAAATTTAAAAGCTGATAATGAAAGTATAGATCTAAAATCGTTTCTGTATCTAGATACAATATTTATATGCTTAAAAAATTGCTTCATAGATTAAAAACTCAAAATATATTTTTAAAACAATTTTAGCAGATTCCTTTTGTCCAGTCTTTGAATTAAATTATATCATTCCATACACAATATCTCAAGCACATATCACACAATCCATTTTTTATTTAAAATCAGTTACCATCTCACAAAAATTCTGGCATTATTTTTACAGCAAAATGTGTTTTCTAACTGAATTGGCCCCATAAGTCATTGCTAATTTAATATTTTTAGTTAATAAGGATAAATGAAGACATAGAGGATAAATGTATCACAAAATCATATTTTATGACAGATTGGAGACAACTAACTAGTTTGAACGAAAATTTGAAAATGTACTTAATATTATGTAAATCTTATTTAACTTGAGACAGAATTAATTTTCACTTACCAAATCCTTGAGTTTTTCATTTCCTTACTTAACGCATTTGGGTATTTTTCTAAGCTTTTTACTAAAAGAGAACACCGATATTTTAGATACTTGACAGTTACTTTACAATCAGTTGCTTTTTGGTAGCCAAGAAACTCTTGCAAAATAGTATTTTCAACTCTGACAGAATAAGAATTCTATACAATGGTCTTCTTTAAATAGTCCAAAAGTTATATTGGTCTGACAATTATCTAAGGTAAAAATCATAAAACCTTGCAAATCAATGATTTCAGTCCACAGGAAATATTCTGTAATGTCACTGCAGCACAATAACAATATTGATAGATGAAGATAAATTTACAAAGGAGAGACTAATGAAAGAATCAAACACAGAAATGAGAAATGTGGATGGTTAATACAGATGGAAAAATGAGACAAATGTTATGGTGAAATAAGGATAAGCAGGATCAAAAGAGAATCAAAGAGATTATAGAATGAAATATAACTAAAGACCAAGAGTATGTGACAAATCTCTAAAAAAGTACAGAGAATTAAAGCCATAGAACAAGAAAGATGAAAAAAGCTACTGTAAAAGTCAGCTTCAATAATTTGATTTTTTAAAAAATACATTTTAATCCTAGCAAAAAATTAAGATAAAATTAAAAATCAATATACTGAGTAAACAACAGGATCAACAATCTGAAAGAAAAACATTTTTTGAATCTATTTAATTGCTACTATTTTAGAAAAAGAGAGAAATATGTTCAACATATTTTTTTTCTTTTTAACAATTAATATTGCTGATAATTTATTGTCATGCAAAAAGTTTCTTTTCCAATTCTATACTGAGTTTTTTATTAACATTTGGCTCTATAGGCACACATTCCATTAATATATTATTAATTAATTACAAACATCATTAATTTGCTTTATTTAATCAAAATAATTTGTTCTCTTAATAAGAATAATTATCAAAATTAATTATAGGTTGTATTAGACTCATTTTGCAATAAAAGTAAATCACAAATGTCATATCACAATTAAAAGAACTCATAAGTATGAATTACCAATTTTTTTCACTTAAATTTTCCTTCTTTCTATTATTAGAAAGTTTTATAATGTCAGTGAACTTTGCTCTAATCAAAATAGTCAAATAGCCAGATGAGCATTACTCATAAGGTCAGATTGATTAGAAATTACAAAGAATCATTCCTAATAACAATTTTGAGCATAAAACAGCAAGTTAAACATGTTGAGTAATGCGCTAAAAGAATATCTGCAAGGTCATAAGCTGTTATCACTTTGATCCAGTTCATTTTGGTTTTCTTTAAAGTTTAACAACCCTTCAGACTAATCTTTTTTCTATACCTGCTGACATTACATTCAGTAGCATGTGTGATAAAAGGTAGAGGTAGGTTTGGTTTTGTTTAAAGTGCTATGATCTACTGTTTTGCTACATGAGGGCTAATAAGACTGATACCTATTACTTAAAGTCAATTCCAAGTGGCTATGAACATCCAAGCCAGAAGAAAGAGGTAGAGGTAAGAATAAAAAAAAACTACCATAATCATTTGGCAATATATTTTTATTTATTTTTTTATTTATATATTTTTATGTATATTTTTAAGAACAAAGAGTTGCTTGAGTTTGTCTCTTTTAGTGAAATAAAAAGGGGTGTTATTTTTATGAAAGTTTTGAGTGTGACTATCTATAAGTGGTGCATAAGTTGCATGTAAAATAAAGAAGAAACTAAAAATATTTATTGGGGTTGTTTCATTTTTGCTAAGGATATATTAATACAAAAATTAGTCACTGGTGGTAATCAACAAAATGTGACTACACTAATTCAACACAGAAAGCGTGCATTAATCATAAGTGCTAGTAATACATATAGCAAAGGAATGGTTGATGCAGCCTCAACATGTATGTGAAGTGTATTGTAGCTGTTTTTTTTCCTCCTTTTTCTAGACTGGTATCATGATTATTTATCTCCCTCCAATTCACCCCCAAATAGAACATCTATTAATTTTTAGGTAAATAATTTATAAATTAAAAATAATCTTTCATTTTAATACTTTGTTTTAATAAACAGAAGAGGATAAGATATATAAATTGTTTTAATTATTTTTTAAAACAAAATTTGCTTAAATAAGAGTTTCTGGCAGGATTTTGTTTTTTAATTTTGATAATCATTATCAGAAACTACTCAACTATGTTTTCTTTTTCTGCTTTAAAACATATATAAGAGGAAAGACTTCCTGTTAATGTATTAGTACTGAGGAGATAAAATATATATTAACTTATTATACAATACTTTTTATGATTCAAATTATTAGTATAAAAGTGTTATAACAATTTGACCCAATGACTATTGGTTAAAACATAACCATTAACCATTATTCTATTTTGTCACTTTTTGCAGTATAATACAGCTAAATAAGCAAATACTTATCAAATATTTCTGTATATTGAATGTAACTAATAAATCCCTTCAGATTGCTTAATTTTTTAAAACTTTTTTTAATTGCTCTTTTTAAGAAACTAGGATATTTTAATGTTGTAGTTGGAAAATCCTAATGTCATTTTAATGTTGGCTGGGCATTTCCTAGTAGCCAGTTTTTGTTATTCTGAAGAACAACTTTAGGATATGGCTTCAGTACAGGATGTCTTACACTTATAAGCAACAAAATTGACTTTAAAAAAAAACAGAACATGTGGTCCTATTAATGGTGTATCACTAAACATAATATTTTTACAAGGCTATGAAAATAATAATGAAACATTAAATAAAACCCTGTTAGCTAGAATAAACTGCTATTCATAATTTTAATAGAATACCTCTATCTTCATTATGTATTTCTAATACTTTGAGACTACACCAAAGGGAATAAATAATACAGTTTGAAATAAAGAAAGCTATCAATATCAAAAAGGAATTTTTAAAGAATAAAAAAAAAGAAGTAATAATTATTTAAATAAAATTTATTTTATTATCATAATATAAATTACACTAATCAAAAACTTCAATCTGTGTTGGCACAACCATTTATGCACACCCCCCCCCCCCAAAAAAAAAAAGAAAGAAATGCATTTACAAATGAAATAATAAACAGAATTCCAGATTTTTGTCAATTTTCAGAATGTGTTTCACCCTTACATGTTTAAATATGTTTATATATAGCTAACATACTGTATTGCAGATAAACTATAGCAAAGTTTTAACTTGATCACATGTGTGATCAAAGAAATGTCCTTCCAAACTGAAGAATGAACATAAAGGTAGAGAGAATAGCAGAACGGGAAAGGCACTAATGATACCATTCTATTTGCACAGTTTTCAGTGACGTTGAAGCACTTGTTTACAATTATCTCTTCAAATCAATCATTTCTCTGTCCCATGGTTTTCTAAACTGTGTTAGTTAATACTATTATCCATTGTCATGTTATATTTTTTGTTATAATTTTTCTTTTTTTATGAACTAGTATAAAGTCAAAATGGCACTTAATTAAGAAATAGTAAGGAAACATGAATTTTAAATGGAATAAAGGGTTAAAAAATAGGAAAAATAAGTAAATATTTATATCCCTAAACAGAAACTTTTTACTTGAATGCATCTTTAAGATTTAGGAGCAAAATCTCAAAACTTTATAAAATACAGATTCACACTCCTTTAAATAAAATAAGGTTATTTTAATAGATTTTTCCTATATTTCTCACTTAAAGAAAAAAAAAATTCTAACAAATGATATGAACTATTTATACTTACAGTTTTTACATTCTCAACCTGCTTTTAAAAAAGTGTTTCCTCATATATTTTAATAAACAATGCTTTTAAAATTTTGTCAAGAATTCATATTTATAATCAAAACTAAGACAATTTCAAATTAGAAAATACTTAGATTTCCTACACTAAGAAAACTGCTCTATATCATGAAAACCTACCAACATTAATTTCAGTAAAAATCGTAAAAGTGAAGAAGGATTCCTTGCTGATAAAGAAACTATAAGTATGAAAATATACCCTAATTTGATCAAAAATTTTTAAAACTTCCCTATAATTAAGAGAAAATCCCCAAATAAAAAAAAAATCTTAAATTTAAAAGAAAATCACCCAAAATGAGAAATAAACTAAATAGAAGAAAATACATGACATATTTTATTGAAAATAGGGACTTTAGAGACTAAATGCTAAAAAAGAGACAATAGGGACCAAAGAATAAAATAGGAACTTAGGGACCACTGCATTTATAAAGGATCAGCATGACTAACAGAAGCCTTTTAGAACATTGACCTCATTTATAAAACCAAAATTAAAAATAATCTAAAAATGAAAATTTAAATTATTAGATACCTTTGTATGCTGCCCAATGCAAAGCAGTGTCTCCATTTCTATCACAGATGGATTTATTTGCACCACGCCCGAGTAAATAGCAAACAAGATGACTGTTACCATGCTGGCAGGAAGTTATGAGAGGAGTACAACCATTTCTATCACAAATATCTATTGAAACACCATTCTGAAATTATGTACAAAAACTAAATATGTTGTGAACAATAAATTAGTATATGAACAAGTTATAAATTACTTTACATTACAAATCTGAGTCGCATGTCAACTGTATTTCTCTTCATTTCCATATATATTTATTAGACTATTTCTTGAAATATAATGGTCAAGAACAAACCTTTTATTTGAAAGTTACAAGTTTTACTAAAATGCTGAAATATCAAAAACTAAAATATAGAATTAATATTAAATGTTTAAAAAATAATTTTACTATTTAACTCTGGTGAACATAATTAAAATTTAACTGCAATATTTACTAATGATCCATGAAGCATTTCTACAGAGCAGATAGATTTTGAAATGATATATACTTAAAAACATGCTTTGAATATATGTAAATATTCAGAGAGGTTGCCCCTCACCCTTTTTACACAGAGTAGCATTTCCTATTTGACAAAAACTAGAAACTATCAAATACATTTTTATTTCTGTGACTCAATATACAAACAACCAAAGACAAAATATCATAATATGCAGTCAATAATAATATCCTAATATCTTAAATGTTGCAGTATAACTAGATCTCTTCTCTCTTTTACATCCCTATTTTAAGACAACACTTTTATCGAATGAAGAGGAATAAAGGTAATATAATTTCTTGTATAACATCCTACAAAATAAGAGAATATGCAACATCTTCAATTTCAGCCCTCCCAGTTATCTCATAGACAGTCTTCTAATGATCTAACCTGACTGATAAGGAGAATTAATGGGTTTATTAAGAATAAAGCAGTCTTTAGAATAACATAAAAAAAGCATTACAGCTTGATTCAATGGATTCACAAATCAACTGGTTAACTATCTGGAAAGTCTGCCAAATTTTAGGTGTGCATTATACACGAGGTTTACCCTATTGCCTATATATATATATATATATATATATATATATATATATATATATATATATAAACAGGGTACTATTATACAGACATACGTGTTATATGCTGTCATATATCGATACCTGTGATTCCTTTTCATATCGATAACTGTTTAGTATGTAACCGTAACTGTGTAGTGTAGAATAAAATGTGGTTGACATGTAGCTTGTGTATTCACTGCTCTGCTAATTAATTGAACCTACCTTTTAAATTAGAAATATATATATGTGACATATGCTAGTAAATATGGCAAATTTTCAAAATCGTAAAATAAATTTCAAAACTCATACTAAAAATACTTTATTCTGACAGTTCATGTTTTCACTAAAAATAAAAATTGACTTTCCTTACTTTTGCATGTAAAAGTTAGAAAGTTTATTTGCCAAATACATAACCTATCACAGTTTTTTATAAAATTGACATTGGTTGTTCTTACATTAAGTAACCGAAATTAAGAATTCATCTCGTTGTGATACTGGATACACCCATATAAATATATAACCAATAAAAATATTCTTTACTGATTACGTAGGAGAAATAACCTATATATTTTGTAATTGTCAGGGCTTTGTAATCGTAATGCAATTCAGATGCAGTTATAATGAGAAAGACTCTCACTCAGAATTCCACACCAAGTGAAATACTTAGTAAAAATCCTTTATTTTTGTGTTAATGATGAAGAACTGAAGGATGTATCTTGCACAGACAAGTGACAAATGTGCTTTGTTTGACCTGTGAAAAGGACATCCCAGGGAGAGAAAAAATCATGAAGACTTTTAGATCAGTATTTATTTTGTGACTTGATATAACATTATTAAAGCAGCAAACAACAGCATTAAAATTGTAAAAATCCTCAGGTTTTTCTGGGATAATTGACAGCTGGATTACAGAAGGGAAAGAAAGGGTCACACATAGCAATTTTTAATTCATACTTTAGCTTTAGGTAAGTTAGAAGGAATACTAATATTAATGATGCATATTCTTCACTTATTTTGGGTAGATGAGGAAGTTAAGATTAAGAAAAATAGAACATGAAGAGAATTTTAAAGAACTTTAGGGACAATAGCTTTTGATGTATTATATATATATGGATTTTTAGGAAAAAACTGGTAAGTATACAATTTTTTTAATTTAAAATTTAGTTTAAATAATGGCCTTCTATTACTTTTGAAAGTTTTGTTATGGCTGAGAAACAGTTTTCAAATTTAGACATGACTGTATATTATCATTTGTTAAATTGCTTCTAAGCTTATTCTTTTTAGCCACTTCATTTCAAGCCTTCAGGTTAAGTATACATAATTAGTGACATCACAGAGTCTTTTAAAAATATTTTTGCAAGCATATTCAATTTCAAATAAATTGTGATCTATAAAAATGTCATATTTGGCAATAACTGGTGAATTCATAATGTTTGTATACAGCTAACAGAATATTACTCATTTTCTACATATTAAAATTACTCAATTCCTACAATCATATAAGTTCCCATATCAGTATGAAAATGTATGTATAATAAATTTGTATTTTTGTAAATTTTCAGATTTTTATTTTAAAAGCTTCAATTCTGATGCACTTTAACTACTGATTTCATTCTGTACGAACCTGTTCCAAAGTAACTATTTCTTTTTGAATATCTTGCATTTTTCCTCTGTAAGCCAAGTATTTTTGCTAGTCTTGTCTAATTCAATCTATCAAAATTGCTTTAGTTATTAAATTATACTCTTTATCAGACTGAAAGCTATAGATTTATGAGGATTAGTTTGGGAATAGAAAGGCAGGTTTAAAAAATATTCTTCATTCACTTATTGCTACAACATATTAAAATTTTGAGTAAGGATTATTGCTTATAATATTACTAATAAATTATAATTTTGTCAATAATATAAGAGCTTTTAACTATTTGAAATTTCATTATTTCTATACTTGTGAAAAATTTTATTAATATACAGTTTTTCTTATTTTAAATACAGCTTATAATTTCATATTTATCCTTGCATGGCTGTACAAAAATACAAGTCAATTTAAATATATTAATCCTGTATATGAGAATTAGTCAAAGCATTTAAGATGATTACTTAAAAAGCATTTTTATGATGTTTCTAAAATCAAAACATACATGAAAATAAACTATGTATATATGTGTGTGCATAGAAAATTCTAGTAATATATTGGGATATATAATTTTTGTTACTACAAATAAAATCATATATGTATGGTAAATTATAACATACAATATCTCATGTTTTATCTAAAATAATTTTTAAAAAAGGATAATTGTACATACTCTTAACAGAAAATCCACAATGGATACATGACCCTCAACACAAGCCCAATGTATAGGATAGGCACCAACGTGACTTGAACTGGAAATATTAACAGATACACCTTTGTCTACCATATATTTAATGATATTTAAGTGCCCACCCAAGCATGCCCAATGAGCAGCTGTATGGCCATTGTCATCTTTCTCGCACAAGATCTTGGTACCATATTTGTCAACTAAAAACTCAACTGCAGCCAAAGTACTAGAAAAAAATTATGCATTTCAAAATTAGGATGAACACGGAAAGTACAGAAATGATTACATGTATTTATACAAATTATTCAAAGGAATACAGATAATAGATATTGTTAAAAAATGCTGTAAAAATCCAAATTTAATTACAACTGCATTCAAACAAAAAAACATTCTTAAAATATTATGATTAAAGAATTTAATTTAAACATATAAATAATTATTTTTTAAATAATTTTGTATATGCTCTTTCATAACATAGTAAATATAATTTAATGCAATTCTTCATATATTTTACATAGAATTTGTATAGAGCCTGCTATATCCTAAATGATTTGACAGGAAAAAATAACTCTTTAATTAAACTTTTACAGGACAGAAAGTTTTTATTAGTGCATTAGTTAATTAATAAGAATATCTTATAAAGATTTAAATTTTACTAAAAAAATAAACACTAAATATTTTATGTATGAAGGAACAAATGCATTATATATCCTCAGCAAAAGAGACAGAATAAATAAAAAAACAAATCATGGATGTTATAAATATCAAAATTTTATTTAAATTTCATCCCAAAAAATTATGCCAGTAATAACAGATTTAACCAAAAATAGATTACTGTGGACTTGTGTAAAAAAAGTAATATACTTTAAATGGAAATTCAAAGTGCTACTCTATAATATTTATTTGAATTATTTCTAATGATTACTTTGAGTTTTACAGTTAAATTTTCACTTAAAGATTAATAAAGATGTATATTTTCTATAGTTTGCAGAGAAGCATTATGCAGAACTATAACAATTTGGTTTGGAGATCTACAGTTGATGCAAAACAAGGGCACAGGATATAATATAAAGGATACAAATATATACAAAGGATCATAATATAATGCTTAACCCAAATTCTGAATAGCCAACAACATTCATACCAGAAGTGAGGATGCCATGAACTAAAATGCAAATACTTTTCTGCCTATCAGAATTCTGGCATGGAAAGGCAGCAAGACCTTACATTTTAAGCTAGAACTACAGCATTACTTATTTAAAAACAAAACAAAATTACATAAAAATATTATATAAAGTACTATATTTAAGGATCTATAGTAACTATTAATATATTATGACATATATATATTAATAGTTATATGATATATTAGATTATAATATAATTATTAATATTAATAGTATATATGATATATTAGACAATCAGTTCTAATAAAAAAAATACATCATTGATTACAATTTGCAATTATAATCAATGATAACCATATAATGTATTCTAAACTTGAAGAGCATGCAATGAATTTTGAGATTGCTGAATATTGTTTTATATTATGTTCAACTTATTACAGATCTAATTGGCGAAGAATGCTAACTTTCTTTTTTCTTTTCTTGGAGAACTGAGAACAATCCCCTATTTCAAACAACAAATATGCTACCATCACTCCATATAATTAGAGAAAATAAAAATAGACACACAAAATTAAATGCTAACAATTAACTTGAAATAGAACTAAGTACAAAACCATGCTTAAATTTAAAAGTATATATAAGAGAAAGTCTCCTTGACTATTAATATGATTAATCTTGTAAAATTTGATTTAACTAATTTTATATTTTATTATAATTTATATAGACAAGTTTTAAACGCAGCACTAGCATTTTTAAAATTTATTTTATAACAACTATTTTTCAAGAAACATTTTATCGTCAAATATTCATGAAATCGATATAAAATAACCGCTTACCAACACACATTCATTTAACAAACTACGATAAATAGAAAAAATAATGCATGCATATATATGATATAAAATTATAAATAAAAGAGCAGAAAACAGTTTATTTATAATTTATTAACGAGGATGTACGATGGGAAGAATTCTTACCCAGTTTTAACAACATCATGTACAGTACGACATTTAAGAGGTTTGGGTAATGAACATGGGCTTGAATCTTTTTCCTTTTTTATATCAGGTTCTGACCATTCTACTTCAAACCATGCATTACTAGAACGTTCAGCAACCATCTTACCATCTTACACAAACATGTTTTATTCAATCGCCCTATAAACAAAAAACATCATAACTTGACTGACACTGTGAGTGAATGACTCAATCACAGGTAAAAGGAATCAATCATACGGTAAATGAACCGTTCATTCATTTAAATGAGTCGCATCACTAGCTTTTGAAATGGATTTCTCCTAAAAAGGGATTAACGAGAAGACGGAAAAGAAGACAAAAACGAAAAAGAGCTTAATTCAAATGGAAATACTTTTTTTTAATCAAAAGTATTTACATTCTTTTTCAGCGGATCTCTAAGCAGAAAATTACAGAGGTTGCACGAATTATTAATGGGATTATTTTGAGATGTATAATATTAGTTACCCCTTTATTCTCTTTCAAAGGGATCGTAAAGCCAAATTTCTTTCAACCTGAGTTTGCGAATTCTTTTAACCTCACAATTCACAATCTTTGTAATATTATAATTAATTTTAGGTAATCAGTGATTGACCAGCCACACTAGGATTAAGATCAATCAGGGATTTGCTGCACGTTTACAAAGAAATAACGTCGATAAGCCTTCAAATACTTAATTTATGAAAATATAGGGAATCTGAGAGTTGGAAGAAAAGTCTACGATCTTGAGTCTGGAGAGCAAAATAGCTGTTTTGTTGAATATTAGCAATTAAGACCTCGAGATGTAAACAAAAGTATACTGTTCTAAAAATAACAACCACAGCAAATACTAAAGTTGGATTCTAGAAGGTAAGGTCGTTCAAAGTAAACAGAAAATTTATACTAGACGGTTGGCACAGAAACCAACACCCCTATACTAATTCAACCAGTCTAAGAAGTAGCACAGGTTATGGAACCAGTGGCGTAACGAGTATAACTGGAGGATAACTGGTGCCGAGCTTGAAATGTTTTTGGCGCCCCCTCCCAATGAAAATATATAGAACTACTAAACGACCCGACAGACGTTGTCCTGTTTTAACGCTGTAAATCCAAAAATTGTAAAATCTTTTTAAATAAAATATAAATTGGACCATTTTAATGGAAAAGTAAGGAAAAAAAAATATTTTAAAAATTCTTGACTCCACCACGCGTACACTCATCACAAACGTAATTAGATTAAATTAAATTTCCACATCGCCTGTACGGAGATTCCATTCTGGGACTTCTCGTACTGAACCCCGTTGCGCTGATCACTGCGCCACAGGTAAGTTGGCAGTGAAGGGTTTCAAGCGGCATTATAATAATCTCAATAAAGATTCAATACTGGATTTTTTTTATACAAAAAACTTTTTCTATCGAATGAAATTGTGAATCCAAACCATTCTCGAATCATCTTAATTACATACACAAAATCAGTCCAGCCGTTTAGAAAGAGTTCTATTACAAACACATAAGACAGAAGAATTTTATAATTACAAAGATAAACCATTTGGTGTCTTTCTGGGAGAGGCACTGGGAACACGATATATCTCTTTGCCCCCTCTCACTACACCTCTACGAGAAAGCTCAAGTAATGGCCTTCTGTTGTACACATGAGCACATTGACTAAATGACTAATGTAATAACGACTGTTAATGAGGATTGGTCCGATTTCAAGACTTGAACAGAGCACATATGCAGTACAAACTATAACACATAAAAAAAAAACGTTCCGACGTTATATACATAATGTTTAAAAATCTTTATCAATTTCCCTCTGTCCTTCCAATAATTTTTTCAGCAGTCTAGATAGTTCCATTTGTCAAATAAAAACAAAAACACGGTCCACAGACTATTATGCATATCTATACGTTATTCGCCACTCGTTCTTTGGCACGAACCCGGGCTCAAAACCTTGGAAGACATAATTATTTATTATTCGAATTTAAAATAAATGTAACGGATTTTCCAATAGAACTTCATTTTATTATTATGGATTGCTTTTGTTCGATTCTAGGAGGGCGTGTTGTAGAAAAACAAGCCAAGTAATTTTCTTCAGGCGTACGGAAAGAAAGTACAGCCTAAGAGAGCTGTACTTTCCTAACCAAGAGGCCGAAGCAAGAGGGCAACATCCCTAACTACACGTTGACACTAAACCTCTATTGAGATTTGTACAGTACACTGGTAATAGGATTATCCAAAGCCCACATTTGTTTTATTGTGTTGACAGTACATTTTGCTCTATTTAGTATGAATATGTGTGATATTGCAAAACACTTTGTAAAAAAATATCATAATTGTGATATAGACACTATGTTTGCCGAGTTTTTTGATACTGTTGTAACAAAAGATTTTTTTGAATGTATTCAAACTGATTATATTGATATAGGTATTGTGACTTTTTAGATAGTTTACCTGAATAAGAAATTTTATTTTCTTATATATTTTGTATGTTTTTATGAGTTCTGTTTCTGTTTTTAAGTAACTGAAATTATTTCCCTTGCATCTGAAGACACTTATTCTGTATAAATATTTGTAACTTAATTGAATTTTAACATTATACGTGAATTTTTTTTATGTATCAACACACGTACTTTTTATCTTCTTAGCAATGAAAAAACTTCTGTCCAGTACGTATAGAAATCCTAAGCATCCGCTAGTTTTGTTGGTATCAGTTCTTTGCATCTAGTTTTAAAAGGGAAAGTTAATGCAAAGAATATTAAGAAATGGTTACAAACGAAAGATTCTTATACTTTACATAAACCTTTGAGAAAAAAGTTTCTGAGAAATAGAGTAATTGTGGTAGGATTGGATGAACAATTTCAGGCAGACTTAGTGGATATGCAGTCTTTAGCTTCTAACAATGATGGGTATAAGTACCTATTGACATGTATTGATATCTTATCGAAATATGCGTGGGCCATACCTTTGAAAGATAAAAAGTCCAATACCATAGTTTTAGCTTTTGAAAAAATATTTAAGAAACGAAAACCTGAAAATTTACAAACGGATGCAGGAAAAGAATTTACGAATAAAATTTTTCAGTCTTTTTTAAAAAAGAATAATGTTTATTTTTTCACGACACATAATGATACAAAAGCATGGGTAGTAGAACGTTTCAATCGCACTTTGAAAACAAAAATGTGGAAATATTTTACAGAAATGAATACCAAGCGTTATATTGATGTAATAGATAAATTCTTGTATAGTTATAATCATATTTGGCATCGAAGCATTCGAAGGGAACCAGTTTCGGTGACCGTAGAAAATCAACAGGATATTTGGAATACTTTGTACAGACAGCCTTTGCCATTAAAATCAGGTAACCAGTCGAAATTAAAGTTAGGAGATACAGTGCGAATTAGTAAAGAAAAGTTGCGTTTTGAAAAAGGCTATGAGCAAAAACTGGACGCGAGAAATATTTACTGTGGATAAGATTTTACAAAGACATCCAGTAGTTTATAAGTTAAAAGATTTAGCAGGAGAAGTGATCAAAGGTACGTTTTATGAGCAGGAACTGCAAAAGGTAGCCGATTCGGGATATTATCCTGTAGAGAAGGTATTGAAAACTAGAAAAAGTTCCGGAAAAACGGAATACTTAGTAAAATTTCAGGGATACCCCGACAAATTTAACAGGTGGGTTCAGGATATAAAAAGGATTTAAAATCTACATCATATATCAGTTGCCAAGATGTCGTTTTACGTGACACTCATCAGTGACAGCTCTAAACATTTTTTTCCCGAGAATAAAATATCCCATTTTACTACGCAGTTACCTTCACCCATACATATAAATCAAGGACAATGGGAAGTGAGTTTAGTGGATATTATTTATCCCCATACTTGGTATAATATCCAGAAAGAAAATAATTTGTTTGGTTTTCAAATGGATAATGATATTTTGCAAGGTCGTCGGATTCCCATCGGTTGCTATAAAACTGTACCCGATTTATTAAAAGCAATGACTTTATCCTCACATAAAAACAAAATGAGTTTTCCTATAACCCGGTAGCGAAAAGAGTCACCATTAAAACGAAAGAGAATTGTAAAGTCGTTCTTCACGAAGGAATTTCCGAGCTCTTAGGTTTCTATCCCGGAGAATACAAAGGAACTGTCCAAAGTCCATTCGTCGCAGATCCTAACACTTCTTTTCCCGTACTCTATGTATATTGTGATCTCGTAGAACCCCAAATTGTGGGAGACGTGCAAGCACCTCTCCTGAAAATAGTGAAAGTAGAAGGAAAAGATGGTGAAATGGTACATGCTCACTTCACTAGGCCTCATTATTTACCTGTTATACGGCAGCATTTCCAAACCATACAAATAGATATCCGATTGCACTCTGGAGATTTTGTACCTTTCGAAAGAGGCAAAGTTTACCTTGTACTTCATTTTCGCCTGAGACAAATTATATAAATAAACGAGTCACAGAAATTTTTTATATTCATTTGTGAAACAAACT
This sequence comes from Pardosa pseudoannulata, assembly GCA_032207245.1. NCBI lineage: Eukaryota > Metazoa > Arthropoda > Arachnida > Araneae > Lycosidae > Pardosa > Pardosa pseudoannulata. Next base: position 33,992,395 of record CM063503.1, read on the forward strand.
GCAGTGATGCTGGTTCCTTACACTTGCTGTACGAAATCGTTTGAGGATTATTATGTGGAGCAGACCGGAAATGGCATGCCCTACTATCAAGTCATTTCATTACAAAAAGGATACGGAATTGGTGTTTTTTTTGCAAAACTTTTCCGTAGCGCTTTGCCCTTTTTAAAAAGTGGTGCTAAAGCAGTAGGGAAAGAAGCTTTAAAAACTGGATCACTGATAGATAATGATGTGCTATCAGGGGAAATTTTGAATCATCATGTAAGGGATTTGCACCCACGACTTTGTGTGCTCTGAATGACATTGGGAGAATCGCCCCATTTTGACCCCTTCCACGCGGCTTTTCTTAGGAGAAATAAGAAGCCGGCCGGCAAAGGGGGCTGATAACGTTTTTCGGAGGCACTGGTGGATGTTTTTGCAGGTTCTCGGAGGAGGAGTGTATGCCCTTTTCGGCAGGGCTCAAGTTTCCAGACAACCCCCCCCCGAAGAAGGAAGGGGGCTGTTGGAGTTCAGCAGAGGAGAGAGATTGAGAGAGTCGAGATAGGGCCGGCAGCCGAGAAACATCTCTCTGCGCTGATGTGGAAAACTAGGACTGGCTCTGAGACTCAATTTTGATATGTCATTTTCTTTAATTGTTTTTTTTTAATATTGTGTAAATAAAAATGTTGTTTTGTCTGTAAGAGGTTTCCGAGGATTTTTTTTAAAAGTAATGCATCCCAGCGACAGTTTACGAACGTACCTGCCCCAGTAAAGAAGGCGGGCAGGTCTCACGCTAAAACGTAGCGCACCGAAAGAAAAGAGTGTGCGTTACACATCACTTAACACTAGATCTAAAGAAGCAGGTAAATTATTGGCCAGAAGAGCGTTAAAGAAAGCTGACGAGATGATAGGACACGGAAGGTTTAAAAGGAAACGCAAAGTCTCTAAACACGTCATTCGTTCAAAGATACAGAAAGTGCAAGGACGTGATATTTTTGATTCTTAATCATGACTTTCCTGTTAAAAGATTCTCCGGAATGTGCAAAATCAGAACTCAATCTCTTTACTTTACCTCCCACGCAAACCGTTATTGAAAGAGGCCAGTGGACTGAATTTCATCCAGTGGCTAATTTATCCGATGGTAGTCCTGTAGAATTTAATATATCTGGAAGCGGAGAAGATTATCTCGATTTGTCTCAGACACAGTTGTACGTGAAAGTGAAAATATTAAAAGGAAACGGGACGCCTTTGGTAAAAGAAGATAAAGTGGGACCCGTAAATTTATTTTTACATTCCCTTTTCTCTCAAGTAGATGTCAGCTTGAACGAGAGACTTGTTTCTTCCAGCAACAATACTTATCCTTACAGAGCCATGATCGAAACATGGATATACTCAATCATGGATTTGACACTAAAACATCTCAGCTTTCATCAGAATTGTTTTTTAAGGATACAGCGGGAAGTTTGAATGCCTTTGATACAAAAGATCCCAATCCTAATGAAGGTTTTAATAAAAGAGCAGAAATGTTTCAACTGAGTGCTTTGGTAGATATGGTGGGGCGTTTGCATATTGATTTATTTCATCAAGATCGACTTTTACTGAATATTGTGGATATGAAAATTAAGCTGATTCGAAGCAAACCAGAATTTTGTTTATTGGGAGATGGAAACTTTAAAGTTATGTTAGAACATGTTTCTCTATTCATTCGGAAAGTCAGGGTAAGCCCCGGAGTCGTTCTTGGACATGCTAAAAGTTTAGAAAAAACAACAGCCAAATATCCTATCAACAGAGTAATCTGCAAAGTATATTCTGTTCCACGAGGAAATATGAGTTTCGTTCAAGATAATATTTTTACAGGCCAAATGCCCAAATGTTTGGTTATTGCATGCGTTGATAATGATGCATTCAATGGAAATTATAAAAAATCTCCCTTTGAATTTAAACACTATCATGTTAATTTCATAGGAGTTTACTTGGACGGACAACCCATGCCCCATAATCCATTGCAGCCTGATTTTGACAAAAATAATTTTATTCGAGCGTACCAGAATTTATTCATGACCGCAGAAGACCGAGGACTTTATCTTTCCCGTTCCGAATTTCCAAATGGTTATTGTCTGTTTCATTTTGATCTCTCTCCTGATTTGTGTGACGGATCTCATCTGAATCTAGTAAATCACAGCAATTTAAGACTGGAACTGAAGTTTAGTGTACCGTTAGAACAGACCATGCCATGTATGCCAGGTAGACCGAGAGACGATACGATTCGTTTTACATACACGCAAAGAACATTTATTAGCCTTAAGATACACAGGCACGAACGAGCATAACAACAACTACACCGAACATGTGCAATACGAAACTACGGAACACAAACAGGTAAACAAAAACACGTGCGCGTCACACAGCTTGGAAGGTTCTCTAATCTGGCTTTTGCCAGATACATAACAGTTCCTCCCCGACAAAATATAGAGTCACGTCTACTTTAGTCAAGTACTCACAGTCCTTGTCAACTGCTAGTGGTAACCGTGAAAGTGCATCGGCATTGCCATGATTCTTAGTGTTTCGATACTTGATTGTATAACTGAATGTTTGGAGAAAAAGTGCATAATGAACCATTCGTGTTGCTGATAGACATGGTAAACTACGATTAGGTGCGAAAATTGATACTAGGGGTTTATGATCGGTTACGAGATTAAAATGTCGACCAAATAAATATTGATAAAATCTCTTGTCTCCCCATACGTTACTCAATACTTCCTTGTCCATCTGCGAATAATTACGTTCCGTTTTAGTCAATGACCGTGATGCAAACATTGCTGGTTTTTCTGAACCATCTGGCATAATGTGACTTAAAACTGCTCCTATTCCAACTGGTGATGCATCAGTTTGTAATACAAGAGGTAACTTAGGATCATAATGGCATAAAATTCGGTCTGAAGCAATTTCTTGTTTCAATGCCTTGAAAGCTTTTTCACATTCTGCAGTCCACAAAAATTTAGTACCTTTCTGCAGTAAATTATTTAAAGGAGCGACACGAGTAGATAAGTTGGGAATAAATTTTCCGTAGTAATTGACTAAACCCAAAAAACTCTTCAAATCAGATACAGTTTTGGGAACTGGTACCTTCGTAATTGCATCGATTTTTTCTTGTGTTTTGTGGAGGCCGAATTTATCAATTGTATGACCACAATAATTCACAGATTTCTTAAAAAATTCACTTTTCCGCTTATTTACTCTGAGACCATATTCTTCTAGTCTCTGTAGTACTAATTCTAACCTTTCAAAATGCTCTTGATCATTTCTCCCCGTTACGGTAATATCGTCTAAAAATACGTGTACCCCCGCGATGCCTGATAAAACTTGTTCAATGGCTCTCTGCCACACTGCCGGAGCTAAGGCTATACCATAATTCATTCTCGTGTAACAGAACAAACCCTTGTGAGTATTGATCGTCAATAGATGTCGGTCCTGCTCATCAACTAACATTTGAAGGTATGCCTCAGATAAGTCGATTTTAGTAAAGAACTCCCCTCCTGACAGTTCAGCAAAAATGTCCTCGATACGAGGTAAAGGACACTGCTCAATTTTTAGTCCCGGGTTGATAGTCACCTTATAATCATCACAGATTCGTAGGTTACCATTCTGTTTGATAACAGGAACAATTGGTGTAGCCCAATCACTATATGTCACCGGCTCAATGATGTCTTCTGCAACTAACCTATTAAGTTCAGTTTCTATTCTTTCTTTTAAAGCAAATGGTACTGGTCGATGTTTAAAAAATACCGGCTTGTAATTAGGTTTAATTTGAAGACGGCAACAAAACTTTTCCAGTTTCCCGATACCCGGAGAAAAAATTTTCTCATACTTTTGAAGCAAGATATTTAATTTTACAATTTCCACGAACTGCTTTAATTGAGCTCCAGTCTAATTAAATTTCTCAACCATTCAGACCAAAAATTGCGTTTACTTTTGCATGTACCAAATAAATTTTTCGTAATTTTGATCTTTGTATTGAATTTGCACCATGCTTGCCAGCTGATGTTATCATTATTATCGAAATTCCTAAGCAATAATTTGGTAGGCTTAATGGCTATCCGACAAAGTTTCTTAAATTCATCACATTCATACAACTAATATCAGCTTAGTATCTAATTCAAATAAACATTTATTCCCTTCAACATTTCTAATAAAATCTTATCCCTTGTGCGTAGATAACGCAATAGCGTTAAATGGTACCGGACAAGATCTATTTGTTTAACGTTTAGTTACGTTTTTGAGCCTGACTTTTGCCAAATGCCCGTTCTTTAACAATTCCTACACGAATGTTCTTGTGCTTACATTCGTGAAATGTGAGTACTATCACATCTGCATTTCCGAGATTTATCAAACTTCGTAGGTTCAGATTTCTTAAATTTAGAAAAATCTGAAGTTTTATCTTGCGAACTATGTAATTTTTTTATCGATACCATTTGATTTGAATTTCACACACATTCTGAGCAGATTCCATTGCAAATGCAATGCTCTTACTTCGTATGTTAACTGTTTCGTATGAACAGTTCTGTATATTTTCGTTTTTGAGACCCATCACCAATTTATCACGAAGCATGTACTTAATCCCAAAATTTACAGTGTATCGACAGTTTTTGTAATTCGGCACAATAATTGCAATGGATCCTTCAAATTGCCTCCTCTTGTAGAAACGAAAGTGCTGTCATCTCTATGTTTAGGATTCAAATGTTCCGAAAGTAATTTTTCGATATCTGATAAGTCAATTCAGAAGGAATGTTCGGAGTGGCCAGATTCTTTAACAATTATACGTTGTTGCTATAATTAAAATAGCAGGGACATATTATCTTCGATTTAAAAGAATAAGATTCTAAACGTTACATAACTAATTTAGATATATAAGATTCAAAATTAATGTTCATCCTATCGCCATTTCTTTATGTATGCCATAGATAAAATACGATTTTTCACATACACGCAAAGAACATTTATTTTAAGATACACAGGCACGAACGAGCATAAAACAATACACCGAACATGTGCAATACGAAACGGAAAAACAGGTAAAACAAAAATTAACAGCTTGGAATTTTCTAATCTGGCTGTTTGCAGATACATAAAATTTCTATTAGTGTATGCTGAATTTAAATCTTCGAAATTATAAAGCTCGAAATATTTTGTACGACTTAAAATTGATGTATTCTACAGTCATTCATAAAATATCTTTCTCGAGATACCTGTACTGCAAATTTTCGTAGGAATCCATCTGATAAAATACCCGAAGTTTCGAATCATTGCAGCAATTGTAATTTACGGAAAACATGATGAACACGAAGACACTGGTTAGCCATCTTTATTGAAGACAATGAAACTCTAGAATTTTTTGATTATGTTACTACAGCTTACGGGAAGAACAAAGAAAGATTTGTGAAGATATCCAAAATGTTATGGAATAAACTGTGTTTTCAAAGTCAAACTTCTAATGTATGTGGACCTTACTGTATTTATCTGTAAAACGATGTCAAATATTGTTTGGAATATCGTATGAACTAAATGGTCAAAGAAATGATTTTCATATGTATCAGTTTGTAAAGAAAAGATATGTGTAAACATGATTTTCAAGCAATATTTTTTATCTAAAAAAATGTATTTGTCAATAATTTAAAAAAAATAAAATAATAACATTGTTTATATTAAGAAAAATAAAATTAATATAAACAATATAAATTCAAAATCATAAATGAAGACATAAGAATAGAATACAAAAAATTTTTTATTAAAGCTTTAACCACACAGGTTTCCATTTTACCATACTTTGGCTTAGTATACAAAGATTTTTTGGATTTTTACAGTTTTTCTTGTTTGTACAGTTTTAAATATCTATTTTTCACAAATTCTGGAGGAAATTCAATTTCTTGCAGAATATTTTTAAATTCTTTATCCTAACGGATGTTCTTCTGGTTCCGTAGCAAAAAGTTGAATAAATTTACAATATTGGTATTAGGTATAACTTTCTCATTCACAATTAATTCTTTCGTAGGAATCCAAGAAATGACATGCTTGTTTATCATCATATTTTTTTTTTTCAAGAACTCAACAACCTAAAATTTCGATTAATTTCTTACTCAGCTAAAGAAGCTAAGTCTTAACTGCGGATTTGGTACGTTGAAAGACAGCTTAATAAAAGACAGAATAATAAGTGGTATTGGTGATAAAAATCTGAAAGATAGATATTATAGAGAATAATAATATATATATATATATATAATATATTATATATATATATATATATATAAATTATATATATATATACACACACGTAAACATATACATATAGATAGATATGATTAGGTGATTTTTAAGTTATGGCTGAAGTTTTTGTAATAAGTAGTTATAAACTTTGTTCATGACCTTCGACATCCTTAAACACACATTCATAAA
>CM063503.1:34003820-34128820 GCA_032207245.1 Pardosa pseudoannulata
CTATAGTAGTACTTATGTAATTAATGTACGCTGTTAGTCTTATCAAACACAACACTGGTAGCTTCAATTTTAATTGCTAATATAATAATTATATATATTATTTTTGATCATTACTAAGTAAATTACTTTATGCTAAATTTTTCCATTCCTTTTATGATATAAAAATAAATATCTTTAAAATTTAAAATGGCATTTTATTATTTTTTGTAATGCATATATTATTTAAAGGTGTAATCAAATGACACTGTTGTATTTTGTGTCCAATTCCTATACACACATTATATATATATATATATATATATATATATATATATATATATATATATATATATATATATGTATATATATGTATGTATATATATATATGTATGTATATATATACATAAACATATATACATAAACATATATGTATGTGGTTTTATATATATATATATATATATATATATATATATATATATATATATATATATATGTATATATATATGTATATATATATGTATGTATATATATATATGTATATATATATATATATATATATATATATATATATATATATATATATATATATATATATATATATATATATATATATATATATATATATATATATATATATATATATAATATATATATATATATATATATATATATATATATATATATATATATATATATATACACACACACAGAGAGAGAGAGAGAGAGATGTTATCCAAGAAAAATGAGGATTTATGGGTTTTGTTGAACTACAAGTTATTGCCTAATATTTATGTAATAATTAAAATATTGGATATTTCTCAAAGGAAAAATATACTCATACTTTCAGGCTAAACATGATACCTTGCCAAATATAGTTAGTTAATCCCAATTATTCAATTTTCTTCATAGCATATAATAGTTAAATTTTGTGAAAATATCAACTTTTGAGGTCTACAACAAAGACAGAAAAAAATGGTAGTTCTCATTGTGTCATAGGAATTGGCGACTTCAAAAGATTTCAAAATTCCCATGTTTTGGAAATTTTCAAAATTCCCTTCCCAAAAAACCCGGTTTTATCCCGGGTTTAAACCGGGTTTTTTCCACTGCTCACAACTCTAGTCATAGGAGCACCGCACTGTGGGGAAAATGGGGTCCGATAGAAGACGATTCGCCCCAAGTGGAAATAAGAAAAAGTTGAAAAATAATTTTTTTTATTATAAAATCAGTTTTTATTTTTAAAATCCAATGTGTTTATAAATTACTGTTTCATGAATTTTCTAAATTTTTTTTTAAATGCTCCTAGAGACTAAACTTGTTATAGATTCTTAAAAAATGTTTACCAAACACTTCTAATATGCCTTTATATAAATTTGGGTATTAGTTTTAAATTTTGAGTTTATTAAAGTTATTAAAACTAAATTTAAATTTAGAAATTCATCATTTTTTAAATGAAAATTCAACGTAAGAGTAAAAATATATTTCCCTTAAATAAACTATCCAGTTTATTAGCAAAATAATGCTTCTAGAGAGTTCGAAAATATTTTTAAGTATTAATAAAATAAATATAGAAGAAAAAATTAAAAATTAATATACTAGGAACATTTTAAGAATTAACAAAATATTTTAAGTTCATTCTAAATATATGGCATAGGAAAAAAAAACATTTATATGTTTTCTCAATATATTGGGTGGTAGAAGCGTAGATCCTTTTTTTTTCCACAAGCGCTAAAGGTCCTGGTTACGGCCCTGTTTCCCAGTGTTAGAACTGGTAGTTATAATAGTGCATATTTAGTACATTACAAACGGTGTGTATAGAAGTAAGAAATTAAATTTTTCAAACATTATTATTTTTAACAAAATTAGTAAAAAAACAAGGACACCAACAAATGGTGGGACGTTCTGGAGAATTATATGGTATATAACTATGGTGTTCGAGAGAGTAGTGAGCAGGAATTGGGTGAAAAATAAACCCATGCAAGGATTATGTAGCTATTTCTATATCTCAATATCCTCGATGGCATATAAGGAACTTTAGTATTATGGTTTCTATATGTGTTGTGCGAACGTAGAAAATTACTAAAATAAGAGTTAGCTGTAAAAATGGATTTATCAGTTTGTTTTGTAAACCCAACTGGAAAGTGAACAATTCATAGAGTTCGTGGTCCAGATGGGTTATGTTTAAAAAACAAAATATATGGTCCTTGATCTACCTTACGGTTAACCCTTTGAAGGGCACTGGTATATATAATATACCGGCTGTTCAAAATTTTTTCTGTGATTTATATAGAAAAAAAAGTTTTTGATTTTCAATGTTTTGATGCATTAAACTTTTGACACTTAGTTTTTTCCTTCTTGTAATTATTCCTGTCAAAACCTGTTTTTAGAACTAGGCTCTACCAAAACCAGATTCTTAGAGGAAAAATGTCATTTTCACACTTTTTCAAGAGAGGTGATTACGCAATCAAATTACCGCTTGCTTATTTCTCAACTAATATAATTTATTTTTCATATCCTTCATATTTAAAATGTACATAGATAACATTTACAAACTAATTTCATTGAAAAACAAAGAGTGTCTATGGGTACTCCTGAAAGGGTTAATTACCGTTCTATTGTATATATAAGAGATATATTATTGTTCCCGATCTAAGTCAGACAGCAGTACATAAGCGTTACTTTTATACACTGATGTGCAAAACTTAAGCAACAGGTGGGTTTTTTGCCATAACTCCACGAGAAATCATCTGAGAGATATGAAATTTAGAAATGAGGGAGAGTATTATGTACGTAAAGGATGACGAAAGCATCGGTGCTGAAAAAGGAATACAATGCATACGGTATGGAATCAAACAAAAACAAACTTTATTGAACGCATAGTATCGTGACTCATGATTGTCTATCTAAAAGGAAGAACAACAAGCAGATGTTCCTTAATTAGGGATATGCTCTCTCCTAACTGCTATGGTTTCTTCGCACTGTCTCCACATACTCATAACCAGCTGATCCAACATTTGTTGCAGTAGGAATGCCCGGACTCTTGCTGTTGAGGAGCTACTGGAAAGTGAAGATATCACTTGAATGGATAGGCCAGCGTACACCTCTGATTTAAATCCCATCGGACATGTGTGGGATGCTTTGGGGGAGACGTATTATAGCACGCTTACATCCTCCGGAGAACACCCAACAACTCAAACAGATGCTGATTGCGGAATGGGCACTCCTACCGGAAGAAATGTTGGACCAGCTGGTTTTGAGTATGCGGAGACGGTGCGAAGCAACCATTATAGTTAGAGGAGGGCATATGCCATATTATGGAACATCTGCTTGTTGTTCTTCCTTTTGGATAGACAATCATGAGTCACGATACTATGCGTTCGATAAAGCTTGTTTTTGTTTGATTCCATACCGTATGCATTGTATTCCTTTTTCAGCACCGATGCTTTCGTCATCCTTTACGTACATAATACTCTCCCTCATTTCTGAATTTCATGTATCTCAGATGATTTCTAGTAGAGTTATGGCAAAACACCGACCTGTTGCTTAAGTTTTGCACACCAGTGTATTAAATGGCTTGCAAAATATATATGTTATATATTTCTTGATCTTCCAAGCATAAATTATGAGAATAAATTATTGTATGTTTCTTAATATGGTTAACAAAAAGGTAAAAACAAATTTGAAAAAAAAATCGTGCTTAACACATTATAGGAAGATTAATAAAACTGCAACAAACCAACTACTTACATCGAAGTTTAGTAGGTATGACAAGTGCTTCGTAAATGAAATAAAATTTTCGTACTTTTAATCGGTAAATGCTTTCACATCTTACTAAAGCTTTATACTGGTCTATATTAATGTATCATGAGAATATGACTATATTATGCACATAATAAAAATAAATATATTTATTGGCCAATGACTTAAACTGTATTGTGTAGAATTTATAGATAAATATACGTAAAAATGTTATTTTTTAAAAGTAATATATAAGCTTAACACTGATCCAATGCAATTTAATGAATTATAAGAATTTTATATCGCTATATTCTCCATATAACAGAAATAACGATGTTTATTCGACCATGACTTGAACTGTTCTATGGAGAATTTACAAATTAGTATACGAAAAATAGTCTTGGATTAAAAGTAATATACAAAATTTGCCGTAGAGAAGCAGGGCACATTTGCAAGTTTTTTAAATCGGTATATTCACATGCACACACACACGCACACACACACACACACACACACACACACACACACACACATATATATATATATATATATATATATATATGTGTGTGTGTATACATATGTACATACATATAAATATGCATATAATAAGGCATATATATATATATATATATATATATATATATATATATATATATATATATATATATATATATATGTACATGTAATGAGACTGACTTTTCGATGGGGGGTTGCAGTCATGGCCATAAAAATGATACCGTTTCAGCTAAAGACCTTTATTAAGATAACTTTGAAGGACGGGTTCCCACTTCATCATAGGGACAAACTGAAGGGTCAGCTAGCATGAAGTTCTATGTACAAGACACGTAACACCTGGGTCAACATCTGTGGGAAAATATCTCTAGAAAAATCTGTCTCCGCTAGCGTGTATCTCCTTTTTATTTGGAAATTTCCTAAATGTCCGCTAGGGCCATGTAGGTTTATAATAGGCCAGGCCCCTTCTCTGAGGGCGTAACCTGTAGCCCCAGTGGTCAATTTAGTTTAAGGGTTAAAAAGGGGAATGGAAAATGACGCGGGAATTTTTACCCTTGATTTAAGTTTTGAAAACACCTGAGAATTTTCCTTACATAAATATACACACACATATATACATATATATAATACAAATACGAAAAATTATTAAATAAAAAATTGTGTATAATTTTAATAAGCGTACGAGAAAATCGTGATATTGCCCTCAGAATTTCTTAATTTTCTTTCGTAGCACTTGCATACTGCGACAAGGAATCGAAAGGATTATATAATAAGAAAATTTAAATTTTCTAATTATAGAATCCTGAAAAATTATAGAAAAATTATAGAAAAGTGAATTTTATTATGTTATTCTTATTAAGTATTTTTTAAATATCTTCTTTAGATTTTTTTCACTATTGATTGCATTTACATTTCTTCTAGCTTTAGTGGTTTTAAAAATTCACTAATTAAATGTTAATAGACGCAACTGCTAGAAAAATTATTTATTGGTATAGATAATGAATTAATTATTTATTGGTAAAAATTCACACTTACTAAAATCCTACAAATATTTAGAATGGGAAAGGAAAAAATAAATTGAAATTAAAATCTTTAAGTGATCATTTTCACAGACTTGATTCCATTGTCTTGAAGATGTCTGGGAAAAGAATTTTGCAACAAAGGATCTGATATGCATTTTAATAGAAAATCCGTATAGATTTCCTTTTCTAGGAGAATTTCTGCATAAGAACTAGTATTTAATTTTAAATAAAATCTATATTCTTACTCAAATCTTACAAGGATTAAAATGTGAGAGAAAAAGAACTGATATGAATTCTTTTGAAGTGATCTTTTTCACATACTTGATTCTCCTTTCTAACTGAATTTTTGCATGTTCATAATTGTCACTTCATAAGTTATGTTTCTTAAGTAGAGCTTTGAGATTAAGAATACGCAAATGTACTTTTTTATCCATTTTATTTTTACATAAAAGCCTATACTTTAATCTATTCTATGAATAATTTTCACCAATATCAAGTCACTTGTACCGTAGATCCACCTTCGTAGTCGAAATGTCCTCCAAACTCCCGAATGATTCCTTTGGAAGTGGCAGGCCAAGCCTGGAGGTCTGCTGCTTCTAAATTACGAGTTCCCACTTTGTGTTGTTTACGGGAGGATTGTCGGCCGCCTATATAGTGCTCCCATAATAAAATGACCAACAATTATCTGCGGCTCGGTAGTGTTGTTGTTTCTGATGCCACTTGGTCAAACCAAGCACGATTGAGCCATACGCAACTCGTATTAAGGCCAAGGGGGTGCGTCTTTTGTTTTAACGAGCACCACTAGGGAGAAAGTACGTCTTTATGCTCAAATGGATTCTTGTAATTTAGAAGCAGACACCAATAGGCTTGGCCTGTCACCCGCAGAGTATTACTTATTTTGTTATAAAAGCCTATACTTTAATCTACTCTATAAATAATTTCCTCCAATATCAAGACACTTGTATAGTAGATCCACCTTCATAGTCGCTAAGTCTTCCAAATTCCCGTACGATTCCTTTGGAAGTGGCAGGCTAAGTATAGAGGTCTTCTGCTTGGTCTCTGCTTCTAAATTACGAGTTCCCACTTTGTGTTGTTTACGAGAGGATTGTCGGCCGCCTATATAGTGTTCCCATAATAAAATGCCCAACAATTATCTGGGGCTCGGTAGTGTTGTTGTTTCTGATGCCACTTCGTCAAACCAAGCACGATTGAGCCATACACTACTCGTATTAATTCAAAGGGGTGCGTCTTTCGTTTTAAAGAGCACCACTAGGGTGAAAGTACGTCTTTATGTTCAAGTGGATCCTTATAATTTAGAAGCAGAGACCAATAGGTTTGGCCTGCCATTAGCAGAGGTATTACTTATTTTGTTATAAAAGCCTAATACTTTAAACTACTCTATAAATAATTTCCCTCGATATCAAGACACTTGTATCATAGATCCACCTTCATAGTCGCTAAGTCTTCCAAATTTCGTATGATTCCTTTGGAAGTGGCAGGCCAAGCTTGGAGGTCTGCTGCTTCTAAATTACGAGTTCCCACTTTGTGTTGTTTACGGGAGGATTGTCGGCCGCCTATATAGTGCTTCCATAATAAAATGCCCAACAATTATCTGGGGCTCGGTAGTGTTGTTGTTTCTGATGCCACTTGGTCAAACCAAGCACGATTGAGCCATATGCAACTCGTATTAAGGCCAAGGGGGTGCGTCTTTTGTTTTAACGAGCACCACTAGGGAGAAAGTACGTCTTTATGCTCAAATGGATTCTTGTAATTTAGAAGCAAAGACCAATAGGCTTGGCCTGTTACCCGCAGAGTATTACTTATTTTGTTATAAAAGCCTATACTTTAATCTACTCTATAAATAATTTCCTCCAATATCAAGACACTTGTATAGTAGATCCACCTTCATAGTCGCTAAGTCTTCCAAATTCCCGTACGATTCCTTTGGAAGTGGCAGGCTAAGTATAGAGGTCTTCTGCTTGGTCTCTGCTTCTAAATTACGAGTTCCCACTTTGTGTTGTTTACGAGAGGATTGTCGGCCGCCTATATAGTGTTCCCATAATAAAATGCCCAACAATTATCTGGGGCTCGGTAGTGTTGTTGTTTCTGATGCCACTTCGTCAAACCAAGCACGATTGAGCCATACACTACTCGTATTAATTCAAAGGGGTGCGTCTTTCGTTTTAAAGAGCACCACTAGGGTGAAAGTACGTCTTTATGTTCAAGTGGATCCTTATAATTTAGAAGCAGAGACCAATAGGTTTGGCCTGCCATTAGCAGAGGTATTACTTATTTTGTTATAAAAGCCTAATACTTTAAACTACTCTATAAATAATTTCCCCCGATATCAAGACACTTGTATCATAGATCCAGCTTCATAGTCGCTAAGTCTTCCAAATTTCGGTATGATTCCTTTGGAAGTGGTAGGCCAAGCCTGGAGGTCTGCTGCTTCTAAATTACAAGTTCCCACTTTGTGTTGTTTACGGGAGGATTGTCGGCCGCCTATATAGTGCTTCCATAATAAAATGCCCAACAATTATCTGGGGCTCGGTAGTGTTGTTGTTTCTGATGCCACTTGGTCAAACCAAGCACGATTGAGCCATACGCTACTCGTATTAAGGCAAAGGGGTGCTTCTTTCGTTTTAACGAGCACCGCTAGGGTGAAAGTACGACTTTATGCTCAAGTGGGTCCTCGTAATTTAGAAGCAGAGACCAATAGACTTGGCCTGCCACTCGCAGAAATATTGATTGAGAACTTGTAGGACATCTTATTGTTTCTCATGCCACTTGGACAAACCAAGCATGATTGAACCTGCAGTCTCTCATATTAAGGCCAAGGGGTGCGCCTTTCGTTTTAATTTGCACCATTAAGGTGAAGGAACGACTTCGCTCAAGTAGGTCCTCGTAATTTTGAAGTAGTGACCAAGCAGAAAACCCATAGACTTGGACTGCCACCCCAGAGGTAATAATTGAGAACATGGATGACATTGTAACCACGAACCTATTTTACGTGCTCCAGTCATCTTTACCGAACATGGCGGATCTTAGCCCGGCTTGGGCTTCGAACCCGCAACCCTCCAGTTACAAAAGCTTTGCTTTTGCCGACTGAAATACCGTGTCTCCCGGCTTGGTAGTAGAAAATGCTATAAAATCAAGTGACCCCCTCACTGGAAATAATAAATATTCCAATGCGCTTTCTTTGTATACTTTGTTTCAATATTTCTTCCATACATTTCATTGAATTTTTTGTAGCCTTCTTCACATGTTTTGCAAGAAAGCAAATGACAGAAGGGAGATACTCAAAGGAAGATCATTCGATGACTATGTAAACCTCAATCTTTTTTTGAAATTTATATTTATCTAGTTTCAGAGAGCTATTTACAAAAGAGAGGACCCTGTGCACAAATGAAAATTGGGTCTCCCACTGGTATAACGGCAATGTAGCAACACTTGCAATGTAAATTTATAAAATTTTTATGTCTAATCGTAGTTGCTTACATCAAAAATATTTAAACTACAGAAAGATAGCCAAGACTTAGGTATCAGGCAAAATATATTAGAGGAAATAGCAAAATATGTTTGCTAAATATCTTCTGTTGCATAAAACGACTCATTTAGCGTATGCAATTTACGTATTTAAGAGTTTAAAGTGTTCAACTACACTCTTTACATTCTGTTTAACTTTTTAAAATGCGATGTCACTTTGTTTACAAGGTGAAATACATTGAATATAGGGGCTCATTCAATGTGGGAGCCCAGGCACTTGCGCCGAATTTCAAGTCCCCTCACTCCTTCAAAGTCCCTTTGATGTTTCCAAGAGGGCTTGGCCCATAAGTTCGGCATAAACGTCTTTCAGAAAAGACTTCAAAAAAGTGTGCAGAATTCGGCGCTATAAATCTGGTTCTGTCTAGTTTTAGTATTAGAAGCTTAGTATACCTTACATGATGGAAAAATATTTTGAAACGGAATTTTCCAAAGTAATCCATGCAGGGTTAAAATGGATTACAGAGTCTCACTGCTGAAGTGAAATTTATTGATGCTTTACAATCAGTAGGGACTTTCGACTGACTGACACGTTTTAAATACCCAAAGACTTAACAGCCGAATTCTTCCGGAATGCTTCTGGAAAATTGGAATTTTTCGTTAGATTGAGTTCAAATTGCAATCAAAAGGAGATGTACTCAACTAGACTTTATAACTGTCCTAAATAAAAATTTTCAACCCTCTATGGCTAATAGTTTTGGAGTTTTTACGAGATACATACTACGTACAGACTCTAAAAGAAAATTAGTCAAAACTAGTTCAGGAACGGTCAAAATGGATATTTAACGTTTCAGAATTAAAATTTCTTTTTTCCGTATGTACAGTCGTTAAGCCGAAACTTGTCAAATTCATTCCGGCAGGAGTATTTTCGTTGAAATTTGAGCCCTGAATTTTTTTGCAATTACAATCTTTTCTTCTACTTTGTACAGGAATGTAAAATGATTTGAAATATGTTTTGATAGAAAATGAGTAGGATTCTTTGTTTTAAAAATCAATTTTTACATAAGAACTAACATGTTACGTTTTCTTTGTATGTGAAAATTAAAGTTTCTTTTGACGTACATAGTGATATAAGAGCGAAACTTGTCAAAATTCATTCAGGCAGGAGTATTTCCATTGAAATTTGAGAGCTGAATTTTTTTGTGATTACAATGCTTCTTTCTGCTTTCTTCAGGAAAGAAATTTGATCCGAAATGCGTTTTAATAAAAAATGAGTAAGATTATCCTTTTTAAAGGGAACTTTTGCATAGGAACTAACATGTTATGTTTTCTTTGTACGTGAAAATTAAAGTTTTTTTCTAAGTACATAGAGACGTAGCACTGAAACTTGTCAAAATTCATTCCAGCATGAGTATTTCCCTTGAAATTTGAGCCCTGAAATTTTTCGGGATTGCATTATTTCTTTTTACTTTGTACAGGAAAGTCAGGGACTAAGGCCTAGGCAACCTAGGCGCTTGCCCAGGGCCCCAAAAATTAGGTTTTTAATTTTTATCTTTATTTAACAGAAAACTCAATATTCATAATTATTGCTGAAACTAATCCAAATTATGCCGAATCGTTGATTAATTAAGTCAACAAGCGTGGACGAGTGTTCTCGTGCTTATGTATCTACGCCCGCGAGTGTTGATGTGTGTAAATAAAATCGAGCCTCTCGCTTATCAAAACTGTTAACAATAAATTCAAAACAATTTTTCATGATAGTGATGTTAGTGATTCTTCAATAGAGGAATTAAAATGTTATGAACAAGATTTAAACCTATCAGAACTAAAAAATAAAGTATTACAATTTCGGACTATTAGAAGTAAAGAAAATATTATTTCGCTTGTATCCATGTGGTCATTTATTCAGGAAAATAATATTATTGTAACATTCCTCAATTTAAACATAATTCTGAGAATTTATTTAACCCTTCCAATAAGCAATGCAAGCTGTGAAAGATCATTTTCAGTAATGGCCAGAATAAATTTTTTTTTTTTAGGTTCGCATTAGGCCAACAAAAATTAAATAGTTTATCATTACTATATATAGAAAAAGCGTTATTAAATAACTCTATTAATTATGACAAACTAACTACTAGTTTGCAGAATTAAAAGTGAGAAAAAAGGCAATATAACTCATCAAGGCCGTAGGCAGGGGGAGGGATTTGGGGGACTGGTTCCCCCCCCCCGAAATTATGAAAGTCCATTTTGTAGATAGACAATGTCTCCCATTTGTGTGTGTATGTGCTATCTGCCTAGCTGTTCATGAACACGGACTGTTATTCTCTTAGAAAAAAACCGCTGAGACCATAAAAGCCTTGCTGGGCCACTGGCCGGAAGTACAGCACTTTATTTCCGGCACTGTATTCCGGAAATACAGTTCTTTCCCTTTCATCAATTGAAGTATCATTTACAAATAAAGATGTCTTTCTCCCTTGGTCCCCCTCCGAAAATAATTTCTGGCTACAGCCCTGTAACTCATCAATATGGGTATATTTGTTTAAGTATTGTTTGTTTTAATAAATTATGTTTATAATAATTTTTGTACATGTATATTATTTTTTATTTTTTTCTTGGAATCCGATAATAAAATAGAACTACATACTATATGCTTTAAAACCAAACTACCAAACGCAAAATATGTGTCATGACTGAAAAATAGGCCAGGAACTACAATGTTGCCTAGAGCCCGCTTTAGCCTTAACTGCCACTGGGGAAAGTAAAATTATTTGAAATATGTTTTAATGCGAAATAAATAGGATTCTCCTTTTTAAAGTAAAGTTTAACATACAAATTCACATGTTATGTTTTATCCACTCAAATATTACTCAGTTTATCAGAAAACTGATCCCTATAGTTAGAAAATACACTCACTTATTTTAATATAGAAAAATAAAAGTAGTAATATCAAAATGTAACAAAATGATCATAAGTTAAAAGAAAATTTTTCATCGTAAATATTTTTATTTTTTCTTTCAAAAATCATTACATTAACTAATATAAATTTATAATATAGATATTGATCGAAATAAAAAGTATGAATAAGAAATTTTTTTAAAGAGTGTCGAGTACGTTTAAAGAGTAATGTTATTTATAAAAATTTACTATCCATAAATTCTGTAATGTAAACTTAAGCTATTTTTGAAATTTATGTACATCTAGTTTCAGAGAGCTATTTACAAAAGAGATACCCTGTGCACAAATGAAAATTGGGTATCACACTGGTTTTATAACGGCAATGTAGCAACACTTATAAATTGTAACACTTGTAATGTAAATTTATAAAACTTTTATGTCTAATCATAGTTGTTTACATTAAAAAAATATTTAAACTACAGAAAGCTAACCAAAACTTAGTTATCGTGCAAAATTTGTTAAACACAAATTTTAATTGCTTTTATTTACTTTACATAATAAAATGAACAATGCGTTAAGTGGATAGCAATTTACAGTACAATATGACAACTGGGAAAGAATGGTTGATCATGAGATATTTATTCAAAGGAAGATCATTTGATGAGAAAACTCAAGCTATTTTTGAAATTTATGTATATCTAGTTTTAGTGAGCTATTTACAAAAGAGAGGTCCCTGTGCAAAAATGAAAATTGAGTATCCCACTAGTCTTATAATAGCAATGTAGCACCACTTGTAAATTGTAACACTTGTAGTCTGTAGCTTAAATATTTAACATTAAAAATATTTAAACTACAGAAAGATAGACAAGACTTAGGTGTCGTGCAAAATTTATTAAACACAAATTTTAAATGTTTTTATTTAATCTACACAACAAAATGAACAATGTGTTAAGTGGATAGCAATTTATAGTACAATATGACAACTGGGAAAGAATTGTTGATAATGAGATATTTACTCAAAGGAAAATTATTAGATGGCTATGTAAAATCATGCTATTTTCGAAATTTATGTACAACGAGTTTCAGAGAGCTATTTACAAAAGAGTGGTCCCTGTGCACAAATGAAAATTGGGTATCCCACTAGTCTTATAATGGCAATGTAGCAACACTTGTAAATTGTAACATTTGTAATGTAAATTTATAAAATTTTTATGTCTAATCTTGGTTGTTTACATTAAAAATATTTAAACTACAGAAAAATAGACTTAGGTATCGGAAAAATATACTAAACACAAATTTTAAATGATTTTATTTACTCTACATAACAAAATAAACAAAAATGTTCAGTGGATAGCAATTTATAGCACAATATGACAACTGGGTAAGAATGGTTGATAATGAGATATTTAGTCAAAGAAATATCATTCTATGACCATGTAAACCTCCAGCTATTTTTGAAATTTATGTATATCTAGTTTCAGAGAGCTATTTACAAAAGAGGGGACACTGTGCACAAATGAAAATTGGGTATCCCGCTGGTCTTATAACGGCAATGTAGCAACTCTTGTAAGGCAAATTTATAAACTTTTTATGTCTAATCTTACTTGTTTACATAAAAAAATATTTAAACTACAGAAAGATAGCCAAGACTTAGGTATCAGGTAAAATATTTTCGAGTAAAATAGCAAAATATATTTGCTAAATATCTTCTGTTGCATAAAACGACTCATTTAGCGCATGCAATTTACGTATTTAATAGTTCAAAGTGTTCAATTGCACTCTTTACATTCCGTTTAACTTTTTAAAATGCGATATCACTTTATGATACACGGTGAAATACACTGAATATAGGGGCTCCTTCAAAGTGGGGGCCCAGGCCGTGAGCCGAATTTCAAGTTCCCTCACTTCTTCAAAGTCCCTTTGAAGTTACCAAGAGGGCTTGGCCCGTAAGTTCGGCATAAACGCCTTTCAGAAAAGCCTTCAATAATGTGTGCAGAATTCGGCGCTATAAATCTGGTTCTATATAGTTTTAGTATAGGTTTAGTATACTTTACATGATGAAAAAATGGAATATTTTAAAACTGAATTTTCCAAAGTAATGGCCATGCGTGGTTAAATGGATTAGGGATTCTCACTGTTGAAATGAAATTAATTTTGCATGATCCTGCACAGCTAAATGGATATTTCTCTATTTCATGTGTTTCACTATTTAATTTTAATGAAAGAGCTAAAATAACCAATTATATCACTGAAAATTAATTTCATTGCATGAACACGTGTCCTTACTTGTATAATGCATGTTACCTATGTTGAGTTTTAGCTAATTGTTAGTTTCCCTTACTATTTGGGATGAAATTGGGACCACTTGGATGTTCAATATTAATCTTCAAATCCTAAAGTTCTAGAATACATAGGTATAAATTTGTGAGATTGCAAGTTTCAGAGGAAAGTTTTGTCAAAACAAGAGAGTATTTCAAGTGGTTGAAAAAAAATATTACGTTTGTAACACATCTTAGTTATGATAAAAAAGACTACTGTCAATTAATTAAAAATAATCTGAAAGATAATTTTTAGGATTTCTGAACCCATTTCAAAATTATAACACCCCAAAAAAACTTTACATATGTACTTTGAATGTAAAATTTTGTAAAATTATTGCTTTTATTTAGTATAACGTTCGTCACCATGGAATGATCTATAAGTTTACAATTATTTGTAGGCAGAAAGTACTTGAGACAAATAAGGAGAAACAATTTTTGAAAGCAATCTCAAAAACCAAATATTCTTAGTGAAGAAACAGATACACACGACGTATTTTCAAACTCGGATTCCTTTGTAGCGCTTCATCTGAAAAAGAAAATAAATAAATAAAATAATATACATATTACCCCATTTACTCGTGTACAGTTCTATAATATGTGCACTTTATGAAAAGTTTAAGGCAAAAACGAAAGGTGAGCCTCATTATCTATGAAAGTTAGTATCTTGTCATTCTAACCACAATTAGATTACTTATGCAGATTTGTATAGGTTTTTGTAACCAGAATGTGTGACATCCTTTTTCAAACATTTGTTTTAGCTCTACATTTCTAGATAATTCAGTAAGTTTTTTCTACAACCTCATGTATTCTTCTCTGTTTGTGAGTTTACGTGCAATAGTGTCCAATACCCAAACGGAGATAAACAAGTGAAGAATGTCTTCAAACCTTCTTCTGACGACAGAATGAAGAGCCGTTAACCTCTTCCGGTATGATTTAATAATGAAAAACTGTGCATGAAATAACCATTTAATTTTTATTTAAAAAACTTGTTTCATTTTACAATTCTTACATATTCTTAATTAAAATCCACATTTTACATAGTGTTAAATAATATCAGAAACAGTAAAATTAAGAAAATATCAAAGCAAAACATTAATAAGGTATACAGATAATAGTCTTCAAGCTAGTGGTACTTTTCAAAACAAAGTGCAAAGGAATTCTTAATTGCTTACACCGCCAAGTAGTCTCACTTTTAATTTGATTCTTGTAACACACACGGCATTTCTTAGTAGGTTTTCTTTTATTCTGACTCATTAATTTGGCAATGACTTGTACCAAGAAATTCTAAGTAAACAATATGCAATAGTGACTTGTGATTTTCACAAGTGATAAAAGTGTTGCCAAATTCAGTACACTAGAAATTTTAAACTAAATTAATTATCATATTTAACAGTAACTTTAATCGCATGACGAGTGTAACTCGTCATTGTGCGGTATGGAATGAAAAACTAATGACGAGCTAGACTCGTCATTTTACCGGAAGGGGTTAAGTGATGACAATAAGCAAACAAATATTCATCTCACTTTAACGGAACGGCTGAATGGTTACCAATTTATTTTCTGCTATTTATTAAAAATGAAAATGGGTAACAATAATTCTACTTATTTTTTTCTTGTTAAATTTTTGCGGACCCCCAAAAGTTTTTCAAGCACATCACATTCATTTTTACGTTCGGAATCGGCTTTAAGCTGTAGGTCCCGGTCTCATTAGCCCTCGTGTTGCAAAAAGTAGACCGTAGCACTCCAAACCAAACCATTAATTTTTGCCATTCACGAACACTTGGGGGTCCAAAGGAACCACTGATTTAGCTAATAAGTTGGCTTATTTAGACTGATTCTGTCTACTTTTTCACTACACGAGGAATAATAAGATCAGGATTCCCTACTTAAATCTGATTCCGAACGGCTACAAACATCCATGCTAGCAGTGGGTTTCGATCTCAGGAACTTCGGTATCGAAGAGAAGAGCCGTCCCGTTCGACTATCGTACGACATTTAACTAACAAGTATATTGTTTGTTTTCTTTTCTTATGTCCTCACGTTTAATGATGAAACCCGAACATATGAGTGAATAAAAAGTGTGTATTTGACAAGTATATCATTATTTAAATTTTCATTTAAAAAATATTTTCCTTTGCTGGCAAAAAATTTCCTAGGGCCACATGCTACTAATAATTTTTTCTGCCTGACAGTGCCAAGCATGTTTTCCTACCATCCACAGTGCCAAGTTTTCGAAAACAGATATACCAAAATTACATTCAATAAGACTTTCGACCCGATTTTTGCATAATTGAAATTTAATTATGAAGCCTTGTATAACTTAATGTTATCTTGATAAAAGAATTACATTAGGAGTTTGATGGTTTTAATTTCTTCGATTTTCTGTAGATATCTTAGTACAGTCTGTATCGGTTATATGGTCAACTCAGCGGTCCAGAAAAATCAGACTATATAAGTGGGGTGACCGTATATGCGGAACAATACAACCCTATTGAATTGTGGGAGAATTATATTCACCTATCAGAATGTAGTACTCATAAACAAATAATTATACTTTTAAAAACATTTTAAAAATTAATTCGAAAAGTAAAACCTACATTAATGATATGCAATATTTTGTTTTTTTGGGGGGGATTTATTAACTTACTTTACTAATCAAAGTACAGCACACGAACATACGTACATGTATGTTCAATGTATTTAAAAATAATTAGATATACAAATTTCTTCCTTTTGTTGGTTGTTAACACAACTTTTTCTAAGTCCCTATTAGCTTTTAAATGCTCATCTACTGGTTCGGAATTAGTAAAATAACACATGCAGTCATGTATGAGAGAGATCACTTCAACTAATAAACAGACAATTGTCCACTTGTTATCAGGGGACAAGAGAACTGAGTGAGATGGAAAACTCCGACGATGAGTGTACACAAACAAGAAAGGGGGAAAGGGAGGAAAATAAAGGCTTGAATTCAGGTCCTCTCCGATTTCGCACTGACTTCTTAAAAAAAAAAAAAAAACGGAAATTCGTTGAAAACACGAAACTGACCCAATAACCAAGAAAAAGAAAATGACTGTACAAGCGGTGCGCTTTAACACATGTTCCCTATTAAGTTAGACGGGACTTTAGAAAACTGACCATATAAGTGGGGTGCCCTATTAAGCGGGTGACCATACAGCCGGTACTGACTGTACAATATGTTCCAGTCGTATTGTCAACTGAGGTTATTTGTGTACCAGTGTCTAGAATATCCGACGAATCGAAATTTGAGTAATGTGTGCCATTTGCAATGTGAATGTATTACCATCGTTCTTTACTAATATGTTTTTATCTTTAACACTTTAAAATCACTAAAAAGGTAAAAAAAAAGTAGTTTTATTCTCCCTGTAGAGAATAGCCGCTCATTTGGCAATGCTGGCATAGACAAGCATTTGAAAGTTGCAAACATTACAAACATTACAGTACTAGACGTTATAACAGGCCTATAAAAGCTTTACAGAGCTAATAGTTTTTGAATTATGCAAGATACGCACAGACGGCAAGAGAGTTGTAACAACTTCTAGCGTGATCAAAATGATATTTAAAGATTCGAAATTAAATTTTCCTTGTACGCATAAGTAGACGTAACACTTAAAATGTTCAAAATTCAGTGAGTCCTAGTCAAAATAAATATTTTTATTGAAATTTGTGCTCTGTTTATTACAATACTTTTTTTTTACTTTGTGGAAGAAAGCAAAAAAAAAAAAAAAAACCCCAATAACAATTGAAGTACATTAGCCGAGGCTTTTATAGATCGCCACCAAAACACGCGTGACAGCCAAATCAAGCCTAACGGTTTAAATAGGTTTGA
This sequence comes from Pardosa pseudoannulata, assembly GCA_032207245.1. NCBI lineage: Eukaryota > Metazoa > Arthropoda > Arachnida > Araneae > Lycosidae > Pardosa > Pardosa pseudoannulata. The sequence goes on from CM063503.1 coordinate 34,021,619, forward strand.
CTAGTTACCGTTTACTTTATGGTATTTCATCCCATCCATCCACCTCTTCCAGTTTATTCTTATGCTATGATAAATATATTTGATTATTAAAATCAAAAGTTACATATGATTGTAGAATATTTTGTTTTTGTTTTGGGGCACTACTGTGTGCATTTTTTGCTATACGATAGTTAAGGAGCCCAAGACCTACTGTTAATAGCCGATTTTGAAAGGCTATGAACAACCATGATAGCAGTGGGATTTGAACCCTTGAGATTCGGTACCGAAGGACAGCGTCGCACCTATTCGGGCGTCATTCTTCTTACAGTATTTTGAGAGGAGGAAAGTTATAAAATTGGAAAATATTGCTATTAACACATTGTGTGTTGGTACATTTCGCAGCGGAATTGTACCGGGAGCGGGCGTTTTGAGCGTAAATTTAGTTATTCAGTTAAATCTCAATAGATCGAAAATTATTTAATTTTTTTAACCAACTTTTCGTATTTTATATTGAAATATATAAACAAATATATAAATAGAAATATATAAATAACAACCATAAGATTTTTGTAAACAAAAAATATATATTTTATTATTTAAAAATATTGGAAAATTGGAAAATATTGCTATTAACACATTGTGTTCCGGTACATTTCGCAGCGGAATTGTACCGGGAGCGGGCGTTTTGCGCTTAAATTTAGTTGTTCAGTTAAATCTCAATAGATCGAAAATTATTTAATTTTTTTAACCAACTTCTCGTATTTTATATTGAAATATATAAACAAATATATAAATAGAAATATATAAATAACAACCATGAGATTTTTGTAAACAAAAAATATATATTTTAGTGGATAAATTTATAATAGTATCGTAAATATGAAAAATCAAATAGAGATAGTAGTATATAGTTTTAGTTTTTTCCCTTTCTGTGGTTCCGCATCCACTGATGTAAAAACTAGTTTTTATTTGTCTAAATTTTTCCAGAATCTATGTAGTAGACAAAAACATTCGGCTTCGTTTTCCTGTATATACCGTTATTTTTGTACCCACAAACAAACCATGTTGTTACATTAACCCGTACTCGTATTTGACCCGCGCTCAAGTATCAATCGTCAGAAAACGTACTAGTACGTGTCCCACATACAATGTGTCCATTAAATACAAACAATTTGTCCGATACAAATATCTTTTTCCGAAAAGAGAACTGCATAAAATACATTACTAGATGTTTATCTTGAAGTATACATATAGTGTGATAGTGTGCACTACATGAAAATTTTAGTGATAGAAGTTAAATGATCAGCTAAATTAAGCATATTTTATTTAGATAAAAAATCAGTATTTAGGGGTTTTTCTTTTGGATTTTAAATTAAATGTTTAAATGTTTCATATACATTCTATTATAGAACAACTTTCCATTATAAACGCATATGAGAAATGACACGATATTATCATTTTCTGTATCTGAAGCTCAGAATGAATTTTTTGTAACAATATTGCAAGAAAAATAAAATATGAAATTGAAATATGGAACCGAAACTATTAACATATAATTAGTTTTATGCTTTATGTTTTGACCTAAAATTTGAAATATGCATAAAATGTCCAGATTTTAAATAATCAAATAATGCGACAGAGTACAAATTAGCTTAACACCTAATGTACCAAATGGTTTAAAATTTCTAAGCTGCAATCTAAAGAAGAAAGTAAGGGACAGTCAAAGAAATTGCCCACATTGTCTTGACACAACATCAATCACTCTGTTTGCTCCCCAATCCTCTGATAATTTTCCCTAATTCTGACATTTTCCCCCATTCCTTTATAGATCTTCTCCAATGCGGACGGAGGTGAGGACTAAGAATTGCTTCGATTTTCACAAATTTCCCTTAAGTTTCTTTGAAAATTACACTTTTACTATCGTTAAGCGAGAGCTTCAAAAAAGATTTCTATGAAAAATTGCAAGATTGAAGAAAGGCGTGCTCTTTTTCAAGTTTTCAGATTTTTAATTTCCGAGTATTTTTAAACAGGAAAATGAAAAAAAAAATACGCTCTTTTCTTCAGTTCAAAAATTTTATTATCTCTTAAAATCAGATTTTGAATGAAAAATAAAAAAAAAAAAATTTAAAACATGCACTCTTTATTATGGCATCAAGTATCTCGAAGAAAATAAAATTCTGAAAAAATCTAAATGTGAATTTGCAATCCTCAATAAACTTCTCCATTGACTTAACATTAGCTTCGTTACATCGCAGGCTAAATAAAGAGTCGACTTAAGCTCACAAAGTGCATTGAACAAGAAGGTGTCTATTTAACATTTAACATTTTATAAATATAGTACTCATGTCAAATAGATGCACATTTTATGTATCTATTTAATATCTTATCTACGAGGCGCATACAGAAAGTAAGTTTCCCTCTGTTTTCACCTTTAAAGGCGCCTCCACACTATGGTCCACTGCAAGCCATCACCACCGTCTGGAGGGGCTTTGGCTTATCGTGGCGATGGCGGCAGACGATAAAATAGCCTTGGCGGACGATGGCTTCGGTAGCGGTTTTTCTCCAAAGATTAAAGGCAGCCAGATGCGCAACTTAAGTGCGCAGCAGACCCTATGAACGAATCAATGCACTCAGCTCATTCAGTGGCCCAGCGTGTGGATGCGTCCCGTGAGCCATCGTTCGAGGTCACCATCAGGAAGTGGTGAACAACTGGCCATAGTGTGGAGGCTACATAAAGTAAACGTAATTAGCCGTGTCAGTTGCGCGTGCGTAACAGATCTATGACGTATTATTAATATGGCAGCTGGACAAGTTTCGATTCTTACCAGTAGCGGGGTAGCAGTGGTCCGAAATGGAAACTGTAATTCCTTCTCCCGCCGCCTGCAAGGTTCGGTCGGTAATCTTGAATGCACAAAGCATTGCTCCAATTGAAATTCATTGACAGCTCTTTCAGGTCTATGAGCCTACACTGACACCCGAACACAAAATTCAACGCTTAGGAGAAGCACTGACATTTCTGCTACGGTATCACGATGACCGCAACGAGGTCCTCGACAGGATCGTCACGGGCAATGAGACTCGGATTCCGCACTTTACCCCGGAAACCAAGCAGCAGTCAATGCATTAGTGTCATAGAGGATCTTCGGTCAGGACCAAATTGAAACAGACGCTGTCGGATGCAGAGATGTGCACGGTGTTCTGGGACAAGAATGTTGGTTCCATTGACAGACAGCAGAGTTCTACGACAGAGGTATACAAAAGTTGATCTAACAATACGCCAAGTGTCTCAATTCTGCTGGTGTCTATGTTGAAAATTAGCTGAAACATTGCTGTACTTGTTGCCAATAAATATGTCCGTGAAAGTGTGAGTTCATTTTTTTTTTGTTTTAAATAGGGAAACTTACTTTCTGGATGCTCTTCATATATTTCAAGTTCTAAGTCAAGACATAAAGCTAATTATATATTAACAGTTTTGAGTCCATACTCCAATTTTATTTCTTATTTTTCTTGCAATATTGTTAAAAAAACTTCACTAAGAATAACAGATACAGAAAATGGGAATATCGTGTCACTTCTCACATGCATTTAAAATGGAAAATTGTTCTATAATAGATTATATATAAACATTTAAATGCTTAATATAAAATCTGAATAGGATTGATATAAATTAATAAAAAGAATATGTCAAAATGTTGCTTATTACCTAAATAAAATATGCTTATCTTAACTGATCATTTAACTTCTATCACTTAAATTTTCATTTAGAGCACACTATATATGCTTCAAGATAAATGTCAAGTAATATCTTTTATGCTGTTACCTTTTCAGAAAAAGATATTTGTATCAGATAAATTGTTTGGATTTAATTAATAGCAATAGTATATTTTCTAACTTTCATCTACTCAAAATACTTCAAGCTTTATGACACTCGAATGGGTACGGCGCTTTCATTCGGTATCGACACTCAGTTACAAAATAACGCTGATTGTAAGTACACCAGTTTGTCAGTTTTAGATGTCTAAAAAGTTGAGAACTCGTGCTCTTCAGACATGCCTCTTATAATACTCATTAGTTTTGAAATAGAGTACCAGATTTTTGAATACACTAATATTTAGGAACTACGGATTTCTTTTCGCTAGTATAATTTCCCAGCTCGCCAACTCAGTTTCAATAAGCGTATATTTGAATATACAGGGTGTTTCAAAAATGGCCGGTATATTTGAAAATCAATAAAAACTAAACGGAGAGTGATAGAAATTCACAGTTTATTGCAATATGCTTGGGACAATAGTAAATTTTCAGGCTGACAAACTTTAAAATTAGTTACAATATTACACAACAGATGGTGCTGCAGTCTGGAAAAATCTAAACTATGATATTTGTCTGTGGGGACTCTTAAAAGACCAGGTGCACTGGAACAGTACATCTGTTATGCATGTGAAGCCATCCCGCCTGAGACGTTTACACGGGTTTCTGATAATTTCGTTCTGAGAATACGCCATATTATTGCTGCGCATGGTGAATATCTGGAAAATATCGTAGTTTAGATTTTTCCAGACTGCAGCGTCATCTGTTGTGGAACATTGTAACTAATTTTGAAAGTTTGTCTGCCTAAAAATTTAATATTGTCCCAAGCATATTGCAATAAACTGTGTATTTCTATTACTGTCCGTTTAGTTTTTATTGATTTTTCAAATATACCGGTCATTTTTGAAACACCATGTAAATAACTTAAAATTGTACGTATATGAATTGTACATAAAGCGGCTATGAAATCTGAAGATTAGAAAAATATGCAGTGATGTGTGGAATAAGACAAAAGTGGATTTGTTTAAATTTATTGTAGATAGAAATTTGCCTCTATTTTGTTCTGCTAAAAGTAGAAAAACCAAAAATAACGTAACCCACATAAGCTCTTCTTTTGAAAGCATAACTTTCTACTCAAATAGTCATTTTACAATTACATAGTCTTACATACAATCTAAAGTTTGTTGTACTAAAAGTAGAGCACTCGAAAAACCGTATAAATTCTTCCCTTGGAAGTATATAAACTCATCTTACAATATAATGGCAAGTTGAGATGTTCCCTTTTTATAAAAACAAGATAATAGTTAAATTTATAAAACAACATCTCTATAATTATTAGTATAATAGTTAAGACAAAATTTATATATAACGGAAAGATCAAAAATTTCAAAAAGAGTAGGGTTTTTTTATATCACTCTTAGCGTGAAATGAATATCATTCCAAAATCTTTCTGAAAAGTTTATTGGAGTAATCTGGAATAAAAGCGAATAAATAGTTAAAAACTATAAAAAATTACATTACCGATTTCTCTTTTTCGGATACATATTCTTCGACGTCCATGCTGGTTTTTCTCTAGAAAATAGAAAAAAGAAAATTGTGTAATAATCACTAGAATAAGTTGCTACTCAGAAGCATTTTTATACGGTTCAACAAATAGCTTAAGGTGGCTGTACCTGCAATAGCTTCCTTTCACCCCATGTTAGCCTATGAAAAAATAAAATTCCCTCTGACCGCTTCACATTTTAAAATTTTTTGATCAATTAATGATTTGTGATAGAACAGCATATTCTTTAGAATGCTAGCGTTCGTTAAAAAACATTGAGAAAAATATATTTGATTTTAAATTTCTTCTGAGAAATTTCGGTGTTCTTTTTTTCAAAGGTAAATAAGAACATTTAACAGACATAAATTAAAAAAAAAAAGAAAAGATAGCATCATAAAAAAATTTGTTGTCCTATCACGTCGTATATGTTTTAAAAATTTTTAAATGCGAGCTGGCCTGAGGGAATTTTATCTTTCCATAATTTAACACTGAGCATGAGAAATCCAACATGGTTTTTCTCTAGAAAATAGAAAAAAGCAACATGTGTAATAATCACTAGAATAAGTTGCTATTCAGAGGCATTTCTTATATAGTTCAGCAAATGGCTTAGGGTGGCTGTACCTGCCATAGTTTCCTTTCGCTCCATGTTACCCTATGAAAAAATAAAATTCCATCTGGCCGCCTCGCATATTAAAATTCTTTGAACAAATTATGATACATGATACAACAGCATATTCTCTAGAATGATAGCGTTGGTTAAAAAAACATTGAGAAAAATACATTTGATTTTAAATTTCTTCTGAGAAATTTCGGTGTTCTCTTTTTCAAACGTAAATAAGAACATTTAACAGACATAAATTTTTTTTAATAAAAGAAAAGATAGCATCATAAAAAAATTTCTGTCCTATCACGTCGTATATGTTTTAAAAATTTTTAAATGCGAGCTGGCATGAAGGAATTTTATCTTTCCATAATTTAACACTGAGCATGAGAAATCCAACACGGTTTTTCTCTAGAAAATAGAAAAAAGCAACATGTGTAATAATAACTAGAATAAGTTGCTATTCAGAGAGATATCTTAAATACAGTAAATAGCTTAAGGTGGCTGTACCTGCCATAAGTTTCCTTTCGCCCCATGTTAGCCTATGGAAAAAATAAAATTCCCTCTGGCCGCCTTCGATATTAAAATTCTTTGAATAAATTATGATACATGATACAACAGCATATTCTCTAGAATGATAGCGTTCATTAAAAAAAATTGAGAAAAATATGTTTGATTTTAAATTAATTGTGAGAAATTTCAATGTCCTCTTTTTCAAACGTAAATAAAAACATTTAACAGACATAAATTTAAAAAAAGAAAAGATAGCACCATAAAAAATTGCTGTGCTATCATCCCCTATATAATAATAGCCTAAGTTGTCTGTCCGCGAATTTCTGAAGCGGTTGTACCTGGAATGGATACAGACATCCATATTGGATTTTTCATGAGTTAGGATTAGCAAAATTGAAAGCGAGTTCGAAATCCACCCCATCCCCTCTTTTCGAGCTTTTAATGTTATTCTATTCTATTATATTCTATTTGCTCTGCTATTCTATTCTATTTTAATGCTATCTTATTCTATACGAAATTCATTCTTGACACGATGGCAAAGACGGAGAGGAATATTTAAATTTCTGGATTGTTTCGACTTGAATCTTCATATAATCTAATTAGTGTACTCACAACGTGCAAGCGTTGTACGTTTGGTAGCATGTCCGCCCATTCGATCTTCGTACTTCTCTGCTTGACGGTTCTATCCCCGACGCAGCTGATTTTTTTTTTAATGTCTAATAAATTTAATATTTTTTGCTTTTTCTTTACCGAAAGTTGTTTTATTATTTTTAAAATAAATTTTTACTATTTTTCAACTTTTTATAATTTTTATTATTTTTATTTTATTTAATTCATGTATTGCTTTACGGATGTCCCTGGCCACATAAACATTTCATGTTGTGCATCCTTAAACTTTCTTCTCGTAATGTAATAATAGCCCAAGTTATCTGTCCTCGAAGTTATGAAGCTGTTGGACCTGGAACGGATAGAGAATCCATATCGGATTTTTGATGAGTTAGGGTTTGCAAAATTCAAAGCGAGTAAAGTTTATCTTTTCCTAAACTATAGATCCGATTCTGAAGTAAATTGGTATGAATAAGCTTCGTATCACAGCGAAAAATACTGTCCTTTTTAAAACGTTCGAAATCCACCCCGATCCCCTTTTCGAGCTTTTAATGTCATTATATCAAGTCCCATTTTAAGAGCAGGCGATTAAATTTATCAATTTATCACATTATAAATAGGTAAAAATAACAATTTCTTTCTGACATTATGATATTATTCCTTTAACCATCTCATTTAATCATTATCTTATTTTAAATTATTTAAATATTTTCTGCATTATTTTCATACTTTTTATCACTGGACTTAGATATTACGTAAATAATTTTCTTTTTTATTTGACTTAAATAATAGATTAAGTACATATGTGATAATTTTAATGGATTATTTTTGTTGAAAGGTAATTCTCAGCCAAAAAAAAACAAACCATTTTTTTTTTACCTGCCTCACATGTTTCTTTAGATTTCTGGAAAATTAAAAATTTTACTGATCTCGTCATATGACGGGCTATATGCTAGTGTTGTATATGTTTTAAAAATTTTTTATATGTGAGCTGGCCAGAGGAATTTTATCTTTCCATAAATTAACACTGAGCATGAGAAATCCCATATGGCAGGTACCCACCTTTAAGGAACATAGCTCAATTTTTGAGATTCAGATTTTCACTATAACAGATTTTTATCAATTCATCAAAAAATAAAAAGTTCTGCCCTTTTAAGAATGAATTTTAACATGTTATTTAATTGCGCTCTAACTTAAATAAATATTAGTTATTAATTATTAATTATAAACAATGCTTGAAGAATTAACCGGAAAGATTTTTAAATATTGTTTAAGTTTTAAAATCATATATACAATTTTGGAGACCCAAAAATCAGGAGGCCCAAGGCCACGACCCAGTCGGCCCGTGCTTTATTCAGGCTTTGGAAATAATTCGATTTTACTAGACATTTATGTTGAAAAGAAATAAATGAGTTCTTACTTGCGTGCTCCACATGTTGTCACACTTTGGGGTGCTACTACTTCTGTTGTCCTACAAAAAATAAAAGATTCACACGACATCTAACAATCTGTAAATGAATAGATAATTAACTCTCCTTGGAAAGCAAACCTAACGCAACACATTCCAAGAACAGGTTCCTTACTTTGCTACAACTCCAAATGACTCCCTATCACAGCCCGTACACATAATTTTCCCTTCTCCCGAGTAGTTGATCATGCCGACAAAGAACGCTGAATACTATTCAATGACTGGTTTCAGTCCTTTTTCTTCTCCATCTTCTTTTTTTATATGTGTCTTTTACATTTACTTCCAAATGTCTATGTTCTGAGAATACTATATTGCATTTGGCCTATTTAGATTTCTCCCATGTCTAACGTCCTACTAATTGAACATTAAATTTGATCTCACCCTGTTAAAATAATTTTACAAAATGTTCCCCGATATCCCCATGCTCTATTTATATGACTTGTATTTAAAGCATGTATTACACGATTTTCCCCAAAAGACGGCTATACTTGTCTGAAAATGTTCATTCAAAATGAATTCTTTTTTACGTGTAAGAGTCGAAGGTCCAATATACGTTAGCGTCTGCCTAGAAAATCACTTTTGTTTGATTTTAATATTATAATCAATTTCAATGTAGTTTTAAAGCATTGGTTTTAAAACATCACTTTAGATATGTTTGAAGCATTGTAAAAATAATCATTTTCGGGATTTAGCGGTATTCAAATATACGTCCTGAAATCCAAACTGTGTGTAGAAATTAAATGTGACTTGATGTAAGTCTATGAAAAGCAGCTACATATGTATTTTAAAGGGAACTGTATAACCTAAATTAAGACCTAAAAGAGTTAAAGGCAATTCTCAATAGCTACGTAATATATAGGTCAACAATAAGATTCGAACTTACGAATCACCACCAATCAGTCCACATTCTGCTAACTTCTATTTGTATTGAGGTATATAAATAACATAAGTAATTTTTGTTTTCACATTGTTTCAAGTATAATCTATCCTCATGATCTGTACAAAAGATCAATAAATTCCCACATATTCACCCTGAAAATAGATGACAGCAAGATCATAGATCAAAACTCTATTATCTCAAGATCAAAATAATCTTATGATCAGTGCATAAGACGTATTGAGCTATGATATATAGTATGTCAATTTTAAATTAAAATTGTATATCTGGATGATATTTTGTACCTGACAAATAGAGGTATTGTACAATTATTGTCCTTCTTTATATACCAAACCAAGTCTCATCCCCTTCAAACTTTCATTATTTACTCTACTAAATTTTCTGTTCTTGGGTATATAGTATGCATTTGACATATTTAGATTACTTTCCAAAGAGATAAAAATTTATTTTTTTACACAAAATGAAATAAAACATTTTAACTTTACAAATACATTAATATTGGAAAATATAAGTATCACAGGAAAATTTTGCTTTCGCATTGTTTCAAGAATACATATCAGCAATAAAGGTAAATTTTGTTTTCAAATTATTTCACGAATAATCTATTCTTATGATCAATATATAAGATCAATAGATTCCTCATATGTTCACATTGAAATTAGATGACAGAAACATCGCAGATTTTAGATCTATTGCCTCCGGGTAGGTTCTCAAGGTCAAAATATTCTTATGATCAGTACATGAGACACACTGAGCTAGGTAGATGAAATTTAATGTTGATTTTCCAACTCAAATTCGTCATCAAATTTTGGACTAGAATGGAAGAGGTATTCTAAAATAATAACTTACAGGATATATAGGTGATAGAAGATTAAGTTGTATGACCAGGGACGGTGAAGGGACTTATTGAAATGAATACCAAAATGAAATGACCAGGACCCGACTAAGATACTTTTGTGCCCAGGGCACAATCCAATTTTTGTGCCCTCCACCCCCATGCAAATTTATAGCGACAGGTTATTATCATACTTACAGTCATATAAAAATTATAACATTGAATTAGCAAACGGATTTAAGAAATTAGCATTAAAGTAATATTCAAAATCAAAAACACCAAATTTTCATTTTACGTAATCATTATTATCTCTGTTTAGCCATGCTAAAAATTAAGGACTTTTAAAGACCTAGAGTGTCCCACTTTTTTTTATTTTTACCGTGTCACACTCACAATCTCTGTGGTGCAGAAAATAAATAATAATAGAATTAAAAATAATTTAAATTGATGAGATGATTTAATGGTTTATAGTGGTACGTTGCTAATAATCTGTCTTATAAATATGCTATAACCCATAGGATAAAAAGAGCACCAGGTTTGTTGAGGGAATTAATTATCAGGTAAATAACAGTAAAATTAAAGTAAATAGGAAACAATATAGTTCATGACAAACACAATTACCTCGTACAATAATTTATTAAAACTTAACGATGGTAGCGTAAGTTTGCAATTTTCCCCCACTTAATATGTGTTTCAAGCACTCGACTAAATTTTCTCCAGGGCACGTGCCCTAAGTGCCCGTGCGATAATCAGGTCCTGGAAATGACGCCAATTAATGTTTCATTCTTCTTGTAATCGTTTTTGATCATTTGCAATCATTGCATCTCTATGTGGGACTATAGGAGTAATTTCAAAGGAGAACACTACTGATTTCCTACTTATATAACGATATTTAAGAAATAGTAAAAAAATTATCGCAAAATAAGAACATATATAAAACTTGCTGCAATAATTACATTGTCAGAGATAGTCATTTGGATAGCATGCTACTTTTCAAAATATGTCTACAGGCGAGTAAGTGTAAAATGCATATGTAGATCAGAGAAAGTGGGAGAGGGGTATCCAATCAGGAGAAACTCTAGCTCCTGAAAACGATTGCTTCAAAATATTTTCATGTACAGATGAGTACTCTTATAATACATCTGTACACCAAAAAAGGTGGGAGAGGGGTATCCAATCAGGAAAAATTCGCTTCGAGTCTTTGAAATAAAACCTTTCTCTATTGCACCAGAGCCATTGCGGTTGCATAGAGCACACTTTAATCAATTAATTTCATTAATCATAGAGGCAGAAAAATTACAAAACAAAAGTTTAAAAGGAATAGACAAGGTCCTTATAAGTGTTTGCATTTATTTAAGCTTTTATAGTAAGCAGGGGATTTCTTGGAGCATATTTCTTTTTGCATATCATTCTGTGGTAATTCTGTGAAAAGCTCCTTGGATAAAACAACTCCTTGATGCGTCATTGAAGTGTACTGCATTTAAATTTTGGATTTCAACAATTTTGGGTTTGATTTAGGATGCAAGCTAACACAGTTTTATATTTATTTATTTATTTATTTATTTTATTTTTGCTTTTTTCCTCAAAAATGTATACATTTTTGGACTTATTTTACAGCAAAGAACTTTTTTACTGAAATTTTGATGATAATAATATTTTTTTTTGAAAGATTCCTCAGTATTTTGTGCTTTTCCTTAAAGGGTTTGACTTGAGCAATTTTTCCCTATACACGTATAATGCACTGGAAGTGTTATACAAATCTTATTAATTTGGTATCTCTCATTTGTCCACTCTCAACTATTTCTGGATTTCTACGGTCATATTTTTCAATTCCTTCTATTAGTTCACACTCTCCCCATATCTTTATATATAAAATTCTTCTGTCTGTGTGTTTGTAATAGAACTGACTGGACTGATTTTGATGAAGTTTTGTGTATGTAATTAAGTTGATTCGAGAATGGTTTAGATTCACAATTTGATCCCATAGAAAATGTTTTTTTTTTTTTAGTAAAAATCCAGAATTGCGTGTTTATTGAGATTATTATAATGCCGCTTGAAACCCTTCGCTGCCAACGTATCTGTGGCTCACTTTGTCAGCGCAACGGGCTTCAATACAAGAACTCCTAGAATCGAATCCCTTCACAGGCGGAGTGGGAATTTTAATTTGACCCCTTCCGGTGTGATTTAATAATGAAAAACTGTGCATGAAATAACCATTTAATTTTTATTTAAAAAACTTGTTTCATTTTACAATTCTTACATATTCTTAATTAAAATCCACTTTTTACATAGTGTTAAATAATATCAGAAACAGTAAAATTAAGAAACTATCAAAGCAAAACATTAATAAGGTATACAGATAATAGTCTTCAAGCTAGTGGTACTTTTCAAAACAAAGTGCAAAGGAATTCTTAATTGTTTACACCGCCGTCTCACTTTTAATTTGATTCTTGTAACACACACGGCATTTCTTAGTAGGTTTTCTTTTATTCTGACTCATTAATTTGAAAATGACTTGTACCAAGAAATTCTAAGTAAACAATATGCAATAGTGACTTGTGATTTTCACAAGTGATAAAAGTGTTGCCAAATTCAGTACACTAGAAATTTTAAACTAAATTAATTATATTTAACAGTAACTTTAATCGCATGACGAGTGTAGCTCGTCATTGTGCGGTATGGAATGAAAAACTAATGACGAGCTAGACTCGTCATTTTACCGGAAGGGGTTAATCTAATTACGTTTGTGATGACTGTATGCGTGGTGGCGTCAAGTACTTTTAAAATATTTTTTTTCTTTACTTTTCATTCAAAACGGTACAATTTATAATTTATTTAAAAACATTTTACAATTTTTGGATTTACAGAGTTATAACAGGACAACGTCTGTCGGGTCGTCTGAAATATTTATATATCTTGTTCAAATTTTCAGTAGATAATAAAATATTTTTTATTCGTCCTCTCAAGTTCAAATGCATTTTTTAAAACTGGATGATACTTAATGTTAAAACAGTTTTTTGAAATATTAATTCATTAATTAAATTTAATTAATGGAAAATAAAAATTACAAAGAAATTCGCTCTCTATTTGCTACTTAATATTGAGTTTCTGCCATATGTGTATACATATTTATATTAATTGTGATTATTTAATAAAAAGTAATTAAAATAATATTTTTCTTTGTTGATTTAAGTATGAACTGACTTAATTTTTTATATATATTACTTGTTTTATCTATACAGACTGAAAACTACTGTTGAAATTTGAGGATGTGATGGAAACATATTCTTTTTCTATAGATAATGTGAGAAATAATTTTATTAGTGCAATTAGTTATAATATAGAGTGTTTGATACTTCGAGCACCCCTAGAGTGGGATAGAGTTCCGATTTGATTAAAATTAGTAAGAAATATGTTTGTAACGTGCGCTCCTAAGAAATATAATTTTGTCTATACTAAAAAAGAAATTATAATCATTTGTGAAATACCGTCAAGTAAAAAAGAGCAGAATTGACCTTAATAAAATTATTCTAACTTTCCTGTTTTTTCATTCAGCAACTAATACTCTTTAACATCTAATTTTAATTAACAAATTTGCAACGGTATTAAAAATAATCCAATAAAATTAACATAAAAGGAAAACATTTTACCTTTCCTTCGTGATACTTGCGGCTATTCTCTTGTGACATCTATAAATAAGAAAAAAATTGAGGTATTAATAAATTTTTTCTAAAAAATAAATGTAAAAAAAATCAATTCTCAATGAAAATCAACACAATTTTAAAGAAATTTAACAGGATAATTGTAGGTTGGCCGATAAACAATGGTAGACAATACAATAGGATGGTTAGTTTAGAGTGCTGTGGTCTACATTTGCTACACCCGGATTGGTAGGACCAGGGCCTACTGCTTAAAGTCGATTCCAAATGGCTACAAAAATTCCTGTCAGCAATGGGATTCGAACCTATAAACTTCGGTACCAAGAGCAGCGCCCTACTGATTTGGACATCGTTCAGCGGTTAGACTGGGGGAATAGGATATTGTGGTACCGAATGTGAGCGCTTTCAGAAGTCCAGAACATCTCCCTGTATATCCCAAGAGAGCATACAGGGTAAATCTGTAGGTCTGGATGGCCCTCCTCTGACACATCAGTAGGTGGGAGAAAGGCACTTAATCAAGAGTAACTCCCCCCTCTTAAAAGGGAATGAAATTCAGCGGTGTTACGTGACAGTAGTTCAGCGTGATCACTGGACTTCACAGAGACGGAACAAAATATTATAAAACCTTTGTAATTAATCAGACCAGATGTTTCTAGAGTCTATTTTACAGCATTCCTACGACGAAGATAATCAAGATTTTCAGTCTACTAAAAAAAAAAATAAGAAGAAAAAAGAAGAAGAAAAAGAAGTAAATAATAAAATCTGAAAAACATGAATCTATACACACACACATTATATATATATATATATATATATATATATATATATATATATATAAAGTCATAGAAATAAAGAAAACTAAAATCAAAATCATACATTTAAGAAACAAATAAGACCAAATTTCAGATAACAATGAAGAAAGTAAAGAAGGAAGGTATTTTATGTCTACTAATACCGTTAGAGAATCTGTTGAGACTCCAATTTGGGCCTAAGCGTTATATATATATATATATATATATATATATATATATATATATATATACGGATAGATTGTTGATAATTGTAAGTTGGCCGATAAACAATGGTAGACAATACAATAGGATGGTTAGTTTAGAGTGCTGTGGTCTACATTTGCTACACCCGTACACAGACTGCGCAGTGTAGCAAATTTGGGGGAATGTTTGTTTCAAGAATATTTTAACTGTCCTACTTTTAAAGGAAAAACAGCGATTCTATTGTTGCACATATTTTATTTTGTGCATTACTAAGTTGTGAGTGATACAAATGCACACAAAACTGTACTTCCTTTCTTGAAGTTCTTGGTATTTATGATAAGTAATGAGTGGTATGAAATGAGGAGCATTGACATCTAATGTATATTTTTACACTGTTTTTTCAGAAAGTCTGCATTCTGTGAGGAATGTTTATAGCAATTTTTATAGGAGGTGGAATTTTACGGTATTTTTTTCGAGGGTAGGAACTGCTAGCACCGGAGTTTTGGTCGTAGAAGATGGAAGATTGTGGAAAGGTAAATCCTATGCCTTAGGTATGATCATCTGAGGAACGTCTGAATTCGGGTGGTCGAATATTTGGAAGCTACGTCTAAGCCCAAAACAGTGGGGGAAGTTTCTTGGGGGGATTCAGACATCAAAAGAGCGCGTCTTGGGTGTTACTTTGACTAAGTCCATCACTGTAAACAAGATGCTGTTTATCTGTGAATTGTGGCCCTAGCAGTTTATCAATTTAGTGATCATTGTCGCTGGCAATGGAAATATCGAAGGTTCCTCACACCTCCCCCTGAGTCTGGGAATTTTCTTGAGTCTCCGGGTTCATGACCTTACACTCCTTCTCGAAGGTGAAGTTGCTCTCCACAAAAATCTATCCTTACAGAAAGTAGTTTTGTGCTTAACCCAAATTTATGCTGGATCATATATACATATATATCAAAGCAGAGAGCTTTGATGTAAATGTAAAGATCATTAGATATTAAGTAGATAAATTATGGAAAATACCTTTAACCGCCGTTAAAATGAATAAAAAAACTAATTTTTTAAATTTTTATTTATTTGTTTGATTTTGATTGGGTTTTAACTATCCTTCATCAATTATCTTACACTTCCTCAAAATAAAGGCTGACATCGCAGTTGAAATTCACGAAGAGAACTTTTACTGCAGTAATTCATACCTAAGGTTGGTGGAAGCTACAAAACGTTTTTGTAAATTATTTCTTAAGGGGTCTCATATTTCCAAAAGGAAATCGGTAGTTGCTGAAATTTGTCTGTTTTCACCGACAATAAGTATCTAAATACTTAATAAACTGATACAAAAATTTGGGAGTGTACAAGTCTGTTCTTTCATCTGTTCTTTCATCTGTTATAAAACTATAAAATAATTCCCCTTAATTGGTTAAAGTAAACAAATTAATTTTTTTATATAAAAGAAACAAAAACCGCATAATATGTTTTGTAAAAAAATTATTTCACTGAATTTCACTGAATAGCAATAATTTCACTAAAGCCTAAATCTTCTACATGTATATATTTGTATTACCTATAGAATGAATTTGTATGAGTCAGATACTAATAAAGCTGACATCGCGGTTAAAATACAGGAAGAGAACTTTTACTACAGTCATTCATACCTAAGGTTGGTGGAAGCTACAAAGGGTTTTTGTAAATTATTACTTAAAGGGTCTCATACTTCCTGAAAGAAATATGTAGTTGCTGAAATTTGTCTGTTTTGACTGACCATTAGTATCTAAATACTTAACAAACTGATACAAAAATTTGGGAGTGTACAAGACGTCTTTCATCTGTTATAAAACTATAAAATAATTCCTCTTAATTGGTTAAAGTAAAAATATTAAATAATTATATAAAAGGAATAAAAACCGCATAATATTTTTTGTAAGAGATTAATAATTTCAGTGAATTTCACTGAATAGCAATAATTTTATTAAAGACTAAATCTTCTACATCTATATATTTGTATTATCTATAGAATTAATTAGTATCAATCAGAAATTAATAATAAAGGCTGATATCGCTGATATCGATGATAATAGCTGATATCACTGTTAAAATTCAGGAAGAGAACTTTTACTGCAGTTATTCATACCTAAGGTTGGTGGAAGCAACAAAGCGTTTTTATAAATTATTACTTATAGGGTCTCTTACTTCCTAAAAGAAATCGGTAGTTGCTGAAATTTGTGTGTTTTGACCGACCATTAGTATTTTAATACTTAATAAAATGGCACAAAAATTTGTGAGTGAACAAAACTTTTTTCATCGGTAGTTGCTGAAATTTGTGTGTTTTGACCGACCATTAGTATTTTAATACTTAATAAAATGGCACAAAAATTTGTGAGTGTACAAAACTTTTTTCATCTGCTATAAAACTATAAAATAATTCCTCTTAATTGGTTAAAGTAAAAACATTAAATAATTTATATAAAAGAAATAAAAACCGCATAATACTTTTTCTAAGAGATTAATAATTTCGCTGAAGCCTAAATCTTTTACATGTATATAGTTGTATTATCTATAGCAGGGGTGGCCAAGTTTCTTGATAGTCCGAGCCATTTTTCAAAATTTGAAATTTTTCTCAAGCCGCAATTAAATACGTATTTAAAAGGTATTAAAATTTTTTTTTACAAAAATTATATTTATTGAATGTCATTTGGAAGTTCTTCGTCCTTTAATTTTTCAAGGAATTTTTTTAATTGTCGATGATTTTTTGCATTGGTGCGAATGTAATTTACAATGTGTTACACTGTTTTCATAACATCAGAATATTTTACATTTTTTGTAAGGAGATGTTCTCGGTGAATTATACGGTGAATCGGTATGAATTGTGGAATTTGAGAATCATCTCTTAAAAGCCCAATAAGACCGATTTTTTTACCCAGCATTGCCTAGCTACATCAGTTGTAATAATTTTTCAAAATATAATAACAGAAAAATGAAAAGGAAACTCGGGTACATTTATCGAAAGCCACAAATAATCCTTCAAAAAGCCGCAGGTGGCTCGCGAGCCGCAAGTTGGATACCACTGATCTATACAATGAATTAGTATCAGTCAGATAATTAACAGCTAGGTTATTGTTCGTTAATTTTGGTATTTTGGTTTCAAAAGATTTTTATTATTAGTTTCAATAGTTATATTTTATTTATTAGTATCAGTCAGATAATTAACAGCTAGATTATTGTTCCTGAGTCTTTTTACTTTTTGTTTCAAAAGATTTTTGTATTATCGATTCATTCTACAGAATGCAATTATCAGATCAATGTAATTTAAGCTGTAAGTTAAAATCTACTTTACAAAGTCAGTTATCATGCTGGCTGTAACATAACATATAATTTTATTTTCAAAATTTTAATATTTTTTTTTCTACATTATAAAAAATTAAGTTTAATTTGTTGCTTTAATTTTTTTTTATTTCAGCTCTTAACAACCATGCGCAATCTATATATTTCAAACAACAATATTAAAAGCTTGCTGTTGCCATTTCTATAACAACAAAATAAGATACAATTATATTAACTGTTATTTTAAAATTCTGCATAAGTTAAAGCCACAACAAATTTATTCCATAACTTTATGAGAGGTGAAATAGGGTTGAAATAATTTTTGTATAATTTTATTAAAGACTTAGGGTGTATCAAAACTGATATACATTTCACATGCACCAAGACTCATTTAAAAAGTATGAGACTCCTTAAAGTTATTAGACTTTGTGCAAATATTCACTGTCAAAGTTATGAAACCTTGTATACGCCAATATTTAAAACCATTAATGCTTAGCTTGCCTTTTTAGAGGCATTTTCAAAATAATTTGTAGAATTTTTATGATTGCTCGGAACGAGTTTTCCTTTTGAACGAAGGTAGATTGCAACCCTATAAGCAGTCTACTAAATTTTCCAGTATATTTTATTAATTATAATTTTCTTATTTGGATATACATTCTAAGGATTAGGCTCCCAAAGACGGCGGAACCGCTTTCCAATGGAAGCTCAAATCTTCCATGGAGGCGGAAGTTGAGACAAATGGGGGGGGGGGAGGACGTTAGGGCTTCGGTTTGGTTTGGAGCAGTAAGGTCTACTGTTTTGCTACACGAGAGCTTTTGAGACCGAGAACAACTGCTTAAAGCCGATTCCGAACGGTTACGGATATCCATGCCCGCAGCGGGAGTCGAACCTGAGAGATTCCGGTAGCGAAAAGCAGCGCCATACCCTTTGGTCATGGCTCGGTGGAACAGTTAAAGAAGGTCTCCAGTAGACATAATATCTATAAGTTATAAATATAAAAATACTTTTTGATAAATAACTTTTATTCAACAAGGAAAGCTGTAAGAATGCACTAAAAAGTAAAATTTTTATTTGAGTCTTAATTGATTTAATTGATTATTAATTATGCCGCTTGCAAACAGATGGCGATACTAGTTTAAAATCTCTGCTATTAGGATTTCAAGTATGCTAAACAGCTTTTTGCACTAAAAAGTAAAAATTTTATTTGAGTCTTTAATTATGGCGCTTGCAAACAGATGGCGATAATAGTTTAAAATCTCTGCTATTAGGATTCCAAGTATGCTGAACAGCTTTTTGCACCAAAAAGTAAAAATTTTATTTGAGTCTTTAATTATGGCGCTTGCAAACAGATGGCGATAATAGTTTAAAATCTCTGCTATTAGGATTCCAAGTATGCTGAACAGCTTTTTGCACTAAAAAGTAAAAATTTTATTTGACTCTTTAATTATGGCGTTTGCAAATAGATGGCGATAATAGTTTAAAATCTCTGCTATTAGGATTCCAAGTATGCTGAACAGCTTTTTGCACTAAAAAGTAAAAATTTCATTTGAGTCTTTAATTATGGCGCTTGCAAACAGATGGCGATAATAGTTTGAAATCTCTGCTATTAGGACTCCAAGTATGCTGAACAGCTTTTTGCACTAAAAAGTAAAAATTTTATTTGAGTCTTGAATTATGCCGCTTTTAAAAGTAGAATTAAAAATTTTATTTGAGTCTTCCTATGCAAACAGATGATGATACTAGTTTAAATTCTCTGCAATTAGGATTCCAAATATGCTTAACAGCTTTTTGCATTTACAAAAAGTAAAAATTTTATTTGAGTCTTTAATTATGGCGCTTGCAAACAGATTTAATAGTTTAAAATCTCTGCTATTAGGATTAATATGCTGAAATTTTGCACTAAAAATAAAATTTTATTTGAGTCTTTAATTATGGCGCTTGCAAACAGATGGCGATAATAGTTTAAAATCTCTGCTATTAGGATTCCAAGTATGCTGAACAGCTTTTTGCACTAAAAAGTAAAAATTTTATTTGAGTCTTAATTATGCTATTAGAAGTAAAAATTATTTGAGTCTTCCTATGCAAACAGATGATATACTAGTTTAAATCTCTGTTAGGATTCCAAGTATGCTGAACAGCTTTATGCACCAAAAAGTAAAAATTTTATTTGAGTCTTTAAATTACTTGCAAACAAATGCAAATAGTGTAAAATTTAAATAAACTATGCTGAACAGCTTTTTGACTAAAAATAAAATTTTATTTGAGTCTAATTATTTGCAAACAGATGGTGATAATAGTTTAAATCTCTGTAATTGGTATTCCAAGTATGCTGAACAGCTTTTTTTTACAAAAATAAAAATTTATTTGAGCTTTAAATTATGCTCACGTTTTAAAAGTAGAATAAAAAATTTTATTTGATTTAAACAGTAATACTGTTTAAAAATCTTGCTATTAATTCCAAGTATTGAACATTTTTTTGAAAAAAGTAAAAAATTTTATTTGAGTCTTTAATTATCGCTTGCAAACAGATGGCGATAATAGTTTAAAATCTCTGCTATTAGGATTCCAATAGGCTGAACACTTGCACTAAAAAGTATTTTATTTATTAATTATTTGCAAACAGATGATAATAGTTTAAAATCTCTGATATTAGTATCCAATTATGCTGAACATTTTTGCACTAAAAATAAAATTTTATTTGAGTCTTTAATTATTTGCAAACAGATGTGATAATAGTTTTAAATCTCTGCAATTAATCCAAGTTGTTTAACAGCTTTTTTCATTTAAAAAAAAATTATTAAAAATTAAAGCACAATAAGCATTTCAGAATTTAAAAAAATTCTAAATAACAGTAGAAAAAATTTAATTATTGACAAAAATTTTATAAAATAAAAATCAAACAATATATTTCAATAACTTCAATGTATATGTGTACAAAGTTTTATGTTGTACAAATAACTTAATCTGTAACGATATGTAAGTTATTATTCTTTATTACTTGTTTTACTATTTGACTTTTAACACTGATTTAATCATCCAATGTATCCAAAGATTTTAATATCATGGTCTATATTTATTCGCCAACAAAAATAGCTATTCCCTCTATCGTCTTTTTAAATTATAATACTTACAATATGCAAAATTTTGTGCAAAATTTAAATAAATTAATTAGAAATCAGTTCTTTTGCATGTACAATTTAAACTTATCAAATTATTGTATAAAGCTTGTACATGCATAATTTACTTTTAATAAAAAAATATTGAATATATTAGCTAGCATTCTGCAATATTGAATAAACTTTGTATAGATAATAATATTAAATAAAAATAATTGTAGCTTTAAATAATGCTCACGTATTTAAACCCAAGTACAACAACAGTGTTATATCTATGTGCTGTTTCGACACAGTAATATGTTGTTTTCTTTATTCAAGTGCATTATTGTTATTGTCTAAATAGCAATAATATCATGCATAATTTATCTATCTATTAACCCCTTTAAAATGACAGTCTAATCGTCATTAGATTTTCATTCCATGCACAATGACGAGCTACACTCGTCATGCGATTAAAGTTACTTAAATATGATAATTAATTTGTTTAAAATTTTAGTGTACTGAATTTAACACTTTTATCACTGTGAAAATCACAAACTATTGCATATTGTTTACTTAGAATTTCTTGGTACAAGTCATTTCAAATTAATGAATCAGAATAAAAGAAAACCTACTAAGAAATGCCGTGTGTGTTACAAGAATCAATTAAAGTAAATACTTTTAAACAATTAAGAATTCCTTTGCACTTTGTTTTAAAAGTACCACTAGCTTGAAGACTATTATCTGTATACCTTATTAATGTTTTGCTTTGATATTTTCTTAATTTTACTGTTTCTGATATTATTTAACACTATGTAAAAAGTGGATTTTAATTAAGAATATGTAAGAATTGTAAAATGAAACAAGTTTTTTAAATAAAAATTAAATGGTTATTTCATGCACAGTTTTTCATTATTAAAATCATACCAAGGAGTTAATGAATAACCGCTTTTTCATCTGTTAACACTTTTGACAGTTACTTTTGCAATATAGGAAAAGCCTTTGCACAAAATGTAAATATATTTAACCAAAAAAAAAAAAAAAAAAAAAAAAAAAACCCGCCTTATCTACTTCACATATGCTCAACAACAACACACATATGCTCAACAGCGAACTCAACAAAAGCATCGGAACAGCTATATGTTATGCTTACTTTATTTACATGCGTGCAATACTGCTGTGGTTTGTTGCTGAATTTATTTGTACCACCCCTGAGTCTGGAATTTCAAGTACGCTCCCATCTCTCGCCAGGTCTATAGCTTCAGCTTTCGGGTCCTAGGAAAAACCCTGCTAGTGATATCTTCATAAGAGGAGTTACGTATTTGAAGATAAGCATGGAATGCAGTGTGTCAGTTTCTAGTAAGAATTAAGAGAAATTCCGCTTTTGCAGTCTCCCCCACCGGTACACTTGTCCACTAAATTTGGGGTCATGTCTTGCCGAGTAAACTTATTTTAGTTTAGACCTTCATTTGCTCTTAGGAAGTACTGTCTGAAGTGAAAATCTGGAGGTTTGAAGATAATGCAACATATTAGTTAATTTTAACTTTTGTGTAGCCCAGGGATTGGCAAACTACGGCCCGCCGGAAGGTTTTATCCGGCCCGTGGCTAGAATTTTAAGTTGCCGGTCCGAGGCAAATTAAAAGAAATATATATTTATACATTATATAGCCATCTCCTTTTCTACTTTGCTTAAATATTATATCCCAAATTTATTATCTCACGCCCAGAACATCAGCGGTATATTTGCTTCTTATATGTGAACAAGTGTTTTCAACTTTGGACCTTATAAAGAATAATTTCAGAAGTAGACTGACAGATGAGCATTTAGCATCGTTCCTTAAAATCAGTACATCTCACTTGGAACCTCAGTATAAGGAACATTTAAAAATGAAATCGCAATTTCATTCATCTCATTAACGTATTTAAACCGTTAGGTACTAGTACATAGTTTTTAAAATTTTAGAAAATTTATCTTGGCCCACCAAACTTATTTTCTTTCGATTATTTTCTTTACTTTATTTTCTTGGCCCGCGGCCGAAAAAGTTTTTCCATCCCTGGTGTAGCCTGTCTTTTACAAGTATGTAATCACTAATATAGTATTAGAAATTAACCGTCTCACTCATCTAAATCTGATATGAAGCTCCTAATTTAATACAAAAATAAATCAAATTCAATAACCTTTTATCTTCAGTGATACTTCTTACACATCCAGGTCTCAAATGTTGCTTCAAATTTAATTAAATCTTCAATAAGAGATGGCAGCACAAGATTGAAATTTGATATCTCTGGTTTATTAAAGAAGGGAATTTAGAAACAAAATATTTTGCTTGTGTTGGATTTTTGTGCCTTTACTTACAATACCCTTTTTTAAATACCTTAAATAAAACTTAATGTTATTATAAAATTTACCATCTAAATTAGATGAACTGTCAGTTTTTTATATTTTTTCTAACTGTACATGGATTGGCAATGAATTTTACTTAAAAGGATCATATGAACAAATTATTTTTTCTACATTATCTAAAGCACCATTTTTAGTACGGCAATCTATAAAGTGATTTTTATTTTAGATTTTTATATAATAAGTGAGCAAGAAGTATATAAAAAAGAATATCACAGTATTAATAAGCATAGTTTAATGTCTAAATCTATACTGCTTTCTTTTGGATCTTTGCATCTGTAATTTTAATGTGCATTAATACCAATTTTAACGCACAACAAACTTTATTGAGAAAATCCTGTCATAGATTGAAAAAATATTCCAAACAAAATCTGTCAAATACGGAAATTTTTTCGCGGTTATAAAAAAGCCGTTATCATATCCCAGTTATAAATTACGTATAAGTTTTGCGTTATGTGTGGCGGTCGAGTTTCAGTTCTCGTTCTAAAGTTTCTCTTAAAGAGGGGGAATAAATCCTAATATTATCTTATTTTTAGCAACCTCATATAAGTTGTTCTCATTCTGGTGTGTTGAAACCAGTTTAATGAGATTTCGATAGCGCTTCGAGAGAAAGGAATGTTAAACGCTCCCCGCTGAACTCGAGGTCGCTTCTGATTTATGGCAGGTTGCTTCAGAAGAACACCGACAGCTCAACATACACGAAGGGGCCCCCTCATAGGTCTGTGGACAACCACATCTAAAGAATAATTTAGAAACAGCAAAATGTCTACAAAATATACTCTGCATCGAAAGGAGTGTTTGGTTGACTGCAAATTTAAATTATCTGAAATTATTTGAGGCACACCTAAAAAAGTTATATCAAATAATACGCAGAAAAAGTAAGTCTGAAAAGATTTTTTAAGAAACTGTTGTGAGGTATTTAGAAATACTATTTCAAAGTAACAAATGTAATGTGTAGTGCATTTCTGCTGCTTATAATATTTGTGTATAATGAGTCTAAGTTTAGTAATCCACTTGACAAAAATGGAGAGACGAACTCAGGAAGATTTGTAGGCACATTACACACATACACACACACACATATATGTAATATATCAAAATTATTTAACTTTAATATTTCCTTAAAAACCTCCTCTCTCCCATACTAATTACTTAAAATCTTTTTCCCAGCCTCTAAATGTCTTAAGTCGAACGCTGGCAGATGAGTTAGGATTAGATCGTCGGTACCGGAGTTCGTGGGTTCGAATCCCACTATGGCATGGATGTTCGGAACCGTTTGAATTCGGCTTTAAGCAGTAGGTCCAGATCTCATTAGCCCTCCTGTGCAAAACAGTAGACCGTAGCGCTCCAACCAAACCAAATGTCTTAATCAAAGAAGCATTCTCGGCTTAAAATTCTTTCGATACAGTTCCCAAAGCTTTCTATCCTATAGATGTAAATTTTCTGTCATTCAACACGTTTTCCAGCTGTCGCCGGCAAATGGCTCTGCATTTTTTCCTGATCTTAACACTTAATTCGCTGAGTAAGTTTCTTCTACCTTTGAAAATTCTTTCTGTCTTCGCTCTTGGGTGCACCTCTGTTCGAGCAGAGTGATTTTTGTGTCTTTCCTTTGTCTGTCGTTGACTAGTAAAGATGTCCGTTTTAGCAGCTTTAAAATAAAGTTTTAATTAGACTTGTGCTGGTCTCTTCAATGCGGCCCGACTGCATCGTTATTACTGCTAGCTTACTAGGTTTCTCCTTGCTCAGTAGCCCGGGAAAGAAAAAAGAATAGGAGCTACATAATTATTGTGACAAGAAGAAATAATTTATTACATATATATCAGTAGCGTGCGGTCCATATGTGCAGGGTGTGCACTGCACACCCTGGCAAAATTATGAGAGACAATAATTTTCTGCACCTATGTCTACCTATCTTTATATGGCATATAATAAATATTATTTATAATATATTCAAATATTATGTTCATTTGCTTGCTTGTATTCTCGCAGTGCGTGCGGTACTAGGTGCTGCACCACGTAGAGCGTTCAAAAGCAAACAAACATAAGAAATTTTTATGTGTACGCACTGCGCACTAATAGAAAATCACGCTTTATATGTATGAGCTACTGGAGAAGAACAGCATACTATGGCACTGAGGCAAGTGCAGCTATTTTTTCTGCACTTGGCATTCAGAATCATCCGAAGGTACGGTTTATTAAGCGTTGTATTAGAGCGGGGACTTACGTGCTGAAGCGCTTTTGGTTTTTTAACGGATTAACTGGCCATACGATTTTGCAGACGGTTAATGTTTAAATTTATATATTGTAAGATTTTGTTTTCATGGAAATATAAAAGAAGTATTTCATCAATATAAAGGAAAATGTTTTAGTGTGGTAAAGTAATTTCGGTGATGTATTATATTTATAGAAATAATTCGCTGAAAAACAATTTTGTCTTGTTAGAAAAAAAAGAAACGAATTCTAACAGAACAGTCCAAATTTTACCATTCATTGTGTTTTACAGACAGTATATAAGTTATATCTGTAACACCATATCCCTGGTTTTGTTTTTAAAAATTGTGAAGATATTTTTCGCAGAATATATGATTTCCAAATGTTAAAAACAATTAATAAATATAATTTAATCCACTGACGAACGAGAAACAGTTCGTTCTATTGCGCCAGCGTGCAGGGAAATCCTCTGCACGTGGACTAGACTTTCGGTTTGTCGGCACCAATCAGCATCCTGATGAGGCACCGCAGCGGCGGGCGCCGTGTGGTGCTACGTTTGCTGAAAATATAAGTTTTTCGTGGAAATATAAGCTTTTCGTTATTTTATTAGTAATACGGATAGACGTATGGATTTTGTGTACAAATGAATAATAAGCGTTAAAGAAGTGTTTAATGTACATTTTTATGGTTTTATTATTATTGTTGTTGTTGCTCTCTGCACACCCTGCATGAACACCTACCGCACGCCACTGATATATATATATATATATATATATATATATATATATATATATATATATATATATATATATATATATATGTAATATATCAAAATTATTTAACTTTAATATTTCTTCAAAAAACTCCTCTCTTCCATTTTAATTCATCTAAATATCTTTACCAGTCTCAACATGGTGTGTTCAACGGAGTATTTTCCACTTAACATTCCTTTCTGTCATAAAACTGTAAACTTTCTGTCTATACAGCAGTTTCCCAGGTGTTGGCGGAACATGTTTTCGTGTTTTGCTGATATTGCAGTCAATTCGCTTATTAAGCTGTTTTTGTTGTGGGAAAATTCTTGTTGTCAGCGCTCTTCTGTGTACTTGTGTGAGAGCAGAGTGAACTCTGTGGCTTTTGATTGTATATTGTCCAGAAGGACAGATGTGCCGTGTTGCCGCTTTGAAATAAAGTTTTAAATGAGACTTCTGAGTTCTCTTAAATATGAGACCCGACTGCATCTTTGTACTTTATGAATGCTAGCTGTTGAACTTTCTCCTTGTGAAGGAGTTTTATAAAAAATGGATTACATATATATATATATATATATATATATATATCGTAAAACTACGTGTACGACTGGGGAGGGACTGTAGTCATGGCCAGTTGGTGTGATAAAGCAAGAGAGTGTTTCAGTGACGAAGGATATTTATTACCACAGTGTCGGTTGGATGAGTTTCCACTTCATTCACTTTATTTTGCGATCTTCTTAACAGTTAAGAATATGAGAAAATCTCTGAAAAATCTTTTTCCGACAGCTAATATCTAATCTTTTTTTTTTCAGAATTTCCTAAATTGGTCACTAGGAAACTATAAATTCTTAATTGGTTAGACCCCTTGACTGAGGTCATGAACTATAGCCCCAGTGGTCAGTTTAAAGCAGGAGTTAAAAAAGGAAAAAGACAAGTGGGATTTTCAACCTTGATCTTAGATTTGAAAACCCCTGATATTTTTCTCCGTAATGATTTACCGTAAACTATAATGGTCATAATGAGGACTTTTGGTTTTAAATTTATTTCAGTATTTTTAATTTATCGGATAACAGGATGTGTTTCGACAGTATATTCCTTGAGGAGCCATCTTTGGGGTTTTATACAAAAGATCTACATTTGTTTAAAGTATAGTTTACTTTTTCCTTACACACACAAACGTATATATAATTTTTTTAGACTTTCATTCTAGAGGGTTATTAATTTTCTTTTATTGCCATTTTTTTAAAATTTTTACTTATCCTGTAAAATAAAAATCAAGAGTTTTACTTCAACTCTCTTTATTAGCAGATAGCCCGTCATATGACGGGATTAGTAAAATTTTTAATTTTCCAGAATTGTACAGTACCCTATTAGGCAGGTAAAAAATGGTCTGTTTTTTGACTGAGAATTATCTTGTACAAGCTCAATAATTTGTTTATCTTCATACTCCTCTAAAATTTCCCAATACTGTGAATGCAGTTTAGAACTCCGTATCAAGGAATACTCTCCAAAAATTTTTTACTCTATGACTGACCATTTGCATCAAAATAATAGAAAATTAAACAGACGCTTTCTTGATATACCTAAATAAGTAATAAGATACATGCTAATTTGTCCGTGACTTTAACTTAGGCTATTATTATTTAAGGGATAACAGCAGTAAGGACAAAAAAAAAACTGAATAGAAAAAACGTATGACGTGCTCGTAGATCAAACAATCCCAATAAATGATTTACTCAAACTCATTATATGTAAAGAAACCGTAACTCCTATTGGCAAAGAAGAAGTAACACGCTTGATAAGCTGATATAGGTAAAGGGTTGAACAAGGAAAATGACGCATGATATATAAGAAATTCCATATTAGCGATACAATATCAACTGACCTTAATTATTTACCAAAATTCCTCGCTGCACGCAGGTTGAGAACCACCGATTTATGGTATATACAACGTGACAGGCCCATTGGTTTAGAGAGCCCGTTCTACTGTTTTTCACTACTCGAGGGCTAATGAGACCGGAACTTACTCCTTAAAGCTGATTTCGAAAGGTTACGAACATACATGCCAACAATGGGTTTCGAATCTACGAACTCAGGTACCGAAGAACAGCCTCCTACCAATTTGACCGTTGTTTGGCGAGAGTGGAGGTTCGGTTTTAATTAAGAAAAAACCCAATATACCATATATACCATTTAATCGTGTATTACGGGATTTTTTAAAATTAGGACAAAATCTAAGCACACGTTTATTACGGAATAATTTTATTGCTTCCTGTAATTGAACTATATATGTATAATAAAGACAGGTATTTAATGAAGAAAATAAAAAGGTAAATACCTTACTCGACAGCTGTATTGCTGCATTTATATGTTATTCCTGTAGCACTTCTCTTAAGTAACAGCGATAAGAATACTTATCAACTTTGAACACCGAATATCTGACACGATGAATGGCTCGCATTTTTTTAAATGTATATTGCACCACTTGCAACTTAAATGCTGCCGTATAACTAGATCTCTTTTCCATCTTATTTTCAATTGTACACAAACTTTCTTATATTATAGATTGAATAAAAAAAAACAGAAACCCTCATATAACACCCCTTAAAAAATGATTGATGGTTTATGAGGTCTTCAATTTCCCCCCCATGCGCGTTTCGTAGCCGAATCCGTCTAAATGATCTATTAAGACAGGTATATAGAGTGAAGGACTTCGTAAAGAATGGAATCATCTTTTGAATGAGACTGAAAGAGCGTTGGAGTTTCATTAGGTCAACGTAGTAATTTGAGTACAATGTGAATTCACCAATATGTGCATTATAAACGAAATATAGTTTTTTACCATTTTTCCTGTAAATGCTCTAACAGTCACTTAGCGTAATTTTGTATCTTCTGCGGCGAAGCGCATCCAATCTTAATAAATGTTTCCATCTTAATAATGTATTTTTACTTACATTTATTTTTGTATTTTATTTGAATTCTAATCCAATAAATAATTTTATATTCGTAAATAAATAATGAAAAAAAAAAAAAATTAATAGCTGAGATTCTTTGGTTTTGTTTTGGTATGTGACAGCATTATATGTGTTCATTGTGAGAATACATAAAAGTTGAAATCAAAAAAAAAAATTAAAAAAAAAAAAAAAAAACCATAAGATTTGTTAAATTTATAAATACGTAGTAAAAATTAGAAAAAAGGTCTGATCATTGCAGGAAAATTTGAGATTCATTTTATAAACTTAGTAAAAATAAATAAATAAAACCATTTTTTTATTTTATTTAGAATTTTTCTTTTTCTTTATTTTTTTATTTCGACGAAAAAAAAGTTTTTTTTTTATCTTTTGACTGAAACAGTTTGGGACAAAAAAATATTATAAAAAAACTATCGTCTCTTTTGGTAAAGAAAAACTGATGCGGTGTTTTTTCATTTAATAATAAAGTTCAAATGGGAATGTTCTTAACTCGTTGTGATTTTGATCAACATATTTCACCGTTTGATTTAATTAAAAAAGCAATTTTAAAAAACTGTACTCTTGTGTTTATTTGACATTTTGGCATGTTTAAGAGGTGGTTGATCAAATATCTGATCTAACGATGCCGACATGTTGATCGATATGTTATAATAATTTTATATAATCATTTGATAATCACTGATATTTTCTAAGATAATTATTTAATGCTAAATTTATTAGGGTCACCCTTTATGGGAGATTGTACTGAGTAGTTAGAATCATTTAAACCCAATTCTCCTAATAAAGAAGCATCTTTAAGATGTTTGTTCAAAATAAACTGCATAAAATACTGTTTATGAAATATGTGTATATCAGTTGTTCTCAAAGACAGCACCATGTGAACTTTAGTACCATAAAAGATTTTCTGGGTGCTCAGTCATATTCCAGAAAATTATATGTCCAAACATAGAAAAATAATTATACCATTTTATTACGACTATATTTCATTAGACAATCATTACGCTAATAACAGCAGCCATCTTTAGGTTTGTAATCAGGCTGTAGATAGTTTGTATATTACGGATATAATAACCTTTTTGTCAATAGGTTATTATTATGCTAATTAATAGCGGATTTTTTTTCAAAGAGCAGCCATCTACTGGCCCATAATTGGCAGTAGATAATTTTTATACCACTTCATTACGGCTATACTGTTCTTTTTTGTCGATGATTATTATTATGTTAATTAATAGCGATTTTCCTTGGAGAAAGCAGTTATATACTGGTTCATAATCAGGCTGTAAATAGCTTTTACTAACACACGTAGAGAATGTGGTTTGTACAACTATACAACTTTTTTTCCAACATTGATTTCGTTGAGTATGACGAACACTATAGCTATGTAGTCATTTTTTATTCTATGTAAAAGCCTTGATTTGACAATCAGCTTATATATGTTATTCATTCTTGTTACATACACTATATATGAAGTTATGTACGTATTATTTGTTTTAAAATATATATACACACACACCCCCCCAAAAAATGGTTTGATTTCTCAAAGAGAAACATGACATTGAATATTCTAATTCTGAATGTTAAGTGCAAGTAATAAAGTAAATTCATGAACTTCTCGCAAGCATAATGATAATTACTTCTGCCTTGGTTTCATATGAACTAAAAGTGAAGATTATCCTTTATTGCTATATTTAATATGAGGATATAAAATATAAATGAGTCATTGTTTCCTAGTACTTTTCATCGCTTAGTATTTTTTTCAATATTTGACTTTATTATAACATATATCTTTTAAAATGTCCTTAAAGTGCGTCTGGAATTATTTGTAGATATATCTCATTCAAAAAGTTTGAAATCAATTTTAAGTATACGATTATCTGATGCGAATTATTGCTATATGCCTATACTATGTATTCATATATGCATCTAGTTCTTTGTCTAGAGGTTTTCGCAGTTGATAAAAACTAAAATCCGCACAGTTCTATAAACTACTAACTATATTCTAATCAAAGTTAAAATAGGATATGCATATATATATATATATATATATATATATATATATATATATATATATATAGATATATATATATATATATATACAGCAGTTGTATATATAAACAACTATGTTTGAAGCTATTTGCCTATTGAAACAACAGAGTCCACCAAGGAAGTCCACACAGGAACTCTTCTCTCTCCCGCACACAGAGTTTACCCAGGAAGTCCCCACACAGGAACTCTCTCTCCCCTCGCTACACATCTACTACCACCCACGCAGTTACAGAGGCACATTCCATCCAATCGACTGTTGACAGTAGGACTAAGACTACAGCATAGGCGGTCCCACATTCAGCCATCCTACAATCGCATTTGCCTTCAAACTAGTCAACAAAAATTAAAAAACAAAAAAAAAAGAAAAGAAAACACAGAGAGAATGTGTCCAAGATTAATTATAAGCAGAATTTCCCAATTAAATCAGTTCTAAATTCTCTACGGTTTCATACTGTCCGCGGCTGTTGAAGTCACATTTGGACATTCATGGATTCCCACTTTTTCTACACCATGTCTGCCATTCGATTTAACTTTGATGATCTCATAAGGACCAAAGTATTTGAGTTTCAATTTGAGTCCTGTCCCAAATTGGCTTCGTCGAATGGCCACTAGTTCGCCCGTCTTGTATTTGTACGATAGTTTGCGTTTTTTGTAGTAAACTGTTGCATTTTCAGCATTTTTTTCTCTCGCTGCTTCTCTTTCTCTCTATTTCGGGTGAAACTGTTAGCATACTTTTTATACCAAATATATCGTCTCGAAACTGTGTTGTTAAGGCTGGCGCCAACTGTTTCTAC
Source organism: Pardosa pseudoannulata (assembly GCA_032207245.1). Taxonomy (NCBI): domain Eukaryota; kingdom Metazoa; phylum Arthropoda; class Arachnida; order Araneae; family Lycosidae; genus Pardosa; species Pardosa pseudoannulata. Next base: position 34,054,103 of record CM063503.1, read on the forward strand.
TACATTCGCAATAAATAACAAAAAGGATTCATCTCTAGATTGTATTGAATCTGGATCGCTTTGCTCTTCGATGTTTTGACTGCTAACTTCCACCCTGCAACACGGCGAATTATCACTTTGTTTTGGGAGCGGGGGTAATTCTCCTCTTGTGGGGAAAACACTTTTTTGGCACCGCTCTTTCTCACATCAACATTTTCTACTTCTGTCAAATTCATACAGCTAAAATTGACATTTCCATTCGAAAATTTAAATTGCAATTGAGATATTATATCTATACCCATAATAGCATTAAAACGTAAATTCTTGAGATCATACATTTTAGCACACACAATAGAATCATCAATTATCACTTCTGCAAAGAAAAATCCTACAGGAGATACATTTTCAATTCCAATCTCATTAAAATATATTTTATTTACAGTTAAAGGGGGAGATTCAATCTCTTCAAAGCATTTTTTATTTATTATAGTAACTTCTGAACCAGTATCTAAACAGCTTCAACTTCCCACTTTAAAATATTTACACATTTTTAAATTCTTTTAGGCAATCTATTATGAACAGCTTGATTAACTACTTTTCATTCGACTTCATCAGTACGTTTCTCAACCTTAGGTCTTTGCCTGTATCTTTATTTTAACATTTTGTGACCATATCTATTACACCCATAACATTTTCGTCTGCCCATGTTACTGTAATTTCTATTACCTCTACCTATTTCAAAATCACTATCATTTTGGTAAATACGGAAGGATGAATGCTTTGAACGGTCGTTCCCTACTTTAGGAGCGTACTTTCGGTTTTGGTTAGAATTCAGTTCTCAACTAAGTTCTGTTTTGTTTACCTTCAAACGAGCTGCTTCGTATTCTTCCAACTTATCTACTCTAATCTCTACATATGTTAATTTACGCCAAATATCTAGAAAGTGGTTTTATATTTCGGCTTATACCTCCTTCTTTAATTGATCCGCCACCATAAGTTCTGATAACTCTGAAAAGGTTTACACGTAAGTCCTGCTATTCATTCTTCAAAATAATGTCCAATTCAAAAGCGAAATCACGTCAAGTAGACTCTATTTCTTTCTAATGATACAAAAATTTCTGTCTGAAACGTTCTGGAGTTATTTTGAATATTTTTAGCAACACTGCTTTAACATGATCATAATCATTGGATACAGTTTCGGGTTCTCGTGTGCTACATATATCTAATGGAAGAAAGCCTAATAAATAGGTGACAAAATTTTCCTTTTTTAATCCAGCCATAATTGCTTGTCTCTCAAAGAGAGCGAGATAAGTGCTAATGTCACCATTAGTTTCTTTGGTGTCATAACTTTTAATTATCTTAGATAGATCAATTCTTTTGTTTTGAGAACTAACTTTAGTTTCGCCTTCCGGAATTTTAGATTCACACTCTATTCTCAATTTTGCAAATTGAAACTCGCGATCTTGCTGTCATGCTTCTAAACGTTCTTTCTTTGCAGCTGCTTCGAGCCGTTCCTCAATAATAGTATCAATTAGAGATTTTGTAAATTCTTCATAATAATTTTCTTAGATTACTACGACCTGTTTTAATTTTTAAATAGTTGCATTTTCGGGTATCTCTAAATCTAATTCAGTAACAAGCCAGCATAGATCTTTCTTACTTGCTAAAATCCTATTCTTTGCCTGAATAAGTGCTATTGCTTTTTTGAAATTCAAGTGTAATGGATCGATTGGTTTACTCAAAGCGCTGGTTTTAATCCAGGTCAATTGAACATTAATAATAGATGTAAAAACTGAAATTTAGACTCTATTTCCCATCTTACTTTTCTTCGCAGGGCTATGCACGAGAGTTGATGCTTTGCCATTCGTTGTATTCGAACCCTGCTGCTGGCCATGAATATTCGTAGCCATTCGGAATCACTGAAAGCCATTAGTTTATTTATCGTGGTTTCTTAATGGGGTACAGACGATAAAAAGCCACATTCAGTTCATTATTCAAAGATCAAAGTTGCAGTAAATGTAGTGCGATGCACACCCTATGGACAAATAGCTCCTCATTAGTGGCCCAGCGTGTGGATGCAAAAAACGATCACGGACTGCAGCATTCCAAAACAAACCAAACCTTAGCCTTAAAGATCGTTTTTAAGCCATTGACATATAATGTCGTCGTAATGGCAATGAGACTATCAGTCTTCTCATGTGCAACAATAGACTTTAGTCTTAAAGATCGTTTTTAAGTCATTGACATATAATTACGTCTGGGAGACGTCAGACTTCTCATATGCCAAAGTAGACTTTGAAGTCTCCGAGACGTCAATAGCTGTCTCCGACAGACACCGTGCAGCATTATATTAAATTATAATTTTATACTGCTATTTAATTATTGTACATTTGTATCATATATAAACCTCATTAAATGTTACATAGCAATGTAAATTTAAAAATAAAAGTTCTCTTTTTCAACTTGCACAATATTTTTTCAAATGGGCCAGAACTAAATAGTACTTTTCGGACACATCAGATTCCGTTTTACTTGTATGTCAAGGGTTCAGTTCAGAAAAAAGATAAATTTTGTTTATTTCTCGATTCATAAATAATCGCAAGACTATTTAAGTTGCAACGATGCATTGTTGAAAGTATAATTTCAAAATATGATTTATTAAGTTGTCTAATGAATCCCCATGATACAAAAGACTGATCTCAGTACTTTAAACCAAACCAAACCAAACTTTCTTACTTATCTGGAAAATTTTTACGATGTTGTGGCGGGTAATCATCGAGAACTACCAAACACTGAGTTACAGGAATTGAGAGACTATGAAAGGACTGTGTATACACACTTTCTTCATAAAATTTATTGGGTTTGTGTTGGAAAGCTATGGTTATTTTTTAGCAACAGAAGGGCTCATTATACCTGGTCATTCTGATGAAAGCCAACCTATAACAGCTAAAAATATATACAGTGGTCTCCGCTTAATGTGACAGCGGTTAATGTTATCAATCGCTTATTGTTATCGAAATCACTTGGCCCCAATTTTCTCTATTCGTTTGTATGTTAAAATTATGTTTTATGTGATCGTTACATCGGGTAATGTTATCAGTTTTCAAACTTCATTTTAACTGGCAAAGGAATATTAACAATGTATTCAGAAGGAACCCATTCTTCTCTTTCCCGTCGTTCTTGTTTTAATTTCAGAAAATTCTCCCTCTTCCACCTAGAGAAAAGGAGAAAAACAAAGGAGTGGGAAATTACACGTTCCTGGAATTTTTCAGAAATACACACACCCTGCTGGTGGTCAATTGTTGTCAGATAAGTAGAAGGCAACAAATTCTATTCCGAACTGAGATGGTACGTATTCACATTTTATGCTTTGCTCGCTTACATGCAGTTTGTCGATATGGAAGCCAGAAAGCGAAATGATTTAACATTAAAACTAAATATCGAAATTTTAAATCGTTATGACATGTTACCAAATATGAGTCAGCGCAATGCTGCAGCGCAGTTAAACATTTCTCAGCTTTTGAATTGCATTGAAAGTGTTGAAACGCGGAGTACAAAGCCGCTCCGATGACTTTAAAAAACATTATGATTACGAACGATTTATCAGTGAGCTTCTTAGAAAGAATTGTAGAAAATAAGCCAACAATTGATCAATTATTTTTATTATGTAAACAATTCTTATGTCTTAAAGGATAATATACAGTACATAAATATAAGGTGAGTTTTTTCATTTTATTTTGAAATGTAGTACGTGTGAATTAAAGGGGGGGTAAATTTATCTAATTTTGTATATTGTTTATTGTTATCAAAATCACGGTGTTCCAAACTAATCACATTGAGCAAAGCTCACTGTAAAATCTATTTATAAACTGTGTATTTATCAAATCTCTTAACTATCGTTACTCACAACATTTCAATATTTGTGTTTATATACATCATCTATTCAGTTTCATACACTTAACCACTTAATCATGCATTAAAAATTTCTTATAGAGGTACCTTTAACTTTCTTGCAATACATCGGGCAATTCAGTAACTATGTTTTCTTTATAAATATAAATCAGTAGAACGATTACTTATTGTCTAATAAAATTGTAAAGTAAAATATTCAGTTCTCCTCCTTACATCAATATTCCTTAACTCTTTTGCAATCTTTTAATGGTGCTATCTGAGACTGAATCCACTATTCAATATAATTACAGGACCAGTTCTTTAAAAAAAAGTACTTTCCCTCCTTGGCCTCTTTTCTAAAGGAAGAGACTCTTATTACCCAAGTGTGAGCTGTCACGCATTTTGAGACTCGTGAGAACCTCCTGTGCGATTTAAGCTCTAAAGCTCTATAGTAAAACTACGCCTTCATAGTGAAAAGCAAAACACCTTTGTAAATTATCAGGGAGATCTTTCTCTCTCTCTTTGACATATAAACTAACCGACGTGCAATTTATTGCATTCTTGGAATTTGTTGGACCACGTAGATGCCCATTCATAATGAACAGTTCATCTCCAATTTATATGATTAAAGTATTTTATATACTCGTCGGAATTAATACTACTAATAGATAGCCGTACTTTCTCACGATTTTCGATTCAATAAACTACTTTTTACAGAATTAAAAATTTAGTTGACAGCGGGTTATGTTTTTAACGGGCACGATCTTAACAGTTAACAATCTCTGATTTTCTTTATTTTATAACCATAAGATTTGAACATCCTGTGCAATTTAAGCTCTAAAACTCTATAGTAAAACTACGCCTTATTAGTGAAAAGCACAACACCTTTGTAAATTATCAGGGAGATCTCTCTTTTTGACATATAAACTAACCGACGTGCAATTTATTGCATTCTTGGAATTTATTGGTTGACGTGGACGCCCATTCATAATGAACAGTTTATCTCCAATTTATCTAATTAAAGTATTTATATACTCTTCGGAATAAATACGACTAATAGATAGCCGTACTTTCTCACGATTTCGATTCAATAAACTACTTTTTACTGAATTAAAACTATGGTTGTCAGCTGGTTATGTTTTTAATGGGCACGATCTTAACAGTTAACAATCTCTGATTTTCTATATTTTATAAGCATAAGATCTAGAGATTGATGACTTGGTTACTGCCTGTAGATCAGAAATATCCATTTTCTCTTACTCCGCAAGCCATTTAATCTTCTACAGATATATCAGGAACCAAAGAATACTTGTAATTAAAATTAAATTAATTTTATAAATATTTACTCTACTGTCACGAGGAAAAACATGTAAATAAACTTTTTATTGTAAAAAAATACATTCAAATTCTCAGTTATATCTTTGTTGATACAAATGTTAGGCGAGACTTTCATTGTAGTACGCCGTTGCTTATTATTATTTTAAATCTAATTAATAGCAAAAAAAAATTAAACGTAATAACAGTTAAGTATTTGTAAGTTGTTTTTGTTGATGAGGGGTTGGTTTGTTTGATTTAAACATGTCGAAGTGTTTTGTCAAAGAGTCCTCATCATTTTAATGCAGACAAGATCTTAAGGGATCAAAGAACTTCCTAATTAAAAAAAAATCCCTATTATATCAACCTTTTCCGATTCATCATAAGAGGAAAAAAAATCTGTACCTGCTAACAATGAAGTTTTTCATAAGTTTTTAAATATCTTTTCAGTCAAGTTAAGTACATGTAAAAAAAAAAAGCGGTTTTGCTTTTAATGTTTTAAATATACTCATATTTCGCTCATTTCGTAAAATTGTAAAATTTGGAGCAAAATCAATGAATTAAATTTTATATCAACATCTTACGAAACATATAGAAAAAATGTAATTTTAACGAGAATTTTAATAGTGTAAATTAAATTTTTTTAGGTTGAACTGACACCGACATATGAACATGTAAAAAAAAAAATACTTTCTTACTGCCGATATAGGGATTATAGTCATACTTCTATTGCATAATTTTGTAGGCAATACTACAGAGAAACTTCTAAAAATGCTTACGTGTATATTAGCAAAATTTAAAACGATATTGGAGCTATATTAATCCACATTTCAGTCATTCTCTAAAACTGACTAAAAGTCTTTCTCAAGTTGTCGAAATAAATATAGGGGAGAGTACGTATGGATGGGACAGTTATAATAAGAATACTTCTTACAAAATATTTTCTACTGGTACAAAATTGTAAGTTTCATTGTAAGTTTCAGTATAACAAACTGAATCATTTTAGCATGTTTAAAAATATAAACTTTATGGTAATTATACAAACTTAAGTTTAAAAGACAGTTACAATCAGGGCTTCGAACCGTAATTTTTTTTGTTCCGGTTTTCGTTCCAGTTCAACTAAAAAATTAATATCGGTTCAGTTCCGGTTTTCGCTCCGCCAAAAATAACGGTTTTCGGTTCAGTTCCGGTTTTCGCTCCGCCAAAAATAACTGTTTTCGTTTCAGTTCCAAATGAATAATTTCATTTTATGTATATTCTTATTTGTACTAAAAATATAATTCTATCATAAACAAAAAATGTAATTCTATCAAAACTTAGAAGATTTTATTCTTTTTTTAATTGGTATACTATGTGAATTGATACAAACAGCAGGTACGATAAGAGCGGCGAGCATTGGCATTGTTATCCATTATCAAAATCGCATTTGACAACTAGGTTCATGATTACCCACATTCGTCGTTTGACTCTCACATCGTGCACTTGGCATTGCAATAATTATGTAAAAAATATATTATTTATTTAACATATGAAAATTGCCTCTAATTATTAATATATCTTCTAACGTGGTTTCACTGAGATTACTTCTGTTGTCTCGGAGAATAAATTTCAAACCTGAAAACGCTCTTTCAACACTAACTTGTGTAGCTGGAGCTGCCAAAACCACCATTGCAATCTTATACAAGTGCGGATATGTAATTATAAAGTTGACGTTAAATTAGAAAATATTGATAAGTTGGTAACAGTAACAAAATGACTGAAAGATATATCGAACCGAAATAAACCGATATTTTTTTTTCGGTTCAGTTCCGGTTTTCGTTCCGACCAAAATAACGGTTTTTTCCGGTTTTCGGTTTTCGGTTCAGTTCCGGTTCGAAGCCCTGGTTACAATAACAATAAAAATGTCCCATCTCTCCCTTACATGGGGAAAGGATGGGACACGTTTTTAAAAGTTAAAATACATACATAATTTTCAAAAATATTCTGTAAAATGACGAAGACTGTGTGTCACTCATGTATAGAAGATTTATTGATTATCGATAACATCTATTTTATTTAACATTATACATTAATAAGTTCACATTAAACGGAAAATATTCCTCGACTAGTTTCAGGAATTATTTACGTTGGGAACAACTTTGTAATAATATCTGTTTTATCAGTGATAGAGCTATCAGTTACTTGTAGGAACATAAAGTTTCTCATCCATAAGTTATGGATAGATGTACAGTATGGGGAACGGAGCATGCCCTATCCCTCCCAGAGACATGCTGTTCCATTCATCCCTTTATACAGCATTTCATAAAGTATCTTATTTCTAGAAGCATTGCTACTTTTAAGCTAATTAGATTTTAATTGAAGTGCTAATCAATAAAAAATATATCAGAAGACAAGTGGTGAGATATATTTATCAACTAACATAAACGTAGAATTTTACTTCAAAGAGGGTCCAAAGTATTAAACTAAAGTATAGTGAACTCAATTTCATAAAAAAAACATCACTACACACACATACAAAGTACATACGTAGATACATACATAAATGCGTACATAAATACATCATAAAACGGATCACCAACGCTGTATGTAATTTCCTTGTATTCAAAAATATATTTGCATTATGGATTTTAATTTACACCCAAATTTTTTTACCAGGTTTAAATTTGTCTGGCAAAAAGGGGAGAATATTTAATTGTCTTTAGTATTTACCAGACAAATTTAAACTTATGAATAACATTATGAATAACTATGAAAATATAAAGGAAATACTAAGATATGAATTATACCATGCCTTTATATTTTCTTTTACAGAAAACATACCTTATATGGCAACATATTCGAAAATAGTAGAACATAATCAATAATTTATAAATTACCATTTTATAGCATCATTAATTATATTAATATATTAATTTTTATATTAATTTTTATAGCTTTTAAGGCCAGTTTATTCAAACCTTCAATAGCATTTACTGTCATGCCTATGTACACCTAAAGTACCACTATATCTGTGAGATTTGTGTGACCAATTCTGTTGTGATGAAATGTTTTTACTGTTTTCGTTATTGTAAACGATCTCTCAATACTTGCAGGAGAAATTAATAGCGTATACAAATTTTAGTAAGTTAAAAAAAAATCTTCTAAAGCATACATTGAAAATATTTCGGGAGGTTCAAATACCCGGACCCCTCCTATAAATACGTCCTTATCGACGAATAAAAGAAACGTAACTCTAAGTAAGGTCTAATATATAATTTTTTTACCAGGTTTAAATTTGTCTGGCAAAAAGGGGAGAATATTTAATTGTCTTTAGTATTTACCAGACAAATTTAAACTTATGAATAACATTATGAATAACTATGAAAATATAAAGGAAATACTAAGATATGAATTATACCATGCCTTTATATTTTCTTTTACAGAAAACATATACCTTATATGGCAACATATTCGAAAATAGTAGAACATAATCAGTAATTTATAAATTACCATTTTATAGCATCATTAATTATATTAATATATTAATTTTTATAGCTTTTAAGGCCAGTTTATTCAAACCTTCAATAGCATTTACTGTCATGCCTATGTACACCGAAAGTAATGCTATATCTGTGAGATTTGTGTGACCAATTCTGTTGTGATGAAATGTTTTTACTGTTTTCGTTATTGTAAACGATCGAGCGATACTTGAAGGAGAAATTAATAGTGTATACAAATTTTAATAAGTTAAAAAAAATCTTCTAATGCATACATTAAAAATATTTCGGGAGGTTCAAATACCCGGACCCCTCCTATAAATACGTCCTTATCGACGAATAAAAGAAACGTAACTCTAAGTAAGGTCTAATATATAATTTTTTTTACCAGGTTTAAATTTGTCTGGCAAAAAGGGGAGAATATTGAATTAACACTCCAGTGTTTGACAGACAGATTTAAGCTTATGAATAACTATGAAAATATAAAGGATATACTGGGATATTAATTATAACATACCTTTTTTATTTTCTTTCACAGAAAACATACCTTGTGTGACAGTATATTCGAAAATAGTAGGACATAATCAGCAATATATAAATTACCATTTTATAGCATCATATTAATTTTTCTAGCTTTTAAGGCCAGTTTGTTCAATCCTTCAATAGCATTTATTGACATGTCTATGTACACCGAAAATAATGCTAATCTGTGAAATTCGTGAGACCAATTCTGTTGAGATGAAGTGTTTTTGCTCTTTTCGTTGTTGTTAACGATCTCGCAATACTTACAGGAGAAATTAATAGGCATACAAATTTTAATAAGTTAAATAATGAATATGCAGATATTTTAGCAAGGAACGCCCCTAAATCAATAAATTACAAACCTATACAGCTTCCGCAATCAATATTTAAAAAATATATGAAAGAAAACATAAATAAAGATTGGCAAGAATATTGGGATAAAAGTGAAAAAGGAAGAGCAACCTATACAATAATGTCAAAAGTTGAACAAAAGTTACAATTCGAAAATAACATTTTAAACTATTTCATAACCGGTCATGGAAGTTTCCCAACCTACTTCTATAGAATTAGAAAACTAGATTCACCAAATTGTAAATGCGGAATGGTAGACAACCCTCAGCATTATATGCAATTAAGATATAATTTCGTTGCGATGTTTATTAAAAAATACAAAAACGAAACACAGATCGAATACTTTAAAAGAATAGATAATATTCGCAATGATATTAAAAAATTAAAGGAAATTTATAATATATTAAATTCAAACTACTCTTTTTCACAAATTAAATTTTAAAATGAATGAAAATATTTAATAAAAATAGGGATAATAATAGAAAAAAAAGTTTTTAATTTTAAATCAGTAATTCAGTGTATAACTTTAAAATGAATAATGTTGAAATGTTTTCCAAACCCACTTAGGCTTTCTCATCCACAAACTCTTGAGTTGGATGTGGGTGTGGGTCATCTAAGTTAAAAAACCTTCTAATGCATTCATTAAAAATATTTCGGGAGGTCCAAATACCTCGGATCCCTCCGATAAATACGTCCTTATCGACGAATAAAAGAACCTTAACTCTACTAAATAAGATCTAATATATAAAATAAAGTTAAGCTGCACAGGAAAAAATAACTGCTAAATTCAGCTTTGACAATTTTATAAGTTTTCTGATAAAACTTAGCATATTGAATAGATTACAGACAAAAAAAAATGCAACTTACCTTAAACTTTTGAGCAATAACTCCTAAAGAAACTTGAGCTCTATTCTTTTTTGAGGACGCTTCTTGATCCTTTGGCAAGCCCAAAAATTTGTTGACAGGACTGAAAGCTGTATCTCTGACTCTCTGAAACAACACTATTTCCTTTTTCAAACAGAAGTTTCAACACCAGTAGCCACAGGCTAAAATGTCGATAAGTGTCAGAGCTACAGTGAGGTGGGGAATCCTGATGACTTATTGCCAGTTCTAAAATAATCGACGATTATCAAAAAATGAAAGGGGGAAATAATGATACTAATTATAGCAGAAAACCTGATTTTGAAAATATTACGCTTGTTACATGGGTTTCTCTGTATAATTTTAAGGAAATACTCTAGAGTCATAAAAATATTTTTTAAGTTTAAAAGTTATAATTTCACAGACAGCTGAATTTGATTAATTTACCCTCTTTACCTTGCATAATTTCAACCTATTTCATTTATTTACAGCTGTTTATTCATAAAGCTTTATTAATTTGAGGAAACAGTTCATAATGAAAAACAATTTAAGCATAAGGAGAAAAATTATTAAATTTTTTTTAAAATAGGGACCTTATAATAGAATTATAAAAAATTATCCTAAAAAATGTCAATTGAATGAAAAATCTTGGGAATGCATATGTCCCTTCATCTCAACCTAAAAACGCTACTGGATCTCGTTCTAATTATCCCTTGTATTGAAAATATTGACAGTAGTGTTCCAAATTAAAGGAAACGAAATCAATAAAAATTGGCTGAGGCACCCATTGATATTTCGCTATTTGTAACTGAAAAGCATAAAATTTAGTAAAAAAATGTAAAAAAGTAAATATTTATTTTTAATATTATATGCATGTAATAAGACGGCCTTCACAATGGGTGGTTGCAGTCATGGCCAATAAAAATAACACCGTTTTAGCTAAAGACTTTTAATAAGATAACGTTGGAGGACGGGTTCCCACTTTTCATCATAGGGACAGAACAAAATGAGGGGTCAGCTAGTATGAAGTTATATGTAAAAAAAACCCTTAACACCTGGGTCAACATCTCAGTCCAAATCTGTGGGAAAATCTCTAGAAAACTCTGCCTCCGACAGCGTGCATCTCTTTTTTGTTTGGAAATTTCCTAAACTGTCCGCTAAGCCAATGTAGAGTTATAATTGGTCAGACCTCTTCTCTGAGGGCGTAAACTGTAGCCTCAGTGGTCAATTTATATTAAAGGTTAAAAAGGGGAAAGCAAAATGACGCCGGAATTTTTAGCCCTTGACTTAAGATTTGAAAACCCCTGAGAATTTTCTCGGGGTGTCTTAGGGGTTTTATTCAAAATTACACTAGTTTCCCAAACCAGTTTAATTTTTTTCCTTACATGCATATATATATATATATATATATATATATATATGCATATATATGTATACATATGTATATATACATGTGTGTATATATGTAGGCATGGTACCCTTGGCAGTGCTCGAGGTGAATTTACTCAGAGCAAGCGAAGTTTTCTTTTTACAGATTGGCAACAACTCTTTCCAGTGGAACGCAGAGATAGACGGATGCCTGACGTGAGTTAGACGGCAACGAGTGCAGACGGCACTTCTCGCTGACTGATTTTGATCGCCAAGACGGGCGCTGATGTTATGCCAGACGGGCACTGATGTCCAGTTTTATTTTAATTGTCCCTAGACACCACCATTGTATATAATTTGTAAATAGTTTAATTAAATAAGTTCATTTTAGTTAAGCTTTTGTGCATCTTTTCCACCGTGGGAATAAATATATATCTCTCTCTCTCTCTCTCTCACACACACACACACACACAATATATATATATATATATATATATATATATATATATATATATATATATATATATATATATATATATATATATATATATATATATATATCCATATATATGTATAAAATCCATGCTCAATCTTGTGTAGTATGTTTTAGTAAATATATAAAGCAATTCGGAGCAAAAATATAGAAAATTAAAAAAAAGATAAAAAGTTAAAAAACTTAAATTTTTGTTTAAAAGTTAAGTTTTTATTAAGTAAATAGTTTAAAAAATTATATTTGAAAATGCATTATTTTGTCAGTGTTAAAATGCTATACTTAAGAAAGGGAGGGGAACTGGAACCCGTCGAGTTCCCCCCCCCTCCCCTCGCCTTTCTACAGTCCTGCGTTCCAGATAATTTATTCACGTTTGTATTTATATCCTTCATCTACTACATAAAATTCGGGTTTGGTTTCGAATTAGTAGCGCAGCTATAATATCTATATTTCTCATATGTAATTCAAACCTTAAAATATCTTTTAATATATTTTACGTTATTTAGTTTGTGATCAGTATAACTCACAAATTATTATAGTTTCATGATATTCTTATGTTGATGTAATTTTACCTCGATTTATAATGCATTTAGTAATTTATTTATTTTCGTTAAACTTTCTTATTTCAAGATTTTAATATATGAAATTTAGGATTATGCATGAATTTATGTAAAATTTGAAATTATGTATGGATTTTAAATAATATATGCAGTATGAATCTACTGTTATCAATTGTATTTGTGAACGAATTTGTATTGCATAAGTAAAATATTTTCTGATTTCTTGAATGTAAGAGGAGTAGGGTTAGAATGCTGCTGACATTTTTTTGCAACACGAGGGATAAATAATCCAGGATATACTGTTTTAAGCCGTTTCCCAACAGTAATAAACATTAATGTCAGTCACGGAATTTGAATCCATGGATTCCCGTTCTAATATGCAGCTCACTACCAATTCAGTCATCGCTAGGCCAATACTCTATCTATTTTTTTTATTTTAATACAGATGGTTAAAAATCATGAAAGAATTAATTTTTCAAACTATAAATACTTATTTCAGATTATGAACGTTATATTCTTTTTCTATAAATTTTTTTGAAAATATTCTCCTAGATATTCGTGTTCTATTAAAATCACTTGTGTTTAAAACATGCATTTCATGATTTTCTTACATACTGATCTGGAAAATACTCTATCAAGATGTATTCCTCTCGTAAGATTTCAACAGGGACATCATATCTGTTTATTCTGGTTTTTAAAAGTATATACAATTTTAATATAATTTTAAAAAAATTTGTTTTAAGAACGTTACTTTAGATAAAGTGTAGTGTAAATTTTCATTTTAATAATTATATTTGGGATTTAGGGGGTTTCGTTTTTCTGTCCTAAAATCCTAACTGTTTATTAAAATTTAAGTCTTCATATAAGATTTTTAGAAGTTATACAAGTGTTTAATGGGTCAAAATAACGTTATTGAACTAAAGAAAAATTTGGAGTCTAAAGGATAATTGGATGCTTGCACAGAACTATACATTAAGACAATACAGAGAGCTTAAAAATAAAGTAAAGGCAAACATTTAAGGAAATTACATAAAGAGATATAACATGCTTAACTTTATGAAATTTACTTTTTTTCCCTTTAAGGGTAAGTACCATGGAATTAGTAAATAAAGCAAGTAAATTAAGCAAGAAAATGTCTAACAATTTAGAGAAGAATGTTTTATTTCTTTTCAGATTTATTCTGTTAAGCTATAAGCAGCATTTATTTGTATTTATACGGTATTTTTTAATAATGTTATATATAACTTAAAATTAGTCATCGTATGACTGTTCTAACTAAAAGAATTGCTTGAAATGTGTAGATGATGAAAATATATCATATTGTTGTAAACAATGATTAAAATGTTCTATTACTTCCGCAATAAAAGATCAAAATTAGCACCCGGAAGCATTACTCGTGTACACAAACAATATCTTTATACTTCGTTTCATTTGTTCTCTTTCTGAGCTACACACCTTCACTTGACATACTTTTCGGAAGAGGGATTTTAGAAAAAGTATTCACCGAAGTTCTAGGCTAGAAAGTACATTAGTCAATTTCGTAATATTCTTTTGAAGGAACTATCCGCCACGAGCACTTGATTATCTCAATTGTTTGCCCTCTAGCCGCAACGATTACATTAGTTGTTGTCTATCATTCCACGGAGAAGGTCAGAAAGGTTCCCTGGAATGAAATCGATGGTTAGAAACAAAAGGCGTTCTTTTTTCCCCTTATCTCGTTGAAGAGAAAATTAGTGTCAAATCTAGAGCATAAACATCGTAACACAATAATCTTGACATCATTTTTGTGTAAAATGAATCGTCTGGTTGAACTAAGAGGAGTAATTAATTAGTACATGGGCTGAAGAATAAAATGTAAAATTGCGAAAAACATCACTCTGAACGAAACACAACAACGGGAGTAAATCTTATGAATAAAATTAACATTTATATCAAGTCAATATTCATTCTGGTGATTTTTTTAATAATGCCGGGCACTTGCCTCTTAAGCATTCGCCCGCTGATCGACGTGTATTTTGTTGACGATTTTACAGGACATTATATAGGCGGCCCTAGAACAACACAAAGTGGGACCTCATAATTAAAAAGCATAGGCCAAACAGAAGTCTCCCTAAGCTTGGCCTATCACCTCCAGAGGTATCTGGAGCTGATAGGTCTGGTCTTGGAAACTTGGAGGACATTGGGAGGACATGTACACCCAACTTGGAGGACGTTTGGAGGACATTACGAGGACGAACCTATTTTACGTGCCCCAGTTGCCATGATGAGCCTGGTGGATCTTTCGCCGGCTCAAGCCTCGATCCCAGAACCTTCCAGATATGAGGTTTTGTTTTATTTTGTTTGGAGCTGTACGGTCTATTGTTTTGCAATACGAGGGATAATGAGACTAGGGCCTTCAGCTTACAGCCGATTCCGAACAGCTACGAGCATTCATGCGACAGTGGAATCTGAACCTACAATCTCCGGTATCAAAATTCAGCGCCCTAACTAATTCGGCCATCGTTCAGCCTCCGGCTATGAGATCTATGCCTTTGTTTACTCAACTACCGTGGCTCACATCCTGGTGATGTAATCCTTGAATGATGGCAAGCCTCTAGGAAGCTAAAGTTCGGATCCAGAGTCAGTGGGTTCAAGGTACACTACATCTTCGTAGAACTAGTTCTCAAGAGCCACAGCTCTCTTAATCAACTATCATAAAGTAGTAATTGTAACAATACCACTAACCACATGAAAAGACAAGCGTTCTTGCTGCTTTAATAAGCAAAATCACTGTATGCTCAATAGGGAAAATCACTGTATGCTCAATGAAAGGGGAGGGAACCTAAGGCCGTTATTTCTACATATCTACAAGGGTATTATTAAGACTAAACTGTTCTGTGTTATAAGGATGAAATAGTTTGATGTAGCTACTGGAAAAATAAATGAAATATTCTTTCATGATGTATTCAAATTAGGCAGTATTGGTGACGAAGTAAAGAAGGCTTCATTTAGACAATACTGCTTTGGTTTGGTTTCGAGTGCTACGGCCTACTTTTTGCAACACGAGGGCTAATGAGACAGGACCTACAGCTTAAAGCCGATTCCGAACGGTTACGAACATCCATGTCATAGTGGAATTCGACCCACTAACCGAAGGCCATCACCCTAACCATCCGACCATCTTTTGCCAAAACTGCTTTGAAAATGTACCTACAGTGACATCCTGAATGAAATGCGACGTTGAATTATTACCTAGCGTTCTCACATTTTCAAAGGAAGGTTCCTTCGTTCTGATGGAAAAGAGAGCTTTTAAGAGGGACAAACTAGTCAAGATTCAGCCAAAATCAACACAGTAGAGTAGGCACTATTACAATAAGTAAGTTCGGTAAGTTTGTAAAATGCATTTTTCCATGTGCATTCAATGAAAGGAGGAAACATAGTTTTGCCGATTCTAACTTACTAATAAACTTATTGAGGGCACTGGAATTTGGAACAAGTCTATTTGTTATACATCCATTGGTGGCATGCAAGGTAATACTCAATTGGAATCAGCTTTAGACAAAACACTTTAGTAATAATTCTTGAGTGGTAAAACACTGAAGTGATCTTCATAAATCAACAAAAAAGAAAGAAGTGAAATCATACTATTTGCTACAATTCCTATGCGTTAAAGAATAATTGTGCAGTCAACAAAATAACCAACGTTTACATGGTATGTATGGATTATTTTTTATCAAATGGTTGTTTGATTAGTTGAGATCGCTACGTACAATATTTATACTTAATTAAATCTGCTCCCAACAGCTTAAAGCTAATTTCGAACGGTTACAGACACTCATAATAGGCATTAGAATCGTCAGCCCCTGTAGATCAAAGAAAAATGTATTATATAAATAATATGTATTCAGTAGAACTCGCTTAAGAAGTTTTTCAAGTGACCAAGTGATAAAAACGTCTTAAACGGGAAATCAGGAAAAATGTATTTCTGTATAATTGTTTTTGAATCCATTTGTTTAAATTGTAAAATGAGTATATTTTAACGATATTACTATTTTCACTTTTCCACATTGTTCCAAGTCCATGCACTATAAAGATTAATACCTATTAAAAGTAAAATAAAACTTTTCTTTATCAACTTTTCTTCTTTGAACTTTATTCTTCAATGCGTGGAAGGAAGGGAAGATTTATTATTTCTTTACCATAGTGAAGAGCTTTGATTTTATATTACCTCATTACTCTGTGCGTTGCTCCAAGTGCTTGTGTGTATGTGTGTGTGTGTACGCGAAGCACATACGCATATCATCAGGTTGGTTGGTTGGTTTGGAAAACTGTGGTCTACTTTTTGGCTACACGAGGATTATAAAGCTAGTTCCAACTGCGTAAAGCCGATTCCGAATGGATATAAACATCCACACTAGTTGTGGCATTCGAGCACATGAACTCCGGTAACGAAGAGCAGCGGTGTACCTATTCGTCCCTCGCTCAGCCTAGTGGGATTCGAACCAACGAAGTCTCTTACCGGTAGGAAGCTCCCGATCTGTTATGGCTTGTATCAGCATTTTGCCAGGATGGACAAAACTAAAGGCTCCGTCCAACTAAAAGTTTCATTCAAATTAAAAGTTTCATTCTAAAAAGTCCAACGTACTAAAAGTTTCTTTTAAATGTATATTTATTATTTATTTTTATTAACGAATTGAGGGTTATATTATGCAAAGCAAGCGAATAAATAACATCTTGGTAGAACTGATTAATGCTTAACGGCATAACAGGATCAATCATTTCCTATTTCTTATCAATATCCGTTGTTATGCACACTGCGTTTAAGACTTTAAAAATTCGATGAAACAGTTTTAGATTTCTTATTGTATCTCAATCCCTTTATCAAACTTTTATCTATAAATGAAATTAACTCAAATCGGTAATTAAGACAATGGTTGCAATGTTTCCGAATAAGTCTTACATTATATTTTTAATTTTCATCTTTATAAGTTGGAATTATTATTATAAATTAATATTACATGAATTATTTTTTTAATTAATGAATGAAAAATATTTTATTTGTGATTTTACAGAGGTAGTTATGATATCTGAAATATCCCAGCTTATTCTCCTTCTTTTTCCCATCAGATAAAAGCAAATTGCGTTTTTTTTTTTTTTTTGGATTTGCAGAATTCAATGATTTTGAAGTACTGAAGAACTCGAACAATGATTCAGTATACATGTTAATTAGCGGAATAAGTCTCAACAATTGGTGGTCATTCCACCAATTGTTGAGACCCTCGCCACGTTGTATTTCGAAAGTTCTTATGTATGTGAACTTGACTTTTTGATGAGTTCATCTCATGTTAACTTACTTCAAAGCGAATCCCGTTGAAGGCGCTCTTTAAGGGCTTAAAGTGGGTTAAAGTATATTTTCTGAGGCGGATGTAGAATGTAGTTAAGAAACCTCCCTAAGTATATAAAAAACCACTCTCACACGGTAAACTGAGAATCTTTCTTACTGATAAAATATATTTACGTCAATTACAAGATCAATAATATCGGCTGCACCAACGAGGACCATCTATATTAAAACAAAGTTTTAAGATGTTCTGGGTGTCCCCGGAAGTACAATCCACAGCAGCTTATAATATACAATGCAGTATATATACAGTAAAAATATTACAAAGTAACACATACAAATACAAAACAGACAAAATAACACTGGAAGTACAAAAAAAAGTAATAATAATAAAATAAAAAAATTAAATTAAAATAAAAAAATTAATGATAATAATTACAAGATAATTGCATGAAAATAAATACAATAGCGCGGTACAGTGAAAGTTATATATTCAGAATCAGCCTTGTTACGGGGCCTGCAGATTCTCTGAATTTTCCATTAGCCAACCGAACAGTTTGCTTAGTTTGGATGAGAGAGTTTTGTTACAAGATCAATAATATCGTCTCTTGCGACTTCATACGAAATGTACCGCACAGGACATTGCAAAATTTAGTGCAGTGATTCTGAACCTTTTTTAAGCTGCCGCCCCTCCCCCCAATAGACCCAAAATGTGTTCAGCGCATCCCTTTGTAAAAATCCAATAACTTAAAGTATTGGGAAGAAGAGGTACAGTATTACAAGAGGCAAAATGTTTAAGTAATTTTCTTCAATAGACTAACACACCAAATATTTGTTAGTGAGGCACGCTCAAGCGAATATTGTTGATTACATATATTTTTCGAATATCGACGCAATTTCAAACATGAGAGCATTCGGTGGTGAAAGTTACTGATTCTGGCACTGTCACCCAAGTTTGTTTTATTACTGGTAAAAATTGTGTAAATTACATAATTAATGTATTAAATTTATTTGGCATTTTTAACACATTGTGTGCGGGTACATTTCGCAGTGGAATTGTATCAGGAGCGGGCGTTTTGCTCGTAAATTTAGTTATTCAGTTAAATCTCAATAGATCGAAAATTATTTAATTTTTTAACTAACTTTTCGTATTTTATATTGAAATATGTAAACAAATATATAAATAGACAAATAAACAAATATATATAAATACAAATATATATATAATATATAAATATACATATATATAGTATCATTTTCGCAAGAATAAATAAAAAGTTAATTTTAAATCTAAATTGATTTTTTTAATCAACCTTCCCGTTCTGTGGCCGAACAATGGCCGATTGGTTAGGGTGATGGCCTTCGGTACCGGAGTTCATGAGTTCGAATCCCACTGTGGTATGGATGTTCTTAGCCGTTCGGAATCGGCTTTAAGCTTTAGGCCCCGGTCTCTTTGGCCCTCGTGTAGACCGTAGCACTCCCAACCAATCAATCAATCTATCCCGTTCTGCGGTTCCGCATCGACTGATGTAAAAACTAGTTTTTGTTTGTCTAAATTTTCCCAGAATCTATGTAGTAGACAAGAACATTCGTCTTCGTCTTCCATTATATACCGTTATTTTTGTACCCCAAAACAAAACATGTTGTTACACTAACCCGTACTAGTACGTCACCCGCTCTCAAGGATTAATCGTCAGAAAACGTACTAGTATGTGTCCCGTATACAATGTGTTAAAATTAAGTTTAAAATCAAAATGCTTGTACCTCCCCCACCCCTGCCGTCCAAAACAAGTGCACTGCCTATCAGCATTGTTCCAACGCCCCCCGGGGGGACGGTATTACCCTCATTGAGAAACAATAATTTAGTGCTTTAAAGGACGTAGCTCTGTGTCCCATTACTTTATGATTTATTATGAAAGAGGGTAACAATGTGGGGGAATAAGAATATTCATTAATAAAATAAAATTTGCTGGTTTAGGACGGTGGGACTGAAGAAAGGATTTTTAAAGTTTTGAGCGAATCACATAAAGACTTGTTTTTTTTTTGATGCTTACATGATCACCTAAGATTAACGCTTTGACATTGTTTTTCTGCTTTCAGGCCAGAAAAAATCAACCTGAATTCCAAGCAACAGAAAAGAACAGCTCAAGTTCTGCGAGGCAACTTAAGTTTCGTGGTTTATATATTTGACCACGAAATCTGTTGTTATCTTCAATACAATCAGCGCTCTCCTCCTTAAGGTGGGAAGCAGCTACGACTTAACCTTAGGGCACCTGTATTCTAGATGTTTCCACGCTAGCAGGAAATAATACATTTCTGCACTGCTTTGAAGATAGTATATTCTAAAACAGAGGTTTTCAATTTGTAATGGTTTGAGGGCCACATTGGAAACTTTATACATAGTTGCTACCTGCACTTTCATAATTGGCCAAGTTTCGTGAAATTCTGTATATAGGACAGAGGTACCAGTACTAGATAATATGCATTGTTTAAATGAAGTAAAGGTTAAGTTGTTTTAGTTGATTAAAATAGTTGGAGACCCTTGTGTTATAAAACAAATTTCTGGTGTCTCGTAAATATTTGTACTTTTAAAATTTACAAATAATCATACAAGCAAAAAAAAAAAAAGTGGAATCAAAATAGAACACAGTTTTTTAAAAATTAATAAATATAATTAAAGTTTTTGTAACACTAATTATTTTACAATTACACAAAAGAGTGAAATAAATTAATGAAAAAACCGTTCTACCCTAAACAATTGAATTTTGAAGGTGATCGCTCAACGGGGTCAATTTATTTGAGTTAATATTGAAAAACGCCAGAAGAAATATATAACCTAAACCAACTAAAATTAATAATGTAAATAAAAATGAAACTTAAAGAGGATAATATAGTTGGAATATTATGCATGGTTAAATGCATTTACCAATGAACTGATGTTTACCTCAAGTTCTGATGATGCTAATCCTAGACGATAATCAAAGATCTGCAACTCTAGTTCTATAATGAATTTCTTTGACGAAAAAACACTGGTACATATGCTTCAAAGAACTTTAGAGATTTACAAAAAGGGTCTATCGAGTCTTCAATTGGAAACGTTTGTTCTAGCATATCATAAGGAATACTAAGATACAGGTAACATACAGTCAGTCAAGGAAAAACTTAAACACTGGTTATTTTTGTTCAATTTCATATTTTAAAAGTAAAAAACACACAAAAAAATAAATAAAAAGGTAAGAGACATAAATAATACTCAACAAAGTATTAAATGGAAAATATTATGTTTTTAAGTATTCTAAAATTGAGAATTTTGTATAGTATTCGAGTATTACTTTAACCATCTTTAATACATGATTGCTTAAATATTGTGTAAAGTTAAAATTCTTTGTGTAAAAATTTTAATTAATAGTTTTAATTTTTATTTAATTAAAAAAATTGTCAAAATTTTCAACTTTAAAATTTCAAATTGAACAGAAAAATCTTAGTAAATGAGTTTGACTGCCTGTATATTTCCTTGTACATTCTTTAGGTTGAACTCATAAAGGGATGATTTTGGTTGGATTTGGTTGAAAGCATTACGGTCTACTGTTTTGCTCATGGGGATTAATGAAACTGAGATATAATGCTTAAAGCCGAATAAGAACGGCTACGAATATCTATATCAGTAACGAGATTAAACCCCACGAACTTCGGTATGGAAAAGCAACGCTCTACCATTCGGCCATCGCAAGTAGGATTTTTCTGTTATATCCTCTTGTTTAGCACAAATTTGAGTTAATTGCCTGTACAATTAACTCAAATTTGCTTGCTTTGTCAAGCAGGTAATCTTTCCTACTAAACTAACTCAAATGAGGGTCTACCATTTATGGGGCTCTCAAGACAGTGTCAAGTAAACCCATAAGAGCCGCAATACAAGCAATTTCTTGAACATTGGATGAAAAAATTCCTAACACCTTCCCCTCTCTTGTCTAAGAAGATTAAACACAAAAGATCAGAGCTACTAGATAATAATTCTAGAGTTATAGATTAAGTTTAAACTTGTAATCTCATTAATTTTTATTGAATACTGTTATATACTGTAATAATTAATACTGTTCATTATCTATACTACTTAACTTATTATAATAGATATATAAATTAGCAAGCACCACCCTGAGGTTCACCAACAATTTGCAAATAAAATTGATGGTTATGCAAAATATAATTATGTAGTGTGGTAAAATCTAACAATTTATCGAAGAGATTTATGTTGAAATCCCTAGGCAATTTGATACCTTTATTATTGACTAATTTTTAATTACCATATTTAGTCTTTAATATCTACTCAATTAAATATATTTTTAAAATCAAAAGTTTCTATTGTTTTACTATTAGATGTAGCACTAATTTTATTAATTAAACCATAATTATTACCTATTATAACACTATCAGATACAAAATGATGAATAAAGAGATTTTAAATGACATAGTAACATTGAACTAGCTTTAGTTGCGTAAGTGCTATGGAGACATGTAAAAGTACGAAAATAATACGTTTTTATGGAATATTGGGACCAATATAACATATGGGAAGTAAAAGTTATCTGCTTTAATTTTAAACTGTTTGTATTTATCTATTAATTTCTTTATTATTAAAATGTTAGAATTGATAAGTATTGTTATCTGTTTGCTTTTTTGAGTATTTATATATACATTAATTTTTATATAACTTTTATTGCACATATTAATATTAAATATTTATATTAAATTTTGTGTAATTTTTACTAATTTTTTTTAATTTAAAAAACAGTGAAATATCGGGGAGGGGGGTGTTTGTTCAATTCCACTTGACCGTGTTCTCTAGCACTAAAAGGTCGGCAACCTGTAGATTAATTCTCATCCTGCTAAGAATAAGTAAGTAATAAGTACATTATATTTAATGTATTTAAATCTAATATTGATTTAAACTGTTTTTATGTTTCCGAGACCTGGAACGCAAAGATTTTGGAGAGTTTTTCTCAACGTTTTCAGTTTCTACTAGTTCGTTCATTCTGATTAATGTTTCGTAGTAAATTCCGATTTTAGCAACTCTATTCACTATAAATAGTCCAGAATGAATAGACTTCTTTCAGTCATAGCATTAAGTGCAGCAACTTCTTACAGATAAACATCTCTATGGTATAGAATCTCGGTCCGTTAAAAACGCTCTAAATTATCAGAGCTTAACCTTC
This sequence comes from Pardosa pseudoannulata, assembly GCA_032207245.1. Taxonomy (NCBI): domain Eukaryota; kingdom Metazoa; phylum Arthropoda; class Arachnida; order Araneae; family Lycosidae; genus Pardosa; species Pardosa pseudoannulata. The sequence continues at coordinate 34,077,445 of CM063503.1, forward strand.
CTCGTGACTAACTGAAGTCATACTCCTTATTAAAATAAGATAAATCGAAACACAAACATTAATGTCATTGATATTCCAGGCAGAATCTTTGCTTAAACTTCTGTTACTGCACTTTTGGAAAAGAAATAAGAGACTAAGATAGCCAGAAAAGAAAGGTCACCCTACACTCGGTTGCCTTGAAAGTGGTTATGTAAGCGAAAATATTTTGAAAACTGTCCGGTAAAGGTTTCATATGTCTAGTAGGGTGTACTTAGATGTAATCTCAAAGAAAGGTGAAAGGTCATTGTACTGACACTCATTCAGGGGAAATTATAATGATTAAATCAAATTCAAGTCAAGGATTTTCTAGGTAGCTTATTTTGAATATGTGGGTACAAAAATTTAGTGAAAAGGCTTAAATATGAAGGAAACATAATGCAGTTTTGAATCTGAATTAAACCAAATGACGCGGGAAAGAAGATTATATATGCCGGATAATAATGCAAGTTTTATGAATGAAAAAGTAAAAAAGGCATGCAAACCGCCTTCAAAAAGGGAGGGAATTATAATGATAATCATAATCATTTAGTTTCTATAGTAACTAAGAGGTTTGGGTATCTGCTATATCATTTTCATCAACACTTAGATGATAAGTTCACTGAAGGAATGAATTGAAAAGGAGAGAAGATGGTACTCGTATTTCACCTTGCAACGTATTAATGCCCCATGTCTAGTATCCCTTTTTAAGGACAACTAAAGAATAATTCACAGAATTTTCCTGTTTTTTCGGAATGAATTTGGAATGAAAGTAGATGGCAGTTCTAGAAATAATGTACCACTTATGATTCAAATACCTGCAATTATTTATAATTTTGTCATTCGGATCAATATTTTATGATTTTAAAGCCTCGCCTATATATTTACTTTTTCGGAGGGTTCATGAACTGAAATCATAACATAGTTATATGCTACACTTTAAAGTAATGTGTTTACACGTAATACCAAATAAATCTCTTACCGTGATGTTTTCTGTTTCCATAAATAGTATACTAAGGTTTCAATGACACCTCTTCATTCGTGAGGTCAAATTATAATATTCAAAGTTCTTTTAAATTTCATGTATCGTTTTACTCTAGGCAGTCCATTAAAGCCTCGAATATATCGGAGGTTTCAAGAACTGAAATCATAGCAGATAGTTGTATGCTTTACAAAGCTACACTTTAAAGTACTGTTTACACGTAATACCAAATAAATCTCTTACCACGAAGTTTTCTGTTTCCATAAATATAATATACTAAGGTGTTTTCAATGACACTTCATTCGTGAGGTCAAATTATAATATTTAAAGTTCTTTTAAATTTCATGTATCGTTTTACTCTAGGCAGTCCATTAAAGCCTCGAATATATCGGAGGTTTCATGAAATGAAATCATAGCAGATAGTTATATGCTTTACAAAGCTACACTTTAAAGTACTGTGTTTACACGTAATACCAAATAAATCTCTTACCATGAAGTTTCTGTTACCATAAGTAGTATACTAAGGTGTTTTCAATGACACTTCTTCATTCGTGAGGTCAAATTGTAATATTCAAAGTTCTTTTAAATTTTATGTATCGTTTTACTCTGTGCAGTCCATTAGAATCTAGATTTAAGCTATTTATCAATATATACCGGTAGAAATGACTCGGGAATTAATTAGTTAAGTAAAATATAGGAATCTGGTTGGGGTGTATAACCCTCGCTCAGACATTTAAAACACATCATACCTCGCCAAATTGTGACCCATCTCAAAAAATGATCATATTGAGATTATGTCGGTATAGCGTAGGGGAGAGTGGGGCACCTTGGACATAGCCCACCTTAGGACACCTTTATAATCAGGCTTTAATTTGCATCCAGGAATTAGTGCTCATGTGTATTGATATATGACATTACTCTTCACTTCTCAAAGAAATTTGATGAAGGTAGTGCTTATAGGTAAGGAACAATTTAATTTTCTTTGTTTTGAATAACCCAAACTTACATCAATGTATATTTTAAAAAGTAATTTTTTTTTTTTGAAAAAAAAAATTAAATATTTTAAAAAAAGTGTATTGTTATGAAAGAAAATTCATTTATTATTATTTCTATGCTAGTAAATAAATTGTATTGTTAAACCTAACTATATAATAGTTACCAAAAGATACTATGTAAAATGGGGCAGGTTGGGACACATATAGATGGGGCACCTTGGGACATTTTAAAAAGTGTAAACAAATATCAATTCAAGCAAAATAATTAATATTTTGGTGCCTAATTTTTAATTGATTTAACATGTCAAAATATTAATTTATTAATCTTTTTTTTTTCAGAAAAAAATGATGAGAACAAGAAAAACAAACAGAAAGTATTCTGCTGTAAATGCTAATATGCTTAAATCAGCTGCAAATATAAGATTTGTTAAAAAATGTATTAACTTGAACAATTTTCAGCTATTTCTCTTTTATAACAGTTAATAAAAATAATTTGAACAGTATTTTGTATTTGTTGTTTAGTGTTCCAACCTACCCCATACAGTGGGGCAGGTTGGGACATTGGAAAGGTATTTTATTTCTTTTATTACTCTTTAACTAAATGAGATATTAAGTAGGTTTAATGTTTATAAGAAGCAGATATGATGACAATATATGCATGCATACTTATTTTTTTCAATTAGCTTTAAAAAGAATTCATAAAAATGTTTAACTGAAAAGTGTCCCAAGGTGCCCGGTCTCCCCTACTACGTATAGTGCGAATTCACGTCAGAGTTATAACTCTCATTTTATCCTCTGAGAAGAATTAAATTAAACTTATGCCATTCAATATATGTTTTGTAACATTATTTTAGTTCTTATTCCTAAAATTCTACATTTTTTGAGTTATATCCCTATTATTTATTGAGTTATGCCGGGGTGTAAAATGGGCTCTGGAGTCTCAAGGTACAACCAATCCTCTACCTCCGTGGATTTTAAACTGGGTTACCACGACATCCTGGGGAGTGACTTTGAAAAAAGTTTAAGAACCGCTGCTCTATACTGCGGGTTACTTCAATGTACCAAACAGATTAATGTTTATAACCGTAAATTACAAATTAAATATATAAGGATCAATTACTAGTATGTAGAATCAATTTTTTCTAAATATACGTCATTTCTTCGTAATTATTAAAATGACTAGCATATAGCCCGTCATATGACGGGATCAGTAAAATTTTTAATTTTCCAGAATTGTAAAGAACCCTATGAGGCAGGTAAAAAGAATATTTGTTTTTTTTTTTTGGATGAGAATTACCTTTCAACAAAAATAATCGATTAAAATTATCACATATGTACCTAATCTATTATTTAAGTCAAATATAAAAAAAAATTATTTATGTAATACCTAAATGCAGTGATAAAACGTATGGAAATAATGCAGAAGATGTTTAAATAATTTAAAATAAGAAATGATTATATGAGATGGTTAAAGGAATGACGTCATAATGCTAGAAAACAAAATGTTATTTTTACCTATTTATTATGTGATAAATTGATGAATTTAATCACCTGCTCTTAAAATTGATATAATGGCATTAAACACTCGAAAAGGGAGACGGGGTGGATTTCGAACGTTTTAAAGACGAAAGTATTTTTCGCTGTGATACGAAGCTTATTCATACCAATTTACTTTAGAATCGGATTTATAGCTTAGGAAAGATAAACTTTACTCGCTTTGAATTTTGCAAACCCTAACTCATCAAAAATCCAATATGGATCCTCTATCCATTCCAGGTCCAACCGCATCATACATTCGAGGACAGATAACTTAGTCTATTATTACATTACGAGAAGAAAGTTTAAGGATACAAAACAGGAAATGTTTACATGGCCAGGGACATCCGTAAAGCAGTACGTGAATTTAATAAAATAAAAATAATAAAAGTTATAAAAAGTTAAAAAAAATAGTAACAATTTATTTTAAAAATAATAAAACAACTTTCGGAATAAGAATTTAAATGAAAAAGCAGAAAATATTAAATTTATTAGACATTAAAAAAACTGGCTGCATCGGGGATAGAACCGTCAACCCGAGAAGCACGACGGTAAAGTGGGCGGAGATTCTACCAAACGTACAACGGCTGCACGTTGTGTGGGAATTAATTCGAGTATATGAAGGTTCAAGTAGAAACAGTCCAGAAATTTAAATATTACTCTCCGCCTTTGCTATCCTATCAAGAATGAATTTCGTATAGAATAAGATGAAGGATAAGGCTTGAAATAATAGCATTAAACCCTCGAAAAGGGGGGACGGGGTGGATTGCGCACTCGCTTGCAATTTTGCTAACCCTAACTCATGAAAAATCCAATATGGATACCATTCCAGGTACAACCGTTTCAGAAATTCGCGGACAGACAACTTAGGCTATTATTATATAGGGGATACCTCTATGTATATCCGATTTGAGTTAATAGCATGTAGAAGTCTATTTACTTTTCCAAACTTCTCTTTCTCACACGCTGCAACCTTTTGATTTGTAGACTGCAATTTTTCTCAGCTTCAATCAAAGCAGTCGATGTTTTGTCACGTTTGAGTCAATAGCATACATAAGTGGAGTCGCTTAACTAATTTCTATTTTTCAACTTCATGCTGCAAACCTTTGTGTGTGGTTTGCAATTTTTTAACTGCAATCTAAACAATCTATTCATATGCTCCATTTGAGTTGATAACAAGCTTAGGCAGTGGCGTGCGGTAGGTGTTCATGCAGGGTGTGCAGAGAGCAACAATAGTAATAATAATAAAACCATAAAAATGTACATTAAACACTTCATTTATTCGTTTATTATTCATTTGTATACAAAATCCATACATCTATCCGTATTACTAATAAAATAACGAAAAGCTTACATTTAGATGAAAAGCTTTTTTTTCTGCAAACGTAGCACCACACGGCGCCCGCCTCTGCGGTGCCTCATCAGGATGCTCATGGGTGTCGACAAACCGAAAGTGTAGTCCACGTGCAGAGGATTTCACTGCACGCTGGCGCAATAGAACGAACTGTTTCTCGTTCGGTCAGTGGATTAAATTATATTTATTAATTGTTTTTAACATTTGGAAATCATATATTCTGCGAAAAACATCTTGACAATTTTTAAAAACAAAACCAGGAATATGGTGTTACAGATATAACTTATATACTGTCTGTAAGACACAATGAATGGTAAAATTTGGACTGTTCTGTTAAAATTCGTTTCTTTTTTGTCTAACAAAACAAAATTGTTTTTCAGCGAATTATTTCTATAAATATAATACATCACCGAAATTAATTTACCACACTAAAACATTTATACTGATGAAATACTTCTTTTATATTTCCATGAAAATAAAATCTTACAATATTTAAATTTAAACATTAACCGTCTGCAAAATCGTATGGCCAGTTAATCAGTTAAAAAACCAAAAGCATTTCAGCACGTAAGTTCCCGCTCTAATACAGCGCTTAATAAACCGTACCTTCGGATGATTCTGAATGCCAAGAGCAGGAAAAATAACTGCACTTGCCTCAGTGCTATAGTATGCTGTGCTTCTTCAGTAGCCCATACATATAAAGCATGATATTCTATTAGTGCGCAGTGCATACACTTAAAAATTTCTTATGTTTGTTTGCTTTTGAACGCGCTACGTGGTGCAGCACCTAGTACCGCACGCACTGCGAGAATACAAGCAAGCACATCAACATAATATTTGAATATATTATAAATAATATTTATTATATACCATATAAAGATAGGTAGACATAGGTGCAGAAAATTAGTGTGTCTCCTAATTTTGCAAGGGTGTGCAGTGCACACCCTGCACATATGGACCGCACGCCACTGCGCTTAGGTCATTTCATCAATTTCTATTTTTCAAACTCTATGCTGTAAGCTTGCTCTATATCTGTGGCCTGCATTTTGTTTTCAGTTACAGCTTCAAAAAGTAGATTCATCTGTCCCATTTAAGCGTAGACCAAGTTTAAGTAAAGTCTTTCACCAATTAATATATTTTAAACTCAATGCTATAAATCTATGACTTGCGTAGTTTTCAACTACAATCAAGTCGAATGATGGACGATTGGTTAGGGTGCTGGCCTTCGGTACCGGAGTTCGTAGGTTCGAATTCCCCTGTGACATGGATGTACGTAGCCGTTCGGAATCGGCTTTAAGCTGTAGGTCCCGGTCTCATGAGCCCTCGTGTTGCAAAAGAGTAGACCGTAGCACTCCAATCCAAAACAAAAATCAACTGCAACCAAAGCTGTCAAATATGGTAAATTGAAGTTTTTAAAGAATTCAAATTTAATTTAAGAAGTTTGCTTTAATAAAAGGTATAATTTTTCAATAAATATTTCGTGTTTGAGTAAATAGTATATGAGAGAATGCACCATAAAAGTATATTAAAGCCTAGAGATATGAAAATTTCCCATGAAAGAAGAAATATACATAAATTACTAAAATGGTTATTAAATTTTCAAATTTCAAGTACTATTTTAATCATACCAGTCAGCAATTTAATACCTGCGATTATTTTATAGTTGTAGACTAGTAACTATTGATTATAGCTGAAAGACCATAAAGTTAAATTAAAAAATAATATACTGTGAGCTATGTAAATGTCCTATAAAAGAAAAAAGTAACATAAATTACTATAATGCTAATTAAATTTTCAAATTCCATAGCACTATTTTAATTATATTATTCAGAAATTTAATATTTGGAGGATTATTCTGTAATTGTAGATTAGTAATTATTGGTCAGGGGTAGAGTATATTTTATTTCAACAGGTGACAGAGGGCAGGCAATCTAGCCATCTGCTCTCCATCTAGCGTGAAATTACGTGGGATGATAATTAATAAGCAATCCATCCGGGACGCGTTGAGACACCGACTTTAGCATAACTCTGTACTTTTGATGCGGTAGTCAGAGTAGAACAACACGCTGCTTTACACTACTAAACTAAGCATGAACTCTGAAAATATGAGAAGAACTTTCTATGCCGTAGTCAGTTACTGCTGCTGACCCAAAGCAAAATGGTGTAGTAAAACGAAAATCTATAAGGAAATGAAATAGAATTATAAGAATATGAATATATTTATAAATGTGAGGCATAATAATACATTACGACAACTCGACAGATGTTGTTCTATTTTAACGCTGTAAATCTTAAAATTGTAAAATGTTTTTAAATAAATTTTATATTGGACCGTTTTGATGGAAAGCGATGTGTTTCAAGTGGCATTATAATAATCTCAATACACTTCAGAGGCATAATAATAATTCTGGATTTTTAATGACAAACATTTTCTATCGGACCAAATTGTGGATCTAAACCACTCTCGAATCAACTTAATTACATACACAACATAATCAGTCCAGCCGTTTAGGAGAAGTTCTATTACAAACACACGGGCAGAAGAATTATATATATATATATATATATATATATATATATATATATATATATATATATATATATATATATATATATATATATATATATATATATATATATATATATATATATATATATATATATATATATATATATATATATATATATATATATATATATATATATATATATATGTCGGGTTCCACTAAACGACACTAGAGTCCTGACATCGTTTTCATTTTTTATTCAAATCTCACAGCACATTACTCATTAATCATCTTTAAATGGCATCGCACATTGGCAGCTGCTTCGGGTAGCCACAGCTCTGTCTGCGGAATGTGCACACTGCTCTCTGCCTTAGATCACTGCGCGTGAGCCGTATTTATGTGGCTAACTCATCACGCCGCGTCACTCCCAGTAAAAGAATCCCTAATTAAAATCTTTTAAAATTAATCTACAATTTAAATCCTGACATATGTGTATATATATATATATATATATATATATATATATATATATATATATATATGTATATATATATATATATATGTATATGTATATATATATATATATATATGTATATATATATATATATATATATATATATATATATATATATATATGTATATATATATATATATATATATATATATATATATATATATATATATATATATATATATATATATATATATATATATATATATATATATATATATATATATATATATATATATATATATATATATATATATATTAATGTAATCCAGCGGAAATTATTTCCTCTGGTCACAATAAAATATTGTATTACTTTCCCGAGCTACTGTGCAAGGAGAAGTCTAATCAGCTAGCAGTAATAAAGAAAGATACAGTCGGGCCACATTGAAGAGAACGGCACACAAATCCAATTGAAATTTTATTTAACAGCTTCTAGAAAAGGACATCTTTATTATTCAGCGGCAGCCGAGAGAATGCACACGTCTTGGAACAGAGTTGGACCCCATAGCGAGACAAAGACTAAATATTTCCCAGAGAAAAGGAAACTTAGTCAGCGAATTTAACTGTTAGATCAGGGTGGAAACAGAGCCATTTGCCGGCGACACAGCTGGGGAAATACGGTGGGTGGACAGAAAATTTCGATTTATTGCATAGAATGCTTTTGGAAATGGGTTGGAAGAATTTTAAGTCTAGGACACTCCTTTGATTAAGACATTTTGTGGCTGGGAAAATAGATTTTATGTAATTAGAATGGGAGAGAGGAGGTTTTTAAAGAGCTATTAAAGTGAAATAATTTTGATATATTACATATATATAAGTGTGTGTCTAATATATCAAAATTACTTTCCCTAAAAATAGATATCCAAAATTCTCCTTTCCCCCCCTTCATATTTTTAATCTAATTTCCCAGCTATAAGATGTTAGATAAAGGAATGCCGACATAAATTCCGGCTTAAATTCTTAATTTAGGAAGAGGCAACGAAAAACGAAATTGTTTGAGAAATACTAAAATACAGTAGGAACTCAGAGTTTCTCAAATAAGGTTCCATGGAACCCTAGGGTTCTGCAACGACTCTACAGGGCTTCCTTGAGAAATTTTTAAACTCCTTTGATTGTCTCAGTGATTTTGTGGAGCAATACTCCCCTAATGAGCAACACGAAAATTTAAAGAAATAACTATAAATTTTAAACCTACTTGTTATAATTGAAAAATGTCCTTCTTTTTCTTCAAAAGAGGAAAAACTTTTGAAAAATTTTTTGAACTGACATCCGACTTTTCACTACCATCCCATTGTAAAACAGTGCCAGTGTCAAAATTCTAGTGTTGTTTGAATAGAGAACATACATCATTCTCCGGAAAGGATCTATGCTGTTACCATTTACAATGATCTACATTTGCGTAAATGACTTTTTTTGCCTAAACCTTATCAAAAACTAAATACCAGAACATTTTAGATGCAGAGCATAATATGAGGATAAAACTTTCTTCAATACATTTAAATTTTAAAGAAATTTATGATAGCCAAAAACAAAGCTATTTATCCCATTGATAATTTTTATCCATGTATCATTTCATTACAAAACTTCTTTTTTCCGCATCCTATTTTTTAAGTATTGTGTATATTTCAGATACAGAGCATAATATGAGAATAAAACTTTCTTCAATACATTTAAATTTTAAAGAAATTTATGACAGTCAAAAATACAGCCATTTATCCCATTGATACTTTTTATCCATGTATCATTTTATTACAAAACTTCTTGTTTCCGCGTCCCCTTTCGTAAGTTTTATCTATATTTTAGATACAGAGCATAATATGAAGATAAATCTTTTTCAATACATTTATATTTTAAAGAAATTCATGACACTCAAAAATAAAGCCATTTATCTCATTGATACCTTTTATCCATGTATAATTTCATTAAAAAACTTCTTGTTTCCGCGTCCCCTTTTGTATGTATAATCTACATTTTTATACTTCTTTATATTGTTGAATTACTATGTTTATGTCTAATCAGTGATAGATAATAGTCCCTTAGTTTCTGATTAAGACAGTGATTAGCATATTGTGTTCCCACCCGATGGGTTTGGGTTCGATTCCCAAGTAAGGCTTGAATGTAACTGTGTGTTCTCTCCTCATAGGGATTGTATTTAAAATGCTTATAAAGGCAAGTGCCCTGCATCTGTTAAAGAAAAAAAAGATATCAATTAAAATTTATATACAGAGATTTTTTTGCTTTGTATGCGTAAGAAACGAGATATAAAGTTTGAGAACCACTGAGTTAGGTGAAAACCAGCTCGAAGGTATAATTTCTTCTTTAAGTAAAAATTTCATACTTATAAATAGTATTAATTTTCACTTATGAAAACATTAAAACTCTACTGTATTGTTTTCTATTTTCTTTTTTAATTGAAAAACATAGTTTAAAAGTAAAAACTATATTTTAATATCTCTAAATTACAACAACAAAATTAGTTTATCATCTACTTTAATTACAACAAGTGTCTGTATTCATTAAACTCAACCATATATACCTATAACGAGCATTTTGTAAAACACATTTAAACTAAAATAATATTAAATGTTAACAGAAATAGAAAACATGACTAACTCTTTCTACTTTTTGAAGAATAATAGATACAAAAATTCTGTAAGAAAATGGACGAAAAATATAAAAATATGTTAATATGCATAAGTACAAGTGTGTTCGCAAAAAAATGCTTGCTCCCTAAAGGGAGACGATGCTCCTTTAGGCGTGTACAGGTTTCACGCACCCGGGATACCTGAGTGATCTTTACGTAGCGTTTTTCCTTGTAGTCATAAGCTTACCTTTGTAGAGTTTGCTCCTTATTGGGTTGGACCGCATTAGTCTTCGAACCATGACGGACCTCTCGTAGGTCATAAGTGTCTTGGTAGCCGTTATGGGTTGCTATTGTGATGACTAGAATCAGTAGCAAGTTACTGCTGTATGGCCATATAGAATGGGTCAGGGTAAAACCAATTATCTTTATAAACCAACGTAACTCTACATTTTTCCTGTATGAAATAATAGGGCAGTATATACCAAAATGTAGGTCAACCTAAATTTTAAGTTTTACTGCTTATAGAATGAAAATTCCATGCCACGAAACTATTTTCTTTAAGGGACAGATGAATTATATTTTTAATTTCTTGAAACTAATTCTGAAAATGCAAGTTCAGTTAGCCAAGTTCTGGTAATCATCCCCAAATGAAAGCAATAGATAACATTTTTATTGATTCTTGCAGCGTTTTAATAACAATATAATCAAAGTATATTGAATAACGTAACTGTGATATTGAGTACTCTTTTGACGTCACCAGATATTTCCTCTATGGAAAATATATTTGAGCCTTAAACGCTCAAGTGGTGCCCTTTGAGAAGAAGTGTATAACAGAAAAAAAATAGAGGGCTTCCAAATGGTCCACTAAAGTCAGGTACATTGAAAAAGGTAATGAAAAATGCACCTCACACTGTTGCCACTTACATGAAAAATCAGTATGCAAATTGTATTAATGCGTGATAAAGTGAGGAAAATGTAATGTTTTAATTTCCGTTAAAATAAAGGAGCTGTTTCAAAGATTTCTACATAAAATGACTTGAATGTTTTGTATCAAAACCAGCAAATGTTTTCACAATATTTCATTGTAACTTAAATGCAGTCTTTGATTAACACATTGTATGCGGGACACGTACTAGTACATATGCAAATTGTATTAATGTGTGATAAAGTGAAGAAAATGTAATGTTTTAATTTCCGTTAAAATAAAGGAGGTGTTTCAAAGATTTCTACATAAAATGACTTGAATGTTTTGTATCAAAACCAGCAAACGTTTTCACAATATTTGACTGTAACTTAATTTTAATCTTTAATTAACGCATTGTATGCGGGACACGTACTAGTACGTTTTCTGACGATTGATACTAGAACGCGGGTCACGTACTAGTACGGGTCAGTGTAACAACATGGTTTGTTTGTGGGTACAAAAAAAAGAAAAAAAGAAGAAAAACAGTATTTACAGGAAAACGAAGCCGAATATTCCTGTCTTTCATTTTTTTTATAATGTAAAAATGTTTATATATAACATAATTCGAAAAAATTAAAACTATATACTACTATTTCTATTTGATTTTTCATATTTGCGATACTATTATAAATTTATCCACTAAAAAATATATTTTTTTGCTTACAAAAATCTTATGGTTGTTATTTTCATATTTCTATTTATATATTTGTTTATATATTTCAATATAAAATACGAAAAGTTAGTTAAAAAATTAAATAATTTTCGATCTATTGAGATTTAACTGATTAACTAAATTTACGCTCAAAACGCCCGCTCCCGGTACAATTCCGCTGCGAAATATACCCGCACACATGTGTTAATATTTATTTGCTCTTCAATATTTCAATAAACATAGTTACAATAAAAAATGAATTTTGAGATAGTAAAATGTTTATAATTTGCTTTTTCTAATCGGTAACTCAAAGTCTCAATGGTACCAAATCAAAATCGTTTCAAAATTTTAACTCAAAACTTTTATCATAAATGTATCTGAAATTTTTGTTTACTTGAATCTGAAAACAAAGTAACAAGGAAAAAATTATTTCATTTGTAAAAGAAAAAAAAGGTCAGAAAGGGTTAAGCATGTAGTCCTGTTTCTCAATTTTATCTTGCTTCTTTATCTGTTGTATAACTAGCTGTTCAGCGGAAATGGTCGCTATTTTTGAAAAAGAATTTTTTTCTCACTCGAATATCGGTTATCACACGTCGAGGTTTTTCGTAAATTGGTTCAGCATTCATTCCTGAGGGCATATGTGTTATGACTCAAGTCAAAAAATGAATAGTAAAAATTGATAAAAGTGCATCCGCTGGGAGAAGGACTGAAAAAGGGGCAATTCTTGATAAGATTAATTTAGATATCGATGAAAGATGCCACGTTTGAGCTGCCGCTCGGTAATAAGGAGAAAAAAAGAGTGTTTAACTCTGTTAATTACAAACACGATGGCTCAGTTGATACACTGAAAAGATTTCAATCAAGTTTTTAAAACGTATGCAGGATGACGAATCTCCTACTACTGCATCTTTAAAATGAAAGCGTGTTTTAATACATACTATTTATTTTATAATTTTGTATATTAAGCAATAAACAGTCTATAAATTAAAATAAATTAATAAAAATTGAATAATAAAATTAAAAAATTAAATAAATTAAAAAAATTTAGCTATAATGAAATTATAAAATTAAATAAATTAATAAAAATTGAATAATAATAAAATTAAAAAATTAAATAAATTAAGAAAAATTAAACAATAAAATTATAAAATTAAATAAATTAATAAAAACTAAATAATAATAAAATTTAAAAATTAAATAAATTAAGAAAAATTAAACAACAATAAATTATAAAATTAAATAGACTAATAAAAATTAAAAAATAAATTTATTAAATAGTAATAAATATTAAATTCATAGAAATGTGTAGAAATGTTTTTTCCGGGTATATTACTAAAAAAGGAATGATTAAATTAGTTCTTTGTTGAGTATAATATAGCTGTCTCTTCCTCACTATCTAAATGTTGCTACTATAGAGGATTCAAGCTCATTGCAGCACAAATGTGCTAATGACACTTTTGTGTGAGTGCGCATATTTTTTACAAGGAAAACAAAACTAGAAGAGGAATCATTCTCACTTCAGCATTATGTATGAATACATATTACGCATGTATTTTATAAGCATATTGTATATACGTAAGGAAAATTCATTTTATACAAAGACCAAGAGAAGCGGTTGGAGAATCTGGAGCACTATGGTCTACTTTTTTGCTACACGAGGGTTAATGAGACCGGACTCTACTGCTGAGAGAGGATTCCGAACATCCATTCCAACAGCGGATTCGAAAATACGAACTTCCGTACCTGAGAGCAGTGTTTGATAAGAAGAGGATAGGAAAATTTTTTGTATAATTGAATATTTCGTATATGTGAATAAGAATCATTTCCTTCTATGAAAACAATACTGTACTGGGTTTAGTTATTTTTTAGTACATAACTGTAAATTAAAGCTAAAAATTGTTTATTTCAATACCTTTAGACTATCAGAATAAAATGAAATTTTCCGTCTACATTAAAACCGGCACTTTGTTGTATGTATTATACAGATACAAACATGGAACAAACACTTCTTAAAAAAGCACAAAGATGTTCAGTAAGTACAAATTAAAATTATGATACCTTTTTATAAAGGCATATTTCGTATAGCTGAATATAAGTTTACAATTAACACATTGTATGCGGGACACGTACTAGTACGTTTTCTGACGAGGTTGATTTTTTCTCGCCTGAAAGCAGAAAAACAATGTCAAAGCTTTAATCTTAGGTGATCATGTAAGCATCAAAAGTAAAAAAGTCTTTATGTGAATCGCTCAAAACTTTAAAAATCTTTTCTTCAGTCCCACCGTCCTAAGCCAGCAAATTTTATTTTATTAATGAATATTCCTATTCCCCCACATTGTTACCCTCTTTCATAATAAATCATAAAGTAATGGGACACAGAGCTACGTGATTTAAAGCACTAAATCGTTGTATTTCAATGGGGGTGATAACTTCCAGGGGCATTGGGACAATGCTGATGGGAAGTGAACTTGTTGTGGGGGAGATACAAGCATTTTGATTTTAAACTTCATTTTAACACATTGTATGCGGGACACGTACTAGTACGTTTTCTGACGATTGATACTTGAGCGCGGTTCACGTACTAGTACGGGTTAGTGTAATAACATGTTTGTTTGTGGGAACAAAAATAACGGTATATACGGGAAAACGAAGCTGAATGTTCTGGTCTACTACATAGATTCTGGAAAAATTTAGACAAATAAAAACTAGTTTTTACATCAATAGATACAGAACCACAGAACGGGAAAAATTAAAACTATATACTACTATTTCTATTTGATTTTTCATATTTACAATGCTATTATCAATTTATCCACTAAAAAAATATTTTTGTTTACAAAAATCTTATGGTTGTTATTTATATATTTGTTTATATATTTCAATATAAAATACGAAAAGTTGGTTAAAAAATTAAATAATTTTCGATCTATTGAGATTTAACTGAATAACTAAATTTACGCGCAAAATGCTCGCTACCGGTGTAATTCCGATGCGAAATGTACCAGCACATTGTGTGCTGGTACATTTCGCATCGGAATTGCACCGGTAGCGAATGTTAAGCCCACAAACCGTATGACAGTTTTGACTGAAAACGAGAAGTACTTCATATAACTGAGAGTTTTGTATAAATGAGATATCACTGTAAATATCTGTGTGTGTGTATGTGTGCATTTGTGTGTTACAGAAAGGCAACTTCTTCTAATGTAGCAGTCCGTGTTTAAACAGTAAAGAAACTCATATCGTGACTTTGTTGACACTTTTTTAATGCAGCTAGTAACACAGATATATTTACTCCAAATACGGCTGAGAAGCTGTTTCTCATTTAGCACCATCCAAGGAGCACGTGTAGCTTAAGGAATCGTACGACAGTAACATTAACCCTATTAGGTACTCATAATTTTGAAGCAGGGACTAAGCAGAAGACTCCAGAGAAATAAAGAATTATTAGCACGTTTCCCCAAGCTGTTCAGCATAATGTGCTTTCTCCAAATTTAATGCATTTAGTGTGTGATAAGGGTAAAAGATGCTTCAAAAGAGATATATTGTTGTCAGTTAGTCCATTTGTTTAGTTAGAAGTGCACTCCTTGAAGTTAATGTTTTATGTGTAAAACTAGAATCTGTTCCATAAGAGTGTGTCGCTCATAACTTCGTCAATAAATAGCGCGCAGATACCGGCTTAATTGCACGTGTTATTCAAACATTAGAGAAGACTGCTTTATGGTTATATTCGTTATTCGATTTGTTTTGCTGTGTTTAAATCAACAATTCCAAAATGAGTGCCGCGTATGCGAGCCGTTTTGAGGCAGTGTTTCTGTGTAACCATCCAAAAGGACCAAAAATTTCTTGTGCAGCTGCAGCCAGGTACATGAGAAAGTCAGAGTCGTTCGTCAAGAAGTGGGTAGCAATTTATAAATCGGTACAAAATGTTGACGACCTACTGGAACGGGGTAAACGCCGTTCAACGTCAAAATCGAATGATAAAGTGATTCTTGCATAATCGATAATAATGAGGACTGGACAACTTATTAGGTGAAATGCATTTCAGTTTAATATGTATACTACACGGTACAAATGTATTTTTAACTAATTCGTTTGTATTTTCAGAGAAATAGACGACACGCTCTTATGGAAAAGACTGTAAATATATGGCTTCTCAAATTATTTCCTTAATTATATATAACTTTATGTATTGCATTTCCCTTCTTCTTCTTCTTCAGTAACATGACAGCCCTAAATGGGTTCTAGTCTTCGCCTGAATTCGATACCAGGCAGTCCTATCTTTGGCTCTGGACTGACAACTAATAATTTTTAAAGCAATTAAGTCATTTTCAATAGAGTTCAACCATCTGAGTTTTGGCCGTCTTTTTTTTCCTGATGTCTATTGGTTTAGCCAAAATATTTTTTGCGCATCTGTATTAATTCAATCTGAGTATGTGTCCAGCCCACCTTAACATTTGAATGGGGATAAAATTAACTATATCTGAATTTTTATACAAATTCAGATATAGTTGGATTTTTCTGTATAATTCAGTATTTGTCCTTCATCTCCATACACTGTTTACTTGGATTACCCCAATTTTTTCTATTAAAAAACTGTCAGGGTTTTTCTGTCAGTGTATTTCTTCTCCTACAGTCATGAATTATCAGGTTAAATCTTTTTCAATTTCTTCAAACAGTTAGTTTCACTGTTTTTCATTTAGCATTATACTAAGGAAGTAATCTCCATATATGTATGTATGTGTGTGTGTGTGTGTGTGTATGTAATAAAACGGAATTCACGATGGATGGTTACAGTCATGGCCCATAAAAATGACACCGTTTTAGTTAAATACTTTTATTAACATAACGTTGGAGGACGGGTTCCCACTTCATTATAGGAACAGGACAAATTAACACTAGATTGCCCGAGATTTCTTGTATACCTATATTGCCCAAAAACAATCAAAATGACTGCATTGTGAAAAAATAACAAATATGTAAAGAAATTTGTTTAAAATTAATTTTTAATATTATATAATAAAGGAGGGCGGAAGTAACTACAATTATTCATAAACCCATTTATATGTTATAGAAAAAGTCACCAAATTCTAAGAAATTGTGTCATTATATTTCATAATTGTTTTTCTAATTGAAATTATAAAACAGTCAAAATGACTGCCTTGGGCAATCTAGTGTTAAGGGGTCATCTAGAATGAAGTTATAAAAGGCCCTTAACACCTGGATCAACATCTCAGTCAAAATCTGTGGAAAAATTTGTAGGAAAAATCTGCCTCCGATAGCGTGCATCTCTTTTTTGTTTGGGAATTTCCTAAATTGTCCGCTAGGGCAATGTAGAATTATAATTGGTTAGACTCCCTTCACTGAGTGGGTAATCTGTAGCCCCAGTAGTCAATTTAGATTAGGGGTTAAAAGGGGGAAAGCAAAAGGACGCGGGAATTTTTGCCCTTAAGATTTGAAAACCCCTGAGAATTTTCTCGGGCCGTCTTAGGGGTTTTATACAAAATGACTACATTAGTTTCCCGATCTAGTTTACTTTTCCTTACAAATACACATTTCTTATACATATACATATACTTTGTATGTGTGTAAATATGTATAGATATTTTAAGAATATTAGGATTGTCAAAGTATTCAGGAGTCTGTTGCATATGTGTGTACATATAATATACCGTATATTCTCTAAAATTACAGGCCTGTAAAATTGTATAATTGAGATAATTTTATTATAATGATTCATAACATTTCTTATAAAACCAAAAACTACTCAACTTCTAAATTGTGGTATCATTGATAATCCTATTCAGTAGTTTTACCCTTAACATATTTTAGTGAACATATTGAAATACATTGAAGCGAAGAACGAAAGTAAAAGTAATTACTAAAGTGATACCTGTAGCCCAGCTTTACCACAAACTTTCAAGAAACTGACGTATTAGTGAACGTACAACCTTCTTCCTAGAGCAATTTGAAAATTGACGTTAGTTAAGTGAACTATTAGTTTCTTTTTATAAACTTTGGCTACAACACACTCAAATCATGTGATCAGGGCCTTAACTGGCAAAAAACTGGTCTGCTTCCCTACCACCTAATATAGTGAGAAAATATGTAAACATGATTTTTTTCTATCATATATTCAGAATAAACTCTCAAAACATTTTGTTAATTCTTTAAATGTTCCTAGTACATTAATTTTTCATTTTTCTTCTATTTTTACCTTATTAATACTTAAAAATATTTTTAAACTCTTTGTAGGTATTATTTTGCTAATAAACTGAATAGTTTTTTGGGGGGGAATATTTTTTATTTAAATGTTGAATTTTCATAAAAAATTGGTGAATTTCTAAATTTAAATTTAGTTTTAATAACTTTAAAATTTAAAATGAATCCCCGTATTTGTATTAAGGCATATTAGGAGTGTTTGGTAAACACTTTGTAAGAATATACAATAAGTTTAGTCTCTAGAAGCATTTTAAAAACAAGAAAATTTATTTAAAAAAATCATTTATAAACACATTGGATTTTATTATAAAAAAGCTAATTTTCAACTTTTCCTTATTTCTACTCAGGGCGAATCGTTCTCTTTTGGACCCCATTTTCTTCATGGTGCGGCGCCCCTAAGACTAATTGTGCCCGTTGCCGGCGCCACATTTGCCACGCCGCAGTTACGGCCCTGCATGTGACCCTATACGATGGAGATTTCTCACCTAAAAGTGTAACTTGTATTACTACTCGCGCAACTGCGGAGTGAGCTGAAAAATCCAAGAAGTTATGAAGAAAACCCTTCCTTTCTTCATAACTTCAGATTTTTCTTTTCTTTTCTTTTTTTTTTAATAATTTGAAAGTACAGTTTCCGAGATTCCATAATACAAACTAATATAATGACATTTACAAACTTGTTTTATGAAGGTATAAATCACTGGTTACCTTCTTAGCAATAGGATACAAATATTTGACCTTTATTAATATTAGTTTTTTTGCTCAAAAAGCTAAAGAGGAAAATGAATCAGCTTCCTAACTAATAGGACCGTAGCCAGAAACTGTTTTCCAGGTGGGTGGGGGCAAAGATGAAAGACATTGTTATTTGTGAATGATACTTCAGTAAAACAAAATTAAGGTATGACACAAAAGCATGGATGAGGTATGACAATAATCCATTTCAACTCAAATAATTAAAAAGATTTGATGACAAACGAGAACAGACCTAAACGAGAAAAGGCTAAAACTAAAGAGAAAAGGCAAATATAGCAGAAGACAGAGAAAATGTAAAATTTTCGCCAGCCCCTCGGCAGAACTTTTTATAGTCGAAGCTAATTTTTCTTTAAGAATATGTTTTTATACAGCTAAGTAGATGACACTTACTCACACATGGAACATTTTCTTTTGACGAAATGGTATTTATGGTCCTCCAAATCCTTCCTCTTGCCTACGATCGTCATAACTATTGTGTTTGTGATAATACTCAATGATTCCCTCCTAACATATTTTATTGAAGAACAATTTGAAGTATAGATTTTAGAGTAAAAAGAAATTACAGTAGGGATTTGTATAGCAGACATGGCAACATTCAGGCACTTGTATCAGGAGCAACATCGTGATTTGAAATTTTAACATGCTAATTACAGATTATACATAAGTACATATCTTATTGGTTTCTTAATTAAAATTAAATTTAGAATATTTACACAGTAGTAAATTGTAAAATGTAAAATAAATTTTATGCATTTAAAAATTTATGAGCAGCTTTTTTTTATCTTTAATAACATATTTTTGAGAACAAAGTTTCTTATAGCAACATTGACCCGGGTTAAAATATTTCCATTTTTTTATCATCAGGGATTCTAGAGTTTGTCAACTCAAATTTGACCTAAATTCAGTTTGGTTTTCTGTACAGTACTGAAAACTTTTAACATGCAGCATTATTTTTGCAAAACTTTGTATTTATTAATTGCTGAATTTAAATCTTTTAGTTGTTCAAAAGTTTTGTTATTGCTGGAGTAGTTGGCATGTCTGGTATAGTCTTACTTTAACAGGTGATTTTATCAATTGAAATCTCAAAACCTTCAGACAGCAGTGAGTAAGGGAACTACAAACCTTTTCCAGTGCAACTTGGAAATGGTGTTAAAAGTGTTAGTTTCCTTTTTTCTAACTTTTTAGCTTTGATAAACTTTAAATCTCCAAGTTTTTAGAGGGAGCCGTAGTAGTTCAGCTGGCAAAAGCAGCGATCTCGTAACCGAAAGTAGCAGAATCGAGGCTTGAATTGGCCCAAGATCCGACGTGTTCATTAATGGCGACTTAGGCAAGTAAAATAGGTTCGTGGTTACAATGCCTTCCAAGTTTCCAAAGGATACCTTTGGAGGTGGTAGGAAGTCTTCTGCTTGATCCCTGGTTCTTAATTACAAGCACCCTCTCTTAGAAGTTACAAGCAATGGTAACCATCTATCCATGAGAAGTCATGTGACTTATAAAAATAGATACGACGCGAACCAACCAACCAGTTCTCACCTAAATGTATAATTTTCTTACTAGCCTCTTCCAGACAAAAATTCTGGTTGCACTACTGGTTTGGATGTTAGTCTATCCCTTCCTCAGACAGAAATTCTGACTGAGAATTACCAATTGCATCTGCTACTTCTTGTTTTTATAATAGTAGATTCAGGTAAAAATCATCACAGAGACAAATTAATAAAATGTCTACGGCTCGGTGTTTGGAAGAGTGCAATTAATTGCTGTTTTGAAAAGATTTGTAAATAAGTAAGCATACTCTTTATTGGACAACAGTACGTAATAATGCCTCATTGCTAAAAAGATTTGGTACACTTAAAATTAAATAATCAAATACTGTGTAATACTAGACTCAAGACTCGAGTTGGTGTTACATGGGCCCCTGGTTTTTTTTCGGCGGCCGAAGACGGACACCCCGAGAGGGGGTGGGCAAGCCCTGTTCCATGCAGGTTCTACAGGAGGGGGGGCGAGAGATGCGACCCCGCCCGCGCCAGCTGTGGAGAAGGACATTTTCCCGTGGAGGCGAAAACTTGACCGAGGGGGAGGGGGTGCCACATCGGCCCCTCGCGAAGAGGAGAGGAGAGATGCCCGCTCGGATCGACGGAGAACGGACATTCTTGTGAAAGGAGCTGAGACCGAGGGAGGTGTTTTCCGCTCGGCACAATTTGTTTTTGTCCTCGGTCTTATTTGAGCCCTGTTTTGGGTATGATTTG
Source organism: Pardosa pseudoannulata (assembly GCA_032207245.1). Taxonomy (NCBI): domain Eukaryota; kingdom Metazoa; phylum Arthropoda; class Arachnida; order Araneae; family Lycosidae; genus Pardosa; species Pardosa pseudoannulata. The sequence continues at coordinate 34,098,760 of CM063503.1, forward strand.
GAGTGTATATATGTTCTAACAAATCTTCTTAATAATAAATGTTTAGCCAAGAGTTTAGTCGCTGCAGTTCTTATCGTCGGCCACATAGGCTTTAATCGAACCCAAGATACCTGCTCCAGTAAAAATAGGCGGGCAGGTATAGAACGAGGCGTGCAGACTTCAGAAAGTGCAGCCGGGGACGTGCGAGGCGTTTGACATACTGAAATATTATTGTGAATATAATTCACTTTATATATGTCAAATGCATCTTTTGAAGTGACATTCTCAATATTAAATTGTCTAAAAATTATTTAAAGCTTACTGAATCAACCAAAATTAAATTATCTAGCTGTTTAATACATCGAACTAAATGCTTTTATAATATTAATTCAGAAGAAATAATTGATAATTTGGTTGAATTAAAGGCTAGAAAGCAGAATTTTTACATTTTTACATGTTTATTCATGTATATATACTTACTTTTGTTAAACATTTGTAAAATTTTTTAAAATTTATAATCAAACTGTTCAAACTTCTCTGGTAAAATTAAAATTTATTGTTGTACATTAAATATTTTTGTTAGCAAAAATTTAAGTTCTGTTTTAATTTTTCACATAAGTTAGTTTTGTTTCATTCATTGTTTTATATATTTTGGGTGCTCTATTTCTTGTGTGAAATGGATGGAGCCCGGTAAGAAAAAAATGTCTAAAACATCAAAATACAGCTTTATGGGTAAAAACGTAATGTACTATGATTATAGTAAATAAGATATATAAAAGTTTGAAATGAACAAATATAAAATGGGGACGCAAATTTTCTATGCATGAATTTGCAGCTTTGATCTGCAATTTACTGTTTGAGCAAAGTCTTCTTGTTTAGCTCATACAATCATAGTCCTTAGGAATAAATTGCTCTTGAAAATGAAAGTATATAAAAGTAGTCTAGAGGAAAATAATATCTACGTTTTAAATTAAAAATGTCTTATTATATGAGATAATAATGCAGTACCTATAGAAGGTTTGGTTTGGGGAGCTACGGTCTACTGTTTTGCACACGAGAGCTAATGAGACCGGGACCTACAGCTTAAAGCCGATTCCGAACGGCTACGAACAATCATGCCATAGTGGGATTCGAACCCACGAACTCTGGTACCCACGATCAGCGCCCTAACCAATCGGCCAGCGTTCGGCGTGCCTATAGAAGAAAATTAATTGTTAACTGTCTATGAAATAACATAGATGTTAGTAAAATGTATATTTTGAAGCAGTGATTATCAACTTGTGTGCCGTGGTACATTAGTGCGCCGCAAGAGATTTTCAATTTTGACGAGAGGCTTTTTGATAAATATTTTTGATAATGTCACTTGATATTGTATCGTTAGTATAGATTTTTTTATTTATCACGGGTTATTTTTCTTATTCATTCCTTTCTATATATCAGCGTTTCAATCATATTACTATATCTTCATCTTTGCCAATAGGAGTCGCGCTTTCTTTTCACACGCGCTTTCTTTTCACTGTTTGTTTTTGACTCACCGCTCAGACATTCCCCTTAAAAAACTTTAATTGGGATTTTTTACTTGCGAGCACGCTGAGAAATCACTCTTATCACTGTTTTAGTTAGAGAAAGATTCCAGATCGCTGTCATAAAGAAGTATCGATGCTAAATTCTTGATTTTTACTTTTCTGAATAGATAGCAGTAAATAGATGTAAAGGAAAAAAATCCTCGGCAATGAAAGTGATAGGATTTTTAGTAAAACTAAACTGAAATGCATCTGCGAACGTTCCTGGGTTAAATTCATAATGAAGTCCATTTCTCTATTTTTGTAAAGGGGATTATTAAATGAAGTCCTGTCATGCGTTAGCATTATGCCTGCATTAGAAATTGATTTTGTTACTTCGAAATGGTATAAGCAATTACCTAAAAGGTTTTTGACAAATCTTTTCAAATATACTTTTCCTACATTTTTATATGATATTATTTATTGGCGTGCCGCCAATAATTTCAGGTATTCCTTGTGTGCTCTCAGCCAGAAACAAAGCCTGTTATACATAAACATTATCAGCCTGATATTTGATTGGTTAGGGTGCTGGCCTTCGGTACCGGAGTTCTAGGGTTCGAATCCCACATTGGCATGGATGTTCGTAGCCGTTCGGAATCGGCTTTAAGCTGTAGGTCCCGGTCTCATTAGCCCTCGTGTTGCAAAAAGTAGACCGTAGCCCTCCAAACCAAAACCAAAACCAAAATCAATCTTGGTTGTGTTACTTTGAAATTACATTTCTAATTACCTCAAAATTCTAATAAATCTTTTCAGATTTACCTTTCTTACATTTTTATAGGATACTATTTTTTGGAGGGCCGCAAATAATTTCAAATATATTTTGTGTGATGCCAGCCAAAAAATAAAGTCCTGTTATAAGTAAATATTATCAGTATATCTGCATTGCAGATAGGTTTCGTTGATTTGGAATGGTATTGTAATTACCTCAAGGGTTTTTTAATAAATCTTTTCAATTTTACTGTTTCTAAACTTTTATAGGATATTATTTCTGTGGACTGCTAAAAAGTAATTTCAGATATTTTTATCTACCGCCAGTCAAAAATGTTGAGAAATACTGTTAGGATTTGTTACCTTACTAACAAAAAACTCTTCATTATTACAACCTATTTTTAGTTTGTTATGAAATAAAATGGTCTGCTCTATTTAAAATAACATTTTTCCTACATAAGGACCTCATTCTATAAAAGTTACTAAGTTTTATTATATGAAAGAATGCATTTTTTAAATGTATAAAAAATGACGCCACGTAAAAACAATAGAAATCCACTTACCTACAAAATAACTTTTGAAATTTGTAAGTTAGAAGTTAACTTTTTGCATCGAATAGAAGCTAATTATCTTTTTTTTTAATTTTGTGAACCTTAATTATATTAATACGAGTGATAAGTTTTATTTTTATAATATGATAAAAGCTATTTTTTAATTTTCAGTTTTTTAAACAGTTTTTAATTGTTTTCAAATTTTAAAATGTCAGATACTTTTGAAATTTTTTGTTTTCAGAATAAATCAGGTATTTGACTTCAATTTGATACAAAAATTTAAATTTTATTATACATATGTTGAAAGTTATACTGCTGGTAAATGATTTTCATTCTTTCCATTTGACGTATAATGGCGTATATGTAGACTATTCACAATTACTAATTAATTTTTAATTAAACTGGAGAATGAACTGAAAGAGTTATTACGTTTGTTCAAAGACTGGCTTTTATATTTGTTGTTGTTGTTATTTAAAAAACTGTACTATTTTCAATGAATAAAATTTAATAGTTTTTTAATGCTAGAGCGTTATCAAAGAGCTTTTAAAAAATTCATTCTAAAAGGAGCAAAACTATTTAATTTATGATAATCAAAAAAGGCTGTTATGATAAATATTAAGTCTAAAAATTAATGTGAGCCCTTGGTAACAGAAAAAGTTCAACCAAGATTTCATTAATTTTACCTTAAAGTGTTTAATAGCAATTTTCTTAATTTATTTGATGTATTAGAAGTTTTAAAACGCTTTAAATAATTTGATTGTGTAAAAGTGGAATAGAGCGTTATCAAAGAGCTTTTAAAAAATTCATTCTAAAAGGAGCAAAACTATTTAATTTATGATGAATCAAAAAAGGCTGTTATGATAAATATTAAATCTAAAAATTACAGTAAGTCCTTAGTAACTGAAGAAGTTCAACTAAAATTTCATTAATTTTACCTAAAAATATTTAATAGAATTTTCTTAATTTATTTGATTTATTAGAAGTTTTAAAACAGTTTAAATAATTTGACTGTGTAAAAGTGGAATATTGAGTTATCAAAGAGCTTTTAAAAAATTCATTCTAAAAGGAGCAAAACTATTTGATTTATGATGAATCAAAAAAGGCTGTTGTGATAAATATTAAGTCTAAAAATTACTGCGAGCCCTTAGTAACTGAAAAAGTTCAACCAAGATTTCATTAATTTTACCTAAAAGTGCTTAATATCAATTTTCTTAATTTATTTGATATACTAGAAGTTTTAAAACGCTTTAAATAATTTGATTGTGTAAAAGTGGAATAGAGCGTTATCAAAGAGCTTTTAAAAAATTCATTCTAAAAGGAGCAAAACTATTTAATTTATGATGAATCAAAAAAAGGATGTTATGATAAATATTAAGTCTAAAAATTACTGTGAGTCCTTAGTAACTGAAAAAGTTCAACAAAGATTTCATTAATTTTACCTAAAAGTGTTTAACAGCAATTTTCTTAATTTGTTTGATATATTAAAAGTTTTAAAACGCTTTAAATAATTTGATTGTGTAAAAGTGGAATAGAGTAAAATATTTTGGGTGAATAAACCTTATTGTAATACGGAAAAAATAAAAATCTTGGGATGTAAAAAATTGGATAGGAAAGAGCCTAGATTATTGGAAAGGAAACGGAACTTATGACTGAAACTCGATAAAGGTTTTTTGTTAATTCCGACACAGAGTGGATGTACGATAAATAATTGAAACTTTTCCGTCTATTTATAAATGCTACTGAATTTATGAATGAAAACTGTACCGAGAGAATTACTATGAGCATTTTTCCGAAAAAAAGGTAACTATCATTACTGCTTAGTTTCTAAATCATGAAAAAAAAATAGTGACTATAATGGTCACTACTGAACTAATGAATTAAAACAGTGACAATATACGTTCTTTAAACGATGGTCAGTTTATGCACAGAAAAGAAAATTTGAGAGACTATTTATAATTACTAATTAATTTTTAATTAAACTGGAGAATGAACTGAAAGAGTTACTACGTTTGTTCAAACCCTGGCTTTTATGTACAAAAAGCAAAATTGGTAGCTAATTGTCGTTGCTAATGAATTTTTAAATAAATACTGTAATGGAAAAATTATTAAGGCCGCAATAAAAAACTATTAACAAAAATTGGAGGTTTTTATATTTATATGTTGATACATATGAGCAGAAGTTATATATTAGTATTCTGTTCATAATACAATTATATGCGAAAAGAGATATTGAAACGTACAATCAATTACTATTAAGAATGCTATTTTTATTTTGTGCCATTTTTTTCCAGAGTAAGTTATAGAACGTTGTCCCTTTTTTTGATAATATTCGATATTTTTCCGCTATATCCACTTTAAGTGCATTTAATATCCAGACCAATAAAAAGTACTAAACGCCAGGTTGACAGTTGTAAATTATACGCTTTTGTGTTTAAAGTAACCAATGTTATTCCAGTTTTACTTATAACAGTACAAATGTTTTGAACGTAACAAAACAGTTAATATGATTTGTAATTTCTTGCTGACTATCAACAAACTGATGTATTCTTTTTTTAATTTCACTTTTTTGGATTCTTTGTACAAAACAGTTTTCTTGCCATTTATCATTAGGGCTACAGTTTCTTAAAACGATAGGAAACCCGTAGCCTAGCGTTTGAATTGTCGAATACAAGTATTTTAAAGTAAAACTATTATAGATTACTTCCTTTACAGAAAAAAATTACATTAAAAATACCTATTTTGATATTTAGAAAGATAAAATACGATTTTGAAGTATTCCGACAGATTATTTCTTTAGTAAAGAAAGAAAAGAACATCCCGACGTTCTTTTTTTAATTTGCCGACTTCATCTCGACGTGCAATTTTCATAATTATGATGTTAATAACATAAAAAGATGAAACGCACAAAAAAAACAATGATTATGTAGCATAGATCTTTCAAAATTCCGCTGATGACTTACTTTCTCAGAATGATGAACTTCCCTTTTGAATTCTTCCCTTTATACGTAACCGAAGTCTTCTGGCAGTGATTAATTCAAGAAATTGCAGTCCCTAAACCGACAGGCGGTAACAGCAGAGAGGTTTCTGTCACAAACCCAATTTTGCTCAATATGAATCTAGATAGTCGAACAATGCACTATTTCTATTTGCCCATCTTCATTTCTTCAATTTTCAAAGCATTTGAACGGCAACAGAATGCTATAATCAGTTATTTCGGCTTATTCTGTAGATTTTAATGATTCTGTAGATATTCAAATAACTTCACTTAAGAGTTCTTCACTTTCCAAGTAACTGAAGTAATTAGACAATGATTAAAAAAATTATAATTATTGAACTGACAGATAGTAACAGCAGAGAGGTTTCTGTCACAAACCCAATTTTGCTCAATATGAATCTAGATAGTCGAACAATGCACTATTTCTATTTGCCCATCTTCATTTCTTCAATTTTCAAAGCATTTGAACGGCAACAGAATGCTATAATCAGTTATTTCGGCTTATTCTGTAGATTTTAATGATTCTGTAGATATTCAAATAACTTCACTTTCTTCTCTTTCCAGGTAACAGAAGTAATCTGACGATGATTAAGAAAATTACACTTATTGAACCGACAGATAGTAACAGCAAAGAGGTTTCTGTCACAAACCGAATTTTGCTCAATATGAATCTAGATAGTCGATTTCTATTTGCCCATCTTCATTTCTTCAATTTTCAAAGCATTTGAACGGCAACAGAATGCTATAATCAGTTATTTCGGCTTATTCTGTAGATTTTAATGATTCTGTAGATATTCAAATAACTTCACTTAAGAGTTCTTCACTTTCCAAGTAACTGAAGTAATTAGACAATGATTAAAAAAATTATAATTATTGAACTGACAGATAGTAACAGCAGAGAGATTTTATCGCAAACCCATTAGAATGTAGATCGTTGAGAAATACAATATTTCTATACGTCCATCGTGATTTCTTCAATTTCCAAAATATCTGAACAGTAACGAAATACTATAGTTAATTATTTCTCATTTCTGTAGCTATTCCAGAGTAGTAGATTCTCTCAAGAGAAGAGAGGTGAACTTGAAGAACTGCTTTTTACGTTATATTAACATACGTATTTTATTCCTTTATCACTATTAACAGGAACCGTAACAAGGGCGTGGCATAGGTGGAATTTGCCGCTGGCGCATCTGTCTTTGGGGCGCCACACCGTGAGGAATATAATGTCTAAAAGAGGACGATTCGCCCCAAGTAGAAATAAGGAAAAGTTGAAAAAAAGCTTTTTTATTATAAAATCCAATGTGCTTAAAAATTATTTCTTATGAATTTTCTTATTTTTTAAAATGCTTCTAGAGACTAAACCTGTTACAGATTCTTACAAAATGTTTACCAAACACTCTTAATATAATACCGGGTATTCGTTTTAAATTTTGAATTCAATACAGTTTTTAAAACTAAATTTAAATTTAGAAATTTACCAATTTTTTATGAAAATTCAACGCCTACATAAAAAAATAATCCCCTCAAATAAACTATTCAGTTTATCAGCAAAATAATATCCCAAAACTATTCAAAACCATTTTTAAGTATTAATAAGGAAAAATAGAAAAAAAAATTAAATTAATAAGCTAGGAACATTTTAAGAATTAACGAAAGATATTATGAGTTCATTCTGAATATATGATATATGTATATATATATATATATATATATATATATATATATATATATATATATATATATATATATATATATGTAATGTGAGCGAGACTCATTCAAAATCACAACACAGTTTATTTCTGGTAATAAACATGATATCCGTACAACAGACAGACAGCTTTACAACTTCGTGCGAACAGACAATGTGATCCCGCACATACTCTTTTCAAGTAGGGATTCCTGAGGTAAAAGACTACGAATAATCCCTAAGCACAATTGATCACGTGATACAAAATACCCATGTTTAAAGAGAACTCGCTAACTATTGGCTAAAGTAGTCCAGACAGAGGCTGAACTAAGTCTATAGCGTGTCTGAAAGGAAAAATCAGAATTACCGCGCAAACCCCGAACTCACTTTATGAACAAAAGTTATTAAATTAATATTAAAATACGTAAATAAGGTATTTTAATATTACACACACACACACACACACACACACACACACACACACACACATATATATATATATATATATATATATATATATATATATATATATATATATATATATATACATATATATATATATATATATATATATATACATACATATATATATATATATATATATATATATATATATATATATATATATATATATATATATATATATATATATATATATATAACATGTTTATGTATTTTCTCATTTATTATATTTGGTGATTTGGTGGCAGGGGCGCAGACCAGTTTTTAGCCATAGGCGCTAAAGTATCTAGTTACGACCCTGACTATTAATAAAACTGGATAGGCAAGTTTTGCTAAATGCAGAAACTGAGATACTTAAAAATATTGAGCTATAAGGTCATTATTTCAGATGAAAGGTGCTGTTGCATTCTGAAATGCTTTTAGAGACAATTTTAAATTAATTTAAAATTGTAATAATTGTAATAAAATTTAATTTATCTATTTAGCTAAAAAATATGAAAAACTGATTTAAACTTTAAATAGCTATTACTAGTTAATATTTTAAGTGAAATGTGCTATGTATATTTAACAATTTATTAATTATTGAATACTGAAAAGTAATTTAGGAATAGTAGGAAATTAACAGACTTTGTTTTGTCTCTCCTGTAGTCGGCCATGAAGTAAATTGCTCTGAAACAGTAATTTATCAGATATTAAATCATGTTGAAGCATTGGTATATTTCTCCTACTCAGTGATTCACATCATTACTCAGAATTACTAACAAGCTCATTGTTTTCATCAAAATGATTTTCGATCATTACTTCAAATTGATCATTTTGAACGAATAAATCAATTTTTAATAACCTTTAACGAGGTAAACATCAAACGTCATACATAAATCCGAAAGATTTTGGCAGAATTATGGGGATTCTATTTAGCTTATCCGAGCTCCCACGGTATCGAAGCTCATTTATTAAATTGATTCAAAGATTTATAGCATTTTAAATAAGGTGTTGAGAGCTATAAACCAGCTCTTGACGCTGTATTTATAGCTTTATGTAAGTTTACATTATTACTTCAAATACGCTGTTTTAAAGCCCATATTTGGTGTTGCATATGTCTGCTATAAAGAAACCAACAATGGCTTAAAGACGGAAAAAATGGCCAGCAAAACTGATCATAGGATTAGAATTCTAAATACATTTACAAAAGAGAACTACTAGGCGTTGTCCGGATTTCTTAAAGGCATATAGTGATTTCGAGTTAAAAATTCTTCATTAAAACAGTTTTTGATTCAATATAAAGTAAAAATTTTCTGGATTGTCTAGAATAAAAACTTTTCTGTATAATTCATAAGGGTTTAATATTTTAAAACTAATAGTTTTGTTATATGAAGCAATACATGAAAAAGATGAAATATAAAAGTAAAAGTAAAAAAAGTAGATATCCAGTTGGATTTGAAATACCTTTTGAAATTTGCTAGTTAGAAACTAATTTTTTATACTATAAAGAAGCTATATATTAGTTTTGTGAACGTTTTATTCTGTGAACCTGAATTATATTAATTGAGGGTTACAGAATGTTCAAAGAATATGTTCACAGTTCAATATTTTACATTTAACTTCTTAAGAGTTTTTAAATTTTTTTAAATTTTAAATTTCAGATACCACTAAAGTTTTAGTTTAAAGAATAAAACAAATGTTTTACTTCGGTTTGTAATGAATTTCTAATTTCTAATACACATAAATTCTAATACACATTAATAGAATACACATATTTCAAAAGCTACATTGCAACTTAGGGAGTTTCATTTTTTAATTTTTTTTTACATGTTTTATGTTATGATAAAAATTACACTATTTTAATGAACTAAACTAAATATGTCTTTTAAAAGTTGGATATTATTAAAGAACTTGTAAAAAGATTCATTAAAAAGCAGCAGATGATTTTATTTTATGATGAATCGAAACCAAGTTGTTATAATGAAGATTTTATGTCCGGAAAGGTTGAATGCAAAACACATGTAATATTGCTGCTAACATTTCAATTTTGAAATTAATATTTTACGAAATTAGTTTATTATAAAATTGTGTTCTTATTTTTTTAAGTTGACTAAAATTCGTTCGTTTGTTTTAAATTATCCATACTTTAAATTCCTATATTGTGCAGAAAAACCGTACAAGTGAGCAGCTATGTGATAAAGTTGTAATTTAGAGACAATTACACAATTGGCTACCTCATCGCGATTTTGGATTTTACCAGTTAGTTCAAGTAGAATTGCATATTATTTTCTAATGCAAATTTTACGATGATACTTAATCTTTGATAGTACATTTACAAAAGTAAAGGAAAGAGAAAAAAATCTTAGAAGCGTTCCAAATCAAACCAAACCTCCTAATGACCTGAAACAAGTGATAACAATCGTACAAACCGTGCAATCATCTGTAAACTCGTACATTGTGCAAAAAAAAAAAAAAGTACAAGTGGACAGCTATGTGATATAAATGTAACTTAGCCAAAGAGACAATCGTACTGTTGGCTGTCTCATCGCGGTGCGGAATTTTGCACGTTAGTTCAAGTATAATTGCAGTGTTCATTTTCTAGTGCAAATTTTAGGATACTATTCAAAGTTTGATAGATTTATTTACAAAAATAAAGAAAAGAGAAAAAAAATGTTAAAAGAGCTCAATACCAACCCCCCCCCTATGACCTCGGACAAGCGATAACAACCACACAATCGCACAATCATCTGTAAAATCGCACATTGTGCAGAAAAAGCTTACAAGTTGTTAGCTCTGTATAGTTGTAACTTAGCCAAAAAAACAATCTTACAGTTGGCTGCCTCATCATAGGGCTGAATTTTACCGGTCAATGCAATAGAATTGCTTCAGTAGGTTAGTTCAAGTAGAATTGCAATGTTTATTTTCTAATGCAAATATTAATATGTTACTCAGTGTTTGATAGTATATTTACAAAAGTAAAAGGAAGAGGGGAAAATTTTAAAAGAGCTTAAAGGAAAAAAACTAAAAACAAAAAACTCCTAATGACCCAAGACAAGTGATAACAAGCGTGAAAGATTTCTTTAAGATTGGAGTCTTCTGAAAAGTGGCATAGAAAATGCGTTGGAGGTTGATTCATTGGATCCCGGTAACAATTGGTTTGCCATTTGGAAAGTCACTTGCATGCCAAACTTTAGGTGAACAATTTATAAGAGATGAAAATTTTCATCGTTTCGTCTTGTGAAAAACAGGGTGCTTGTCATGCACGCATGCCTGTTATACGGGAGTAAATACGGTATAACTTGTAAGTGTTCTGGAATTCCTAGAAATTTTGAATAAAAGAAGAAAATCCGGGTCAGACTAACTCGATATTGATGGATAAATAAATATTGGCCACTAAAAGGAAGCAGGTCTGGAAATTCATCCCTCATCAGGGACTAATAGACTAGCAAGACGCTTGCATGCCAAACTACGTGAACAATGCATACGAGATTAAAATTTTCACCGTTTCTTCTTGCGAAAAACAGGGTGTGTGTTATATATGCACGCCCGTTATACGGGAGTATATACAATAGTATATATACAAGTGTTCCGGAATTCCTGGAAATTTTTAATAAAAGAAGAAAAGCAGGGTCAAACTGACTTGGTATTGATGGATAAATAAATATTGGCTACTACAATGAAGTAGGCATGGAAATTCCTCCCTCAACAGGGGCCAGTTGAACACCACTTAATAAATACTCCGCGACTCTTCCTGACCCTTCTTCCCCTCACTGATTTCCTGTCGGGGAAAGAGACAAATTTGGAACAAAGAATAGGAGGGGTCCAAAGACTAATGCTTTGCCACGTAATATTTGTAATGTTAGTGGGAGTATTATGTATAGGGCTAGTTCTGGGCTATTAGCCGCATGCGTGACAGATAATATTTGGCTTCCCCCTTCCAATACTGATTCCCAGTAGATTTATAACTTAGCCAACTTTAAGAATGCCTAGGCGAAGTCTGAAATACACGTTGTTGTATACTTTCAGGATGGTTACACACACAGCGGATTTTTCCCAGTGGAAAATTTACCGTCGCCGGCATTTCCAATAGTAGTCCATTGAAATTAACTAGAGCTTGCACATTAGACGAAAAAAAACAAAAAAAAAACCGATGGGTTGATTTGCCGTCTATGGTAGCTCTGCAGCCTCCTGGTGCCACTAGAGCTCAGCGGAAATTTATCCGTCATTTCGAACTAGAGGTCTATGCGATCCAGTGAACGTTTGCACACACAGCGGTTTTTTCTACCATTTCATTGGACTTTCGTTATGAATATGAATAGTTCCGTGAACACGAGTGTTATTGATAATGAAATTCTGGTTTCATTAATACAAGAGAGACCTGTATTATGGGATTAGACTCTGGAAATTTTTAAAGACAAAAACACTACTTGAAAAGCTTTGCATGAAGTTTGCCTCGGATTCCGAAGAGATTTCGATCAATTGGAAGAAAATGAGAGAAATAAATTTGGCAACCATACTTTCTCTCATACCTATACACCCAGTGTCAGAATAATCTTTAGCAGTCTATAACGGAAGTTGGGTCTCGTAAAATTAGTTTGCAGAATAGTGCGCGACTATAAACATTTTCCTATTTCTGCTTATTAATTAAACATACGGCTTTTCATAACTCTTTCCTATAGAATTAAGGATTGAAGATATTTTTAGAATTTAAACATAAAGAGTACAAATACGAATTGTAAATTCTTAGCAAAAGAAAAATTGATATGAATAAATTTCGATTAGTTGAGTATTTGACAAGTCAATATTTTTCTCACACTCGCAGCCACAATGCCGAAATTTTGACGACCCGGACAAATGTAGGGGTTGTCCGCCCCTATAGAGCGTGTCCTTCTCTGTAGCAACACAAGTTTTACACTGCATAAAGACTACGGTGACGGAAATTTTCCGTCCTGTGTGTAAACGTTGATTTCGTTGATCAGTGACGGTAAATTCTCCGCTCGGTAAAAATTCCGCTGTGTGTGCAACTAGCCTCAAGCTCTTATTCAGGCATTCTATACTATGATCGGCCCTAGAGTTTTTGCCGTCGTTAGCAAGCGACAACAGTCCCCCCCCCTCAAAACTTCAAGGATAAAAACATTACTCTTTAATATATTTGTTTTTTAAATTCAAGTAATACATTTTTGCTATTGTGTTTATTTTTGCGCTCTAGCTCAGGTGTTTTTACTCTTCCTACATTTTTCCACCGCTTTTAGTGAATTACCGTTTGCACATTGCTTAGGTTTGTATATTGCCATAGAATCATGGATTTCATACTCTGCAGGTAACACGCATACACAAGCACATACATATTTCCAACTTGGAAGAAAACCATCGCAATTTATAAAGGTCTAGCTTTGAAAAAAAAATGCCTTTTATTTACTAATTTTCTCCATTTTATTACATTTTTTTCCCCAATTACAAGAATCTTTTATCATAATATATTTATGGATTTATGATTTTTTTTCAATCACTTTCTAACCTTATCACATTTTTTGTGTTATGATGGTTTTCTACCATGGTAGTGATATCTCCCGTGGGACAGGGACTGAAGAGGTATATGTAGAATCAAAACATTTTGTTACTACTAATTTTTGTCCCAATACTGCCAATATTGTTTTGAATTTTTTGAAATATCATTTATAAAAATGTAAAATATCACTATAAGTATAAAATTTATAAGCTGAATGATCAGATTTTTGCTTAAGCTTTGTAAAAGTTCATGAATTTTCAACTCCCACCCTACCCCCTAGTCTATTTATGCCTGCTGTGAGGCTCTTTGAATTTCACTTAATAGGATCATACTGAACAATGTTTTTCTATTAATCTCTCTCATTTTAACCCCAAAATGAATTTTTCTCCACATAATAAGGTACAAGCTACCCAAGGGATTAAGCTGAGTAAGTGTTTCAAGCTTCTCTAGAATATTTTGGCACAGATAATTTGTAATTGAACTTTTAGAGATGTTTTTTTTTGGTTTGGAGCGCTACAGTCTACTGTTTTCTAATAATGCAATGTTTTCTTAACCGATTCAAGGCTACGAACTATGCCATATTCGAAAAACTCGAGACTATTTCAATATGAATTCGGCCTTTTAGAGATGCTTTTTAATTTGAGAACAAAGCTGTTTTTATAAAACTGCAATAACAGACTGACTCTCAAATAATAAATATGAGAACATGGATTTTTTTTAAAAAATCAAGGATTCTTCAAATTCAAGTTATATTTTTATATGTCCTTGTAATCAGATAAATGAATTCTCTAATAAACTAGTAGTGAGATTTCATATATGCCGTCAGGGGCGTAATTTGGGCTCTTCAACTGAGGGGCAACAGTCGAATCAGATTAAAATATGAATAAAACCTCAAAATAATAACGGACTGACTCTCAAATCGTAAATATGAGAAAATGGATTAAAAAAATCAAGGATTCTTCAAATTCAAGTTATATTTTTATATGTCCTTGTAATCAGATAAATGAATTCTCTAATAAACTAGTAGTGAGATTTCATATATGCCGTCAGGGGCGTAATTTGGGCTCTTCAACTGAGGAGGCAACAGTCGAATCAGAAAATTTAAATATAAATAAAACCTCAAAAAATCGTAATAACGGACTGACTCTCAAATCGTAAATATGAGAAAATGGGTTAAAAAAAATCAAGGATTCTCTAAATTCACGTTATATTTTGATATGTCCTTGTAATCAGATAAATGAATTCTCTAATAAAACTAGTAGTGAGATTTCATATAAGTCATCAGGGGCGTAATTTGGGAGCTCCAACTGAAGGGGCAAAAGTCGAACCAAAAAATTAAAATATGAATAAAACCCCGAAATATCGGAATAACGGACTGACTCTCAAATCGTAAATATGAGAAAATGGATTTAAAAAATAATCAAGGATTCTCCAAATTCATGTTATATTTTGATATATCCTTGTAATCAGATAAATGAATTCTCTAATAAACTAGTAGTGAGATTTCATATATGCCGTCAGGGGCGTAATTTGGGCGCTTCAACTGAGGAGGCAACAGTCGAATCAGAAAATTAAAATATCAATAAAACCTCAAAAAATCGTAATAACGGACTGACTCTCAAATCGTAAATATGAGAAAATGGGTTAAAAAAAATCAAGGATTCTCTAAATTCACGTTATATTTTGATATGTCCTTGTAATCAGATAAATGAATTCTCTAATAAACTAGTAGTGAGATTTCATATATGCCGTCAGGGGCGTAATTTGGGAGCTTCAACTGAAGGGACAAAAGTCGAATCAAAAAATTAAAATATGAATAAAACCTCAAAAATATCGTAATAACGGACTGACTCTCAAATAATAAATATGAGAACATGGATTTTTTTTAAAAAATCAAGGATTCTTCAAATTCAAGTTATATTTTTATATGTCCTTGTAATCAGATAAATGAATTCTCTAATAAACTAGTAGTGAGATTTCATATATGCCGTCAGGGGCGTAATTTGGGCTCTTCAACTGAGGAGGCAACAGTCGAATCAGAAAATTAAAATATCAATAAAACCTCAAAAAATCGTAATAACGGACTGACTCTCAAATCGTAAATATGAGAAAATGGGTTAAAAAAAATCAAGGATTCTCTAAATTCACGTTATATTTTGATATGTCCTTGTAAATAAATTATCTAATAAACTAGTAGTGAGATTTCATATATGCCGTCAGGGGCGTAATTTAGGCGCTTCAACTGAGTGGGCAACAGTAGAATCAGAAAGTTAAAATATGAGTGAAACCTCAAAAAATCGGAGGGCAAAACAGAAAATTTGCCCCTTTTCTAAAAATTCTGTGGGGTCGACACCTCCCACGACCCTACCAAATTACTCCCGTGTATACCGTGATCGTCAGATCGTATGGCATGTGCCCCTTCACCTTCTTTCAGCAGAGCGACCCCTGAGGAATAAACTGAGACTCGATTTACCCGCGTTTCAACTGAGAGAGCGAAGAAATTTTTGACAGGTCTTTGATACGGTCAGAGTATTGTTGACTGACTCTCAAATATATTCTGATTTAAGAATGAAGCGGATACTTAAAAAATGGCAATATTCGACTCATTTTGAGATGAACGGAAAGTATGCAAAATGGAATTTTAGAATAAGAAATATAAAAAAACATCCTCGACACTTGAAGAAATGTTTTGACTCTGACTTTCAGCCAATCAGATGTTACAGCTGTTCTGGAGGCGCAGCTGTTGTCTGGTTGGTGCGGCGAATCACACTCTCGGATTCTCTTTACGTCATTCTGAAATACCTCCCAGAGAATACCTCCCTTTTTGACAGCCTGCTCTTCATTCATGCGGCAGCTATTAGCTCGATAAGGAGCACTTGACCAAACGTCTTCCGTACAACGAGTAACGTTCCGTAGTTTGAAAGGTCTGGGGAATCGAGTTCGAGTTACTAATCTAGTAAATACCATGGAGCTGTTATGTTTCGAATCGGAAAGCGGCGAGGTTGAGAATGTTGAACATGTTGAACATGTTGAGAATGTTGAACTTGTTGAGAATGTTGAACATGTGGAGAACCTTGTCCGAGCTCAAATTGATCCAGTTATCTTGGATGATCCTAGAGTTGTGATGAGACTATTAGACACCGAAACACAATATCTCATTACTGAAAGTTACTTTGGAAGTGTTCAAGATGAAGTTACTGAGGATATGAGACGTATTTGCTTGTCCTGGCTGCTTGAGGTAATATTTCCTCATTTCAATGTTTATGAAAATTAAAGTCAATTTAAAGTTAATATCTTAAGGGGTCTAAGGAGTCTTACTTTGCCACAGAATGCTAAATTTTACCTGTTACAAATTATTTTCTTCCTCTTCACTTACTAATCAAATTATAATGAAATTTTTACCAACAAATGCTTGAACTGCTCAAAATATAGGTATTTTTTCAGATCATAAAAAATTAATTTTAATGCCAAAATATTGATTAGTTTTATTCATATTTTAAAATCAAAATTTTACTCATTCTTCATGAGCGCAGAATTCTAATAAAGGGATTGGTGCAAGAAACAAAATTCCACTTGTTACGAAAAATAATAGGGTGTATCTTGAACTTATATCTCGAACCAAAGCATTTTAACAAGATTAATACTTTTTTTTATTGATTATAATTCAGATATTTTAAAAAAAGTAATATTTTTTTAAAAAAGTATATGTGAATATAAAATACAATTATTGAACGTCCCAATTAATTTTGATGTATCAGTAGTTCTACATAACAAACTGAATATAACTAACAAATTATTTACTATAGTTTTGGAAATACAATGCGTGAAAGAGTAAAATTTTAAAAAATGAGAAAAATGCAATTAAAGATAATGCTCCCCATTAACTGTGAAAGAGTAATTATACATTTAATCATTACTCGAGTTCTAGTGGGAATTTACTAAAAGAATGGTATCGAAATGCACAGAAAAGATTGTAATGGAATAATTAAAAAATTGAAAAATCAAAATTTTTGAAGTTTTCAAGATTCCTCTGACCCCTTAAATATTTAAAACTAATTTTTTATTGAATTCTGTATCAATTTTTTACTGAAATTGTGGTATAATTTTGTGAGAACTAAAATTTCACTCTTAGATTTAAAATGAAAATTCACTTCTGACTCTATTATAAGAATAGTGAAACCATAAGATATAATTTTTTTCCCGCTTTAAAGCAAATGAATTTAAAACTTTTATCAGTGATTGACTTGAAAATTTGAAGTAGTGAGGCACTTACATTCAATTTTTTCTCCATATAAAACAAAGGTTTTTTTTAAAAATAATTAATCAATATATTTGCTAAATAACACGGATTATTCCTCCCATATAACTTATTTTTCTTTAACTATTTTTAAGCTTAAACGAGTTTGACTTAATTTGAAAAAACTATAACTATTATAAAAGAGTGAAATTAACGTTCTCACCAAAATCTCTTTAAACTTTTATATAAATGTTTTATTTACAGGGGATTTTACGAATAAAAAAGTGGAAATAATTAAAATATTGCATTAAATATAAAAGAAAATGTTAATTTATTTTATTTAATATCATTATTATATGTAAAACTTTGAGATACTTTATTAAAATGGCGAAATCGAAATCGAAATTAAGCAATCTGAAAGGTATGATATTTAAATAATTACAAAATGTAACAAGACTTTATAACTGTATCAATCTAATCTTAATTAATTCTTTTTTATATTACTATATTTTAAAATTCTTGCTTTATATTTTATAAATGTTTAACGCTTCTATATCAAGTGCTAGAAAATTAATATGTTTTTTAAAGTTTTATCTATTATTTTTATTAATGTATTTTCACTCAAAGAATTTATGTTAATTTCAATATCCATTTTTCAAAGATTGAAAAAAGATTCACGATAATTTTAAAAATTTAATTTGTTGACGGGTATATCCCGCACTTGATTTGAACGGTATAACATTTTTACCGGCTTGAATATTAATAAAGAAAATCTTTATTATTAAAAACTAATATATTAAGAACAATTATTTTCATGAAATAATAAATGAAAGAATAATTTTAACAGTAACGTAAATTATTTTTTATTAAAGAAATTAATTTAAATCTTGTCAGTTATACGGTAACTTAAGTTTCCGTAAGTCAAGGTTTATTGTGAGAATATATAAAAATTATCATTTTAATTACTGTACTTTCCTAGATTTTTTAACTTGATTGGGTTATTTATGTGACATATTTAATCTAAACAGGCAGAATAAATTAAATAAAACTCAGTACTATATGATTAAAAAGAGTTTGGCTGTAGTTTCTGAAACTTAACTTCTTTTTTTCATTAATCAGCACCCGTGTAAAAAACATTAAATTGCCGAAATAAATAGATGACTGTTGGGACATTCCTCAATTTTATTTTTTTAAAACAGCAGTGAATATTTCAGCTTTAAGTCTCCAGTGATTCATATATTTGATAAATAGTTAATCTTTTTTATAGTTGCTTTTTTATATGTTTTGATAGTTATTTTTATAGTATATTTTTTAACAGTTAATATGTTTATGTATTGTATTTGCATCACTTTAAGTATAAATTAAATGTGGATAATACATTACGTTATCAGTAATTAAACTCTTAAATGTGCTATAAAGTTTATAACCAGAGTTGTTACACGTGCTTTGTATCGATACTAACGTATGCTAATATCCTAAGTTAGAATATTTTACTTAAACATGTTTAAGTTAATATTTATTTATCAGAAAAAATGAAGAAATTTTTCTTGGAGAATATGGAGTTATAAATTTTCCACAGTCAGGAAAAATGGGAGTTTATTATTAAACGGATTCCGTCAATGTGATATAATAGAAACACTGAGTTAAAGTTATATCGTCATAAATATATGCTTAAAAATAAGTATTGTATATATGTAGTTATGAAATATGAAGTACCGAAATAATATGTGTTAATAAATTTATACGCAGTCTTTAAGAAATATAAGAGTTTGTTATTAAACGGATTCTGTCAGTGTGACTTGAAGCACGAGTTAAAAGTCCATTTAGCCCTGAGAAGCAGTGAACAGCTGATGGCGCAGTTGAGGGGGGAAGGGGGTAAAACCAGTTCCAGATTCTTGTTTCGTAGTGGAAGTTACCGTTAGTAAAATCGACTTACTTTCTCAGACATGTTTTACATGCTTCGCACATTCTTTAATTCTTCGCAGTTCGCATGAGTTCTAATTATACATTCCGAAATGTCTGTTAAGTATTTATTTTACATTTTGCCCAATTTTAAGCTTTGTGTAACTAATTTCTTTTTGTTATTTAATAATTGAAAAAAACTGAAATTGAAATAAGTTACGAGAAAATCATCAGTCATATCTCAGTTAATATATGATGATTTGGTTTGGAGTTAGTATATACTTTTTCGTCTCACGAGAATTTATCATCGGATTCATTACATAAATCGTTATAAACTATTCTTGCGTTTGTTTTAACATCAGGGTTTTGGATTTAATATTTTTAGAAATGGAATATTTTTTGGAGTGCAATGTATTCTTTTTTTTAATTCGCTAAGTACTACTGAATATTGAACTCTTGGTAGATTATAATTTTAAGTAAGTTGTTTAGATCTAAATATTATATTGCAGAATTCTTGTAGAACTAAATTTATGAGGCAAATATTTTTGACAATGTTGTCTTGTACCTTATAAAAAACGAAAACTATATGTCAGAAAATCGATGCGTAATTGATTGTAAAATAGGAACTACCCTACAATCGCTTTGTGAAATAATTGTTCAATTGCCATAACTCAGAATGAACTAAAACACAAAACTGTTTTGTATTTTTTCCGTTAAATAGCAGTTTTTAATAAATAGGATAATAATGTTTGTATTTACTGTCCCCAATATCGCTTAGATTTGTGCAAACTTATTTGTTAAAACTGATAATTGCAGATATTTCTATGAAACTGTATGAGTATTTATATAATCCTATCGAAAACGTTTATCAAACACGATTCTCAAGCTTCCTATACATTTACTGATAGGTGATACTTTTGTAAAGTAAAATACAATAACGGAATTAATTTAAAACGAGATGAATATCGGAAAATATTCAGTACTGTTTAATATGTTTAAAAGATAGAGCATCCTATAACAAAAGTCATCTTAAGTTACTATTAGTTATTGTATAATTACCTCATTGCTCAGCTAGTTGTAAAACGCACTAACGCGCGTTTTGAGTTGAATCGGACAGTTTGCTAAAGAAAAGAACTGAAGTGATGTGAGCAGACAGTAGATTTTTTTTTCGAATTGTAGAAAAGCGTTCTGTTAATGGCGTAGTTGTATAAGACTTACTTTTCCGGCGTAGTGTAGAATATATTTCGAAGTGTGTTTTGTTTGGAAATAAATCTTATATAAAGGGTATTTTATACAAATATTCATTAGAGAATCTTGCAGTAAAATTATATTCTCGCATTTTATTAATTTATATGCTAATATTTTTAAATGCTTCTGTCATGATTATCCTCTATGAAATAATATCCATGGCTGACACTTTGAGTAATTGTATCTTTTTTTACTTTAACTTTGGTCATCCTGAATTGTTTTGCATTTATTGATACACCCTCTATATCTATATGTCTATATCTATATATCTATACATACATATGTAATTTATCAAAATTATTACATTTCAATATCTTTTAAAAATTCTCCTTTTTCCCATTATTATTCCATCAAATCTATTTTCCCAACCCCAAAATGTCTTAATTAAAGGAGTGCCATCGACTTAAAATTCTTCGAACTGATTTCTCAAAGCTTTCTTTGCAATAGATACAAATTTTCTGTCCACTCACCGCATTTTACAGCTGTCGCAGGCAAATGGCTCAGTTTTTCACTGAACTAAGAGTTACTTTTATTGTTATATTCGCTGACTAAATTTCCGTTTCTCCGGGAAATATTTTCCCGTCTGTGTCTCGCTTTGGGGTCCAACCCTGTTCCAGCACGTGTTTCATGATCATGCCCTCTTCGGTGTGGCCCGACTGCAAATTATTTCTATATTCAGGCTGTCTAGACTTCTCCTTGCCCATCAAGCCTGTCAAGTAAATACAATAGAGAATTAATTCGGTGTGATTGATGGATTAATTTAATTATAGAGAGAGAAAGAGAGATTGTGTATCTTATATTTTTTTTACATTAAGATAAGATATTCGGAAAATCGTTCGAAAATGTTTGCAAAATTTCAAAAAGGGGTCAGGAAATGAACTTCTAGCAATTTAGTAAACACCTGGTTTGTATAAATCAGCGAGTAATCAAAACATATCATTAGTATTCTCACCAAATAATCTTTGAGGGAAAGTGCTTTGATAAAACTTGAGATATAATATAATAAAATATAAATTTTTGGTAAAATTATAATCGGGTAATTACCTATCGGAGAATATTAATTATATTCGTAAATAACAGGTTTGTCAATCGCGGGCCGCATCGTGCTCTTCCCTCTCTCCTTTATGTATGTATATATATATATATATATATATATATATATATATATATATATATATATATATATATATATATATATATATATATATATATATACATATATATATATATACATACATATAAGAGAGGTGAGAGGAAGATATGGAATGAGGAGCAAAAATTCTTCCTGAGGATGATTAAAATTGAGGAAAATCTTTAGTGTTGCATCAAGAACACCTTACACCCGTCATTTTAAGTACTGACAATAATAAATATATTATACGATTGATTTACTGATTTCTGCTGCTATAATTATTTACGTATTAATTAATGATTAACAGTTGTATTGTTAATTTATAAATGATAATCAGCAAAATATGATAACGTCTATTATTTATGATAATCAAAATATAATAATGTCTATTAGAGATTGATTATTATCGTTCATAAAATAACAGTACAATTGTTAAGCATTTATCAATACATAAATAATTATAACAGCAAAAATCGGTAAATCAATCGAATAACATATTTACTATAGACAGAACAATATTTGTTTCAATTAAAAATTTTATGAATTCGCAACATGCAGCCATTTCGCTACTCTGGTCAAAAAGGTAATATTGCACAAATTCCCCAGAAAAGGGTCAAGGTTTCGCTATTCGGGACTGTTTATTTAAACGAATACTCATTTTCAACAAAATGCAATTTATGATTATATAACTGTCGATTCAGCTTATACTCTTTTTGTAATTGATTATTTTTCGCAACTGTTATCCAGTTTTCATAAGCAAACACTAAATAAAGGTCGACATGTTTACCTTATGATTTAGTTTATGGTATATAGTACACAGACATTGGAGTTAGGTAGCACTTTGCTAGGGGTGGAAAAATCCTGTGAATTAATATTATGGATATTTTAATTAAAACATAGATTTTTTAATTTTGATAATTAGTTTAAAAAAATTTTTTATTGAAAAAAAAATTTTTTTCCCATCATATTACAACAGTCAGTCGTTTAGGATAATACAGTAGTAACTCACTTCTACGAAGACCAGGGAGGAGGGACTACTTCGTATCTGAATAGTAGTCGTTTCTGAATAAGAAAACATGTGCTTTCATGTTATCTTATTCAGAAATGACTACTACAGGCTTGCAATTCCGTCACTTTTCTCACCTTTAGTCACTTTTTTTACAATTGATCACTTTTAGTCACTTATTTAAGTAAACAGTCCTTTTAGTCACTTTTTCATGGTGTATCACAGCAAAAGTCTGTTGTTGAAAAGAGAAAATCTGAATTAATAACAAAATATTTTAATAAAAGACCAAATATGTGATACTCTAATCTTATTTTTCTTATTAAAATGTAATTAGTCATATGAATTTAGTGATTTTTAAAGTCGTAAAGAAGTTCCTGAAATCTACATTTGTACTGAATTGTACATTTAATAGATTAAAGTAATTTACGTCAAAGTACACATTTCTCTTTTTCTTTTTCTTCACAATTTTTGTTTAGACACTCTAATCTAGCTATGTACATATTTCAAAACATCATTAATATATGCAGAAAATTGTGATTATAAAATTAATGTATTGTATGTATTCAAATCTAATTTATAGATTTTCTTGAATAAAAAGCAATGTTGAGTTGTGTTAAACAAAATTTTTAACCTTTTGTTTGTTTGGTTTTGGTTTTGGAGCACTACGGTCTACTGTTTTGCACACGAGGGCTAATGAGACCGGACCTACTGCTTAAAGCCGATTCCGAACGGCTACGAACATCCATGCCATAGTGGGATTCGAACCCACGAACTCCGGTACCGACGATCAGCGCCCTAACCGATAGGTCAGCGTTCGGCATTTAACCTTTTTGTATTCGACGCTAAAATCTTGTGTTACATGAATCATTTGATTTAGAGTTAATATAAATAGAAATATCTTAAAAATAGCATCTGTAATCAAAAGGAGAAAAAAATTGCTTTTTTTTTTCAATGTTTAGTCACTTTTTAGTCACTTATTCTGTATTATTTGTCACTTTTCTCACCTTTTTGAAAGTACCTCAGCAGTTGCAAGCCTGCTACTATTCACAGATACTGAACTGTTTTATTTTCTAGCTTTTTTATAAACATAGTTTAAAGCAGGAATGGACAAACTTTTTCGGCCGCGGGCCGAAAATCGAAAGAAAATAAATTAGGCGGGCCGTGATAAATTTTTCTAAAATTTTAAAAACAATATACAAGTACCTAACGATTTAAATAGGTTAATGAGATGAATGAAATTGTTATTTCATTTTTAAAAGTTCCTTATACTGAGGTTCGAAGTGAGATGTAATGATTTTAAGGAACGATGCTAAATGCTCATCTGTCAGTCTACTTCTGAAATTATTCTTTCTAAAGTTC
Source organism: Pardosa pseudoannulata (assembly GCA_032207245.1). Classification (NCBI taxonomy): domain Eukaryota; kingdom Metazoa; phylum Arthropoda; class Arachnida; order Araneae; family Lycosidae; genus Pardosa; species Pardosa pseudoannulata. Next base: position 34,123,079 of record CM063503.1, read on the forward strand.
AAAGTTGTAGATACTTGTTCACATATAAGAAGCAAATATACCGCTGATCTTCTGGGCGAGAGATAATGAATTTCGGATATAATATTTAAGCAAAGTAGAAAAGGAGATGGATATATAATGTATAAATATATATAAATTTTAATTTGCCTCGGACCGGCAACTTAAAATTCTATCCGCGGGCCGGATAAAACCTTCAGGCGGGCCGTAGTTTGCCCATTCCTGGTTTAAAGATAAAAATGATATTCATGTTAACATATGTAAATTATAGTGATAAACCTATTTTTTTAACTACATTAATCACAGCAACTTTGTATTCATTAAACGCTTACATAAATACATACAACGAACACTTCTCATATAAACTGAAAAAATATTAAATTCTAAGAAAATTAGAAAACACGAATTAAAAATCCTTGCCCCTTTTCAAGAGTAATACAAATATAAATTCCGTTTAAAAAAAGTTAGTATGCATAGTAAAGGGTATCCTAGAATTAATGCAAGATTTGAATTAAGTGAACAAAAAATTTTTTTTCTTTAAATTGCTCTTTTTTTTATTGAATCATGAAGTAAACAGGGTTTTTGTTTATAATATTTATTGATGTTTTTGAAATAAAAAATGTTTATCATACACTATTTTCTGCATAAACATATTTCAACAGTTGTTTTGGTGTTATTAAAAATGAATTTTAAATTCCAATTTAAGGATTCTCAAGCTAACAGATAAAAATAGGGTCTTATGAGATTGCAATAAAACTAGATCCACCCTTTTTCTATAATACATCAGTTTGAGTACTATGTGAAGATGTAATAAGTAACATATCTTTATTACAACTTTTTTTCTTTTAATGAATGACATCTTGCGATTTTAAATTTTCAACTGTAATTTTAAATCGACCAGAAGAAATTGGAGTTCTCAGTAATGAACTTTGAGAGGTGCATATCGTTAATGTCACGAAAGAAGCAGTTTTAGGTCAAAATTACCACTTGAAATTTATTACTAAAGAAGACATAATTTTTATTACGTTATAAAAATTACAGAAATAAGCATATGATTTGTTATTTTAAGTATTTTCTATTTACACTTTTGTATGGACGGTGATACCAAATATATAGGTTTGACGATTTATGCCGTATAAGCGAACTTGTGCTCGTCAGAATGTTTTCATATATTCATATCGATTAAGAAGTTGCTGAAATACGAGACTACTTGTTACCAACAGCAAAAAGTGAGGAAAATTACATAAATAAACAGTACCGTACCCAGAAATTAGTTTTTGGAAGTGCCTATCGTCATTGTCATGAAAGAAACAATGCTTTTAGTTTAAAAATACCACTTAGTAAATTTTAAAGAATACGCCATAACGATCTTAATTTTTTCTATTTTTAAAACTGTTCAACGGTTGATTTAATTTTTACCAATGTATAAAACTAACAAAAAAAAAATCATCTAAGGAAAATCATACGGATGCCGCCAGAACAAAAATTCGTAATTACTATAATCGGTAAATTTGAATATCATTGAAAAATTGATTAAAATCGTTTGTTGTTTGAAAAACTGTTTGGAAGAACAGAATATCTCCTTTAATTCTTTCCCAGAAAGCTATCGGAGGAAGGAGGGGAGAATTTATTCTATAGGCTTCTCTTTTATCTACAAATATTGGCCTAGAGACACATTTTTAAGTATAGCAAATACTTTTCTGTTATTTTCTCAGGAATTAGTTTATGTAGAATGATTGTTTTCGCCTTTCATGATGATATCAAATAAGCATGAAGAGAAAAGAAAAAGTTCGATTTATTGCATTCAATTGGCTAAATATATATTCAGCAGAAAAGATTCAATCGTTAATAGGTTAAACAGGTGGAGGGAATTGGGGAATTCCCTTTTTTTTTTTCTCGATCTGGAATCATCAAACGGAAGTTGATAGCAGGCCAAAAGTATCAGGTTTAGAATATGGAATTTTTCCTGATGAGCGACACCTTCAAAGGTTATTTAACAGGTAGGAGAAAAGCTTTCCGGTCTATCTCCGCGCGATGACACAACTGTTAACAAAAGAACACAGATATTTGCACTGTCCTGTGAAAACATATGATTTGTCGCCATTGGATGGATAAGGGCAAGTGGCACATAACTTATAAGCTAGTTCGAGGCTTTTTATAAGATGACGTGGGATTTATTACTCTGATTTAAGAACGTCGTAATACAAACAGTGAGTCTACAAACACACACACACATATATATAGGCAACCTTTGAGTGTAAATGGTAATTTATAGGTACTTTAAATGAACTGATATTAACCCCTTAACCATTAATTTGACAAGATGTTTTTTCAAGTATCGATTAAAAATATATTTAAATAAATAATAATAACAATAATGATAATAATTTAAATAATAATATATAATATATTTAATATATTATATATTATCGATAAAAATATATATTATAAAGATTTTATTTATTTGATTGTTCGTTGTAGCGGACTTAGCCAAATTAAGGGTTAACGTGCACGCTAAACTGGTGCGCTAGACTGGCCAAACTGTGGACACTCGAGATAATTCAAACGGCGTTGTACTTTATGTTGCTATAATTTTCACACTCGAATGCAATCGAGAAGTGAAACTAACAATGTGAAAGCAAAAAAAAGAAAAAAAAAATATTTATTGATGTTTATAATTTACATGGAATTGTAAGCTATAACACTTACTTATTCAAGTATAAAATATATTTTTTTTTCTACTTATCACTTGATGTGTGTTGTGCTAAAAGAGATAGCAAAGGAAAAAGGAAAAGAAAGGAGAGTCGTTACATGTGTAATAGTTGCAATGTTGGGCTATGTGCTGCACCTTGTTTTAAAATATATCACACAAAAGAAAATTTTGATTCATTTTATAAATATTAGTATTGTTATTATTTATGTTTTAAAAGATTAATAAGTATTAATAGTGATAATAATGTTTATTCTTAAATGGGAATTCGAAAAGAAAGATAAAAAAAAGTCGATGTGCGTGTAATATTACAATATTCGACTATTTTCTGCAATGTTATCAAAATCCAAAATTGCAAAAAAATTTTGATTTTTTTTTGTATTTTTCTAATTTTCTTGCAAGACAACGTTCTAAATTGTGTTTTTTTAAATAAAAAAAATTATTTTCTTTGGCCGGGCATTAAGGGGTTAAACTAACAATACCTCAATGACACGATCGAAAGAAAGCCGTGTAATGTATACAGATCGGACAGGTAAATGTTGTAAGTCTTTAAGTGATTTTTAATTTTAAAAAATATTTGAAAAAATACTTTTTTTTTCACTTTAACTTTTTTTTACCAATTAAAACCTCTGCAACAAAATATAATTTAATAGAATAAAATCTTTTCATTTATCTGATTACGTAGAATTTTATATTTTGAATGTATTTAATGCTATGGCCCTGCCCTTAAAAAAAGGCAGGAAGTCTAGACGGGCTAGACTCCCTCCTCCCCGTGTCCTTCCCGAAATTCTGGAGTTTACTTTATTTAATATTATTTAATTATAATATTATTTAATATATTTTCAGAATATATAATATTATTTAATATATTTTCAAAAATAATTTTTTATACAAATTAATTTTTAAATAATATACAAATATCAAATAAATATATAAATAATAAATTTAATTTTTAAATAAAAAATATAAACTTTTTACTCCAAATTGTTTAATACTTTTTCTGGAACTAATTGCACAAGACTGTGCATGGACTCTGATATATTTATAGTACAAGATTTTATTTAATTTTAATGCAATTTTAATATTAAATATTAATGTAATTTTTATTAAACTTTAATGCAATTTTTAATATTAAATATTAATATTGAATTTTATTTGATTGTTTACTACATTTTAGTTAAAGGAAATAGTGAAATATTTTGATGCTATGTTCAGTTAGACTTCATCCGAAACTAACTTTTGGCTTCGGCTTTGGTCAAGGAAGATCAGCTTCCACAGCAACCTCTCTGGAAAAGGCTCTGATTAATAGCGTTCTGTTGTTAAAAGTGATAACTAACAACTTTCAAATCAGCTGACGAAAGAATGGCAGGTTTGATTCTCCAAGTGGGGTCTAAAGAGGGTCCTAGTGAGGTTTAAGTAAAAATATAAACTTTTAAAATTTGTATCTACTTTTTTAGTTTTAATGTTTTTATTCCAAATTGTTTTATACTTTTACTGGAACTAATTTCACAAGACTGAGCATGAACTCTGATATATTTATAGTACAAGATTTTATTTAATTTTAATGCAATTTTAATATTAAATATTAATATAATTTTTATTAAATTTTAATGCAATTTTTAATATTAAATATTAATATTGAATTCTATTTAATTGTTCACTAAATTTTAGTTAAAGTAAATAGTGAAATATGATGCTAAGTTCAGTTTGACTTCCCCCGAAACTAACTGTTGACTTCGGCTTTGGTCCAGGAAGATCAGCTTCTATAGCAACCTCTGGTAAAGGTCCTGATTGATAGCGTTCTATTGTAAAAAGTGATAACTAACAACCTTCAAATCAGCTGCCAAAAGAATGACAGGTTTGATTCTCCAAGTGGGGTCTAAAGAGGGTCCTAGTGGGGTTTAAGTAAAAATATTAACTTTTAAAATTTGTATCTACTTTTTTAGTTTTAATGTTTTTATTCCAAATTGTTTTATACTTTTACTGGAACTAATTGCACAAGACTGTGCATGGACTCTGAGATATTTATAGTACAAGATTTTATTTAATTTTAATTCAATTTTAATATTAAATATTAATATAATTTTTATTAAATTTTAATGCAATTTTTAATATTAAATATTAATATTGAATTTTATTTGATTGTTTACTACATTTTCGTTAAAGGAAATAGTGAAATATTATGATGCTAAGTTTGACTTCTCTCGAAACTAAATTTTGGATTCGGCTTTGGTCAAGGAAGATCAGCTTCCATAACAGCCTCTCTGGTAAAAGCCCTGATTGATATCGTTCTGTTGTTAAAAAGTGAAAACTAACAACTTTCAAATCAGCTGACGAAAGAATGACAGGTTTGATTCTCTAAGTGGGTTCTAAAGAGGTTTAAGTAAAAATATAAACTTATTAAATTTGTATCTACTTTTTTAGTTTTAATGTATTTATTCCAAATTGTTTTATACTTTTACTGGAACTAATTGCACAAGACTGTGCATGGACTCTGAGCTATTTATAATACAAGATTTTATTTCATTTTAATGCTATTTAAATATTAAATAATAATATAATTTTTATTAAATTTTAATATTAAATATTAATATAATTTTAATTAAATTTTAATGCAATTTTTTAAAAAATATTAATGTTGAATTTTATTTAATTGTTTAATGAATTTTAGTTAAAAGAAATAGTGAAATGTTACGATGCTAAGTTCAGTTTGGCTTCCCCCTAAACTAACTTTTGGCTTCGGCTTTGGTCAAGAAAGACCAGCGATAGCGTTCTGTTGTTAAAAAGTGATAACTAACAACCTTCAAATCAGCTGCCTAAAGAATGACAGGTTTGATTCTCCAAGTGGGGTCTGTGTAAAGAATTCCCCATTTTTCGGGAATAAAGCAACCAACAAAGGGTGGCTTTAGAATGATGATTAACATGTGTCGGATGTTTTTATATGTCATTATGGCTTGCATATAATCCATTCTTCACTGTACTTGGTGTACATTTTTACTTAGAAGATCATTTACTTAGACCCATTGAATACTAAA